>JAJGRW010001303.1:1746850-2187718 GCA_025461045.1 Carex parvula | reverse complement strand
GGTCCATAAATGGTAGAACAATTTGGGCAAAGATCAAAATCATTAATGGACTGATTCTGAGATTTGCAAATACAGAAAATTGCTTTCAGAACCCTGAGTGCGGACGCACTGAGCCCCAGTGCGGACGCACTCAGTACTTACCATTTTTTTAGGAACTGCAGTGCAGAAACTGGAAAAGTCCGAGCCAGTGCGGACGCACTGAGCCCCCAGTGCGGACGCACTCAGGACTTAGCCAAATTTTGAGGAAACTGCAGTGCAGAAACTGAGAAAAGTCCGAGCCTAGTGCGGACGCACTGAGACCCAGTGCGGACGCACTCAGACTTAGACGATTTTCTGAAATCCAGTGTAAAAAATTGGAAAGAAAGTCCGAGCCCAGTGCGGACGCACTGCACCAGTGCGACGCACTCAGGACTTAGGAAAATTCAGGGCTAAAGGAAAAGCAGTTATTTGGACGCGTCTCACCCAGTGGGACGCACTGAGTCTCAGTGCGACCCAGTGCACCCGCCACTCGCGGCGACAGATGAGTAATACTATATAAGGATGGGTCCCCAAGGCACAGGATAACTAACTCAACTCCATATTTCTGGAAAGGGTATTCTTAGACAGAATTTGAGTGCCTTCTCCTTCTTCCTCCATTAAAGAATTGAGAGGATCCATAAGGAAATTGGAGAGGATTTCTCAAGGGCGTATCTTGTTGCTTTGGAAGATCTAATCCACAGCCCAACCACAAAGGCGAGAAGGACTTCTTGCCGTTAAAGACTTGTCTCGCGCTCACGGAGACGGCTTGCTCAAGATTTTGGATATTCCATGGCAAACGGCATGGAATCAGGTATAATTCCGCACTTAAGATTATGTTTTCGGGTATCTTTGGCATAGGACGGTCCTTAGGTGTTTAAGTGGGGATTGTTTCTTCTTCCCCAGGGGTGTAAGTGTTTGACCCCTAGACGAGATGTAATGTTTGATCTCTAGATAAGCGTAATTGTTTGGCCTTATGATCCCCCAACAAGTTAGGCGTCCGCACTGGGCTCAGTGCGTCCGCACTGGGCGGACTTTTCCAGTTTCTGCACTGCAGTTCCTAAAAATTGGCTAAGTACTGAGTGCGTCCGCACTGGGGCTCAGTGCGTCCGCACTCAGGGTTCTGAAGGCAGTTTTCTGTATTTGCAAATCTCAGAATCAGTCCATTAATGATTTGATCTTTGCCCAAATTGTTCTACACATTATGGACCACATCCTATTAAATACATAGATTGGTCTAATGTCTTAATTACCATATTACGATCACTTTAATTGTGACAATCATATTGACAGTATACAATTCATAATTATATTACATATATGCTCAACGTTGATATATGATCCAACAATCTCCACTTGAGCAATATGTCTACTCTTTTAATTATGTATTGTTAACCTATGTGCGCACATACTTTTCTGTCATCTTTATGTACTCCAAACCAATTCCGTCCAATCAATTACATTAGCAAAGGACTAAAGCGGCTTTCGTCACATTTATTTTAGTCATGACTAGACCATCAATAATCTCAGTACTAACATAACCAAATGACATGAATCATGATGTGGATGTGTAGCATAGAAATTACACGCAATTGTGATCTTACTGTGCCAATTTCTAACTGGTTCTCCTACTTAAAACTTGAAACTAAATTTCATAAACTTGTTGTAAAATGCAAAATTCAAATAAACAATTCGCAAATCACATACTCAATTGTGAGGTCATAACCAAAATTAAAGATAGAGTGCATATAATAATCATTTTGCAATACCATGCATATAACATAAATTACTTGTTTTCAGTCACAAGTTTCATATCTAAAATTACAATAAGTAAATAGAACATTGAAATAAACAACCACAGACTCCCACTAAAACTAATTTCCCTAACGGAAATTACACCCATATGAGCAACATGCTCTTCAAACTTATTGGGTGGTAATCCTTTAGTAAGTGGATCCGCCAACATGGAGTCTGTCCCTATATATTCTATGGATAACTGACCCTTCTGCACTCTCTCCTTTACAACCAAAAACTTGATGTCAATGTACTTGGACTTTGACGAACTTCGGTTGTTATTTGGCGTAAAGTACAGCTGAATTATTGTCACAATATAATTTTAGTGGTCTCTCAATAGACTCCACTATACGCAGCCTAGTGACAAAATTGTGTAGCCATACACCATGATTCGATGCCTCATGACATGCTACAAATTCTGCGGCCATTGTGGGAAGATGCTATAAGTGACTGTTTAGCACTCTTCCATGAAATAGCCCCTCCAGCTAACATGAAAATGTAGCCGGATGTAGACTTCATGCTATCTTGACATCCTCCGAAATCAGAGTCGGTATACCCAATGACCTCTAGCTTGTCCGATCTCCGATACGTGAGCATGTGATCTTTTGTTCGCTTCAGGTACCTCAAGACCCGTTTGGCTGCTTTCCAATGATCTAGACCTGGATTCGATAAGTATCGGCCCAACATGCCAGTGATGAACGCAATATCCGGACGCGTACACACTTGTGCATACATGATGCTCCCAACAACTGAGGCATATGGATACTTTTGCATTACTTCCTTTTCTAAAGGATTCTTTGGGCATTGGCTGAGACTGAATTTGTCTCCTTTTGCCACAGGGGTATTTCCTGGTTTACTGTCTTGCATGCCATACCTTTTCAGGACCTTTTCGATGTAATTCCTTTGGGATAAACCTAACATACCTTGGGTTCTATTCCTCAGTATTTCAATCCCTAGGACAAATGATGCATCACCAAGATCTTTCATCTCAAAATTCTTCATCAGAAATTTCTTAGTTTCATGCAACATATTTATATCATTGCTGGCAAGCAATATGTCATCTACATATAAAACCAGAAACACAAACTTACTCCCACAGAACTTAAGGTATATACACTCATCCACAAGATTTGACTCAAAACCAAATGAGATAATCACATTGTGGAATTTGTAGTACCACTGACGAGACGCTTGCTTTAGCCCATAGATGGATTTCTTAAGTTTGCACACCATAGACTTTGCATCTCCTGACACATAGGTTTCTGGTTGCACCATATAGATTGTTTCTCAATGTCACCATTGAGAAACGCAGTCTTAACATCCATCTGATGAAGCTCTAAATCAAAATGCGTAACTAATGCCAATATAATCCTTAAAGAGTCTTTCAATGAAACTGGAGAGAAAGTCTCTTTATAATCGATGCCTTCCTTTTGCGTAAAACCCTTAGCGACAAGACGAGCCTTATATTTCTCCACATTACCTTTCGAATCCCTCTTGGTCTTAAATATCCATTTTGAACCAATGGGTCTCGCCCCTTTAGGTAATGGGACAATTTCCCAAACGTCATGTCAGCCATAGATTTTATTTCCTCATTCATGGCATCGATCCACTTGCTAGAATTAGAGTCTTGCATGGCTTGTTGAAAATTTATTGGGTCATTTTCTAACATGTCAACATTAAACTCATGTTCTTGAAGGTAAACTACATAATCCGAAGATATTGCAGACCTTTTCTCTCTAGTGGATCTTCTTTTTGGCACTTCTAAATTTTCTTGAGGGTTTCCAGCATTGTTGTCAACAACAATCTGGCCAACAACAGTATTCTCCAGAATTTCTGGAATTTCACTTTGTACTGTTTGATCTTGTTGAGTTTGGTCTTCAATAATGGTTTGATTTTCGACAATTGTATTTTGAGTTAAAATGGGTTCAATATCCACAAAACTCTCAACACCAGTGGGAATATTTGCATACTCCTCTTCGAATTCATCCATTATTGTATCTCCCCCCGCAAACTCAACATCCTCAAAAAATTTTGCATTTTCTGTCTCAAAAACTGAATGTTCTGTAGGATTATAAAACTTATAACCCCTTGATCGCTCGGGATATCCAATAAAATAACAACTAACAGTTCTTTCATCCAGTTTCTTTTCATACGGCCTATAAGGCTTTGCTTCAGCTGGACAACCCCACACACGCAAATGTTTAAATTGGGCTTTCGCCCATTCCAAATTTCATATGGGGTTTTGTTAGTTGCTTTAGTGGGCACTCTATTTAGGATATGTGCTGCTGTCTTTAAGGCTTCACCCCATAGATTAGTTGGTAAAGAAGTGCGACTCATCATACTTCTTACCATGTCCTTAAGCGTTCGATTGCGCCTCTCAGAAACACCATTCATTGCCGGCGAACCGGGCAATGTATACTGAGGCACAATGCCGCATTCATCTATGAAATGTGCAAAAGGCCCTTTACATTGTTCACCTGATCCATCATATCTGCCGTAATATTCACCACCACGGTCAGATCGAATGGCCTTAATGCGTTTGTTAAGTTGTAACTCAACTTCCGCTTTGAAATTTTTGAACATGTCAAGGGCTTGAGCCTTTTCCTTAATCAAATAGATGTAGCCATATCTTGAATAGTCATCTATGAAACTAATAAAATACCGTTGACCATTTCTTGTGGTTGTTGGAAACGGACCACAGATATCGGTATGAATTAATTCCAAGACTTCCGAACACCTTTTGGCTTCATATTTTCTTAAATTGGTTTGTTTCCCTTTTATGCAATTTATACAATCATTAAGATCTGAAAAATTTAAGGGTTCAAGAATTTTATTAGACACAAGTCGTTCAATTCTGCATTGAGAAATGTGACCTAATCGCTTGTGCCATAATGAAGCTGACTTTTCATTTGTTAATTTTCTTTTCTTACTATTTGTATCTACATGCAAAGCTTCAATATAAGAACTATTGACATCCAAAGAATATAGATTATCATAAACAGAAAGAAAACCAGAACCAACTTGTTTTGAATCATGAAACAAACTGAAATTTTCATTTCCAAAAGCACAAATAAATCCATACTTGTCTAATGCGGAAATTGAAATTAAGTTACGTCTAAAAGATGGTACAACAAAAGTCTCATGCAAATTCAAATAAAATCCTGATTTTAACAATAATCTATAAGTCCCAATAGCTTCCACCTCAACTTTATTGCCATCGCCCACAAAGATGAATCTCTCATCATCACTTGGCTTCCGGCAATTTAGGCAGCCCTGCAAAGATATACTTATGTGAGTAGTTGCACCTGAATCTATCCACCAAGTATATCTAGATATAGAAGATAAATTAACTTCCGTACAAACCATAACAAGAGATGTACCTTTCTTAACACGTCAAGCGTGATAATTCTGGCAATGCATCTTCTTGTGTCCAACTGCACCACAGAAGTAACAGGCACTTTCCGATGCGGCAACTGATTTGCCCTTATCCTGTTTCTTGTTGGTGTTCACTGCAGCATCCTTATTATTCTTATTCTGATTTGATTTCTTACGCTTAGCCGATGGCTTAAATTTGGAAGTTGTAGCAAAATGGGCACTTTCTGTCTTCTGTTGTTTCAATCTTTTCTCTTCTTCAACACAATGGGAGATGAGTTCATTGAGTGGCCATTTGTCCTTTTGACAATTATAGCTCACCCTAAACTGTCCAAAGTGTGCAGGAAGGGATATCAATGCTAGGTGCACCAAGAGATCATCAGAAATCTCCAATTAAGTGCCCTTAGTTGTGAAACAACATTAGACATCTCCATGATGTACTCCCTAATACTTCCCTTATCTTTATATTTCATTGAGACAAGTTTGGTCAAGAGTGTACCAATTTCAGACTTTTCATTCTTGACAAACCTTGTCTCAACTTCGGCTAAAAATTCCTTAGCATTAGTAATCTTATCAGAAATCGAGTCTCTAAATGCCTCTAGAATGGACCTTTTCATAATCATTAGACTCACTCTATTAGATCTGTCCCACTTTTCCTCAACTCTCTTTTCTTCAGGAGTTGAGGTAGCAGTAATTTTGGGACAGTCAGTTCTGAGTGCCAAGTCTAAATCCATGACACCGAGAGTTATCATAACACTCTCCTGCCAATACTTGAAATTGGTACCATTTAACATCGGAATGTCTTTTAGGCCAGTAGTAATGCTAGCTGAAAAAATTCGAACAAAAGACACACAAAACAAACACGATTTAGCAAAAAATCTGAATTTATAAATTATATTCAAATAAAGGCTAAACAATTCCATTATTACCAAAGTATCGGTTTCCATTAATTGATTACCGGAGGGCAACAATTAATTTCTTATGATACTTTGTCGCAATAATAAAGTATTGATGATTCATGAACATATCGACAACATGCCTTTCGGAGGGCCGACATTAGGACATATGTATAAAGCATAATAATCATCTTCACACTTTAATATCACTCAATTGTACATAAAATTTTAACAACCATAATCTTCCGGAGGGCCGATATATGATTGCTTCAATTAAATGTACACTTAATTTCCTTTTATATAATGAATCTAAATTAACTTTGTCAAAAGAGGCACCGGAGGGTACAATAATGACTCAATTAATTTAATTCAAGATATATATAACTTTAATGCCTTTAAAAGAATCATAATCTATACTTATGCCATAAAATAAAAGTGTTATTAAATAAATATATATATAATTGCATCATAACAACTGCATTTTTAATCTCAGAAATTATTCTCTAACTTTTCAGAGAGTTGTGCGGCCCCCACGGAATTTTATGCGGTCTGCCAAATTAAAAAAGGTATTTTGTGCATCTGCATCAAAAACCGTGCGATCGCATCAAAATCCGTGCGGCTGTATCTTTGTCTGAGTAACTGAAAAACTGCATTTATTATGCTGAATTAAGACACGATCCAGAGAGATTTTAATAAAAGATTGGAAGCACCTTAAATAGCCTTTCAAATTTAGAAATTATTCTAAATTTGTAAATTGTTGTTTCAGAAAATTTATAAAAAATAAATTTTCCAAAACCCTAATTTCATAACTGCCCAAGAAACAGAAATTTTTTCAGGATCGAATATTATTTGATCAGAATTTTGCGATTTCAAGTGGAAATCTTCGAGCAAACCCTAACCAAATTAATAACTTAACTTTTTTTTAGACAATCATGATCTCAAATAAAACTTTTGTGCTCTCCAAACTTATATTTTCATATCAACCAAAAATCAATAAAAAAATCATCAATTCCTAATTCTCTCTAGATCCTTAAAGACCTAATCCTTCGGCATAGGAAGGCTCTGATACCACTTGTTGGGGGATTATAAAGGCCAAACAATTACGCCTTATCTAGAGATCAAACAATTACATCTCATCTAGGGGTCAAACACTTACACCCCGGGGAAGAAGAAACAATCCCCACCTTAAACCTAAGGACCGTCCTATGCCAAAGATACCCGAAAACATAATCTTAAGTGCGGAATTATACCTGATTCCATGCCGTTTGCCATGAAATATCCAAAATCTTGAGCAAGCCGTCTCCGTGAGCGCGAGACAAGTCTTTAACAGCAAGAAGTCCTTCTCGCCTTTGTGGTTGGGTTGTGGATTAGATCTTCCAAAGCAACAAGATACGCCCTTGAGAAATCCTCTCCAATTTCCTTATGGATCTCTCCTCTCAATTCTTTAATGGAGGAAGAAGGGAGAAGGCACTCAAATTCTGTCTAAGAATAACCTCTTTCCAGAAATATGAGTTGAGTTGGTTATCTTGTGCCTTGGGGACCCATCCTTATATAGTATTACACATCTGGCACCGCGAGTGCGGGTGCACTGGGTCGCACTGGTACTCAGTGCGTCCGCACTGGGTTGAGACGCGTCCAAATAACTGCTTTTCTTTCAGCCCCGAATTTTTCCTAAGTCCTGAGTGCGTCCGCACTGGGCTCGGACTTTCTTTCCAGTTTTTACACTGGACTTCGGAAAATCGTCTAAGTCCTGAGTGCGTCCGCACTGGGCTCGGACTTTTTCCAGTTTCTGCACTGCAGTTCCTAAAATTTGGCTAAGTCCTGAGTGCGTCCGCACTGGGGCTCAGTGCATCCGCACTGGGCTCGGACTTTTCCAGTTTCTGCACTGCAGTTCCTAAAAATTGGCTAAGTACTGAATGCGTCCGCATTGGGGCTCAGTGCGTCCGCACTCAGGGTTCTGAAAGGCAGTTTTCTGTATTTGCAAATCTCAGAATCAGTCCATTAATGATTTGATCTTTGCCCAAATTGTTCTACACATTTATGGACCATATCCTATTAAATACATAGATTGTCTAATGTCTTAATTCCATATTAGATCACTTTAATTGTGACAATCATATTGACAGTATACAATTCATAATTATATTACATATATGCTCAACGTTGGATATATGATCCAACACGCAAAACTTGACTTACAAAGAAAAAGGGAAATTTTACATATCCCCTTAAAAATTTCGAAATTATATATTTTCCCTTCTAAAATTTATAATATCATATTTATCCTTATATTTAAAAACACAACTTTATCCAATTTATGATCGTGACTCATTTTATTCTTTATTAAAATGAAAATACGTAGCATGTGTAAAAGTTCTAATTAACTAGTTTGTGAGAGCGAACGATTTACTTCTCTACTTCTAACGCACACAATGTGACATTTAGTTATACATTTAGGCCCTGTTCGGCCAACTCCTGTTGCCGTGGGAAAAAAAAAATTCACTCAGAGTGAATTTTTTTTCCCCACGCGCACAGTAAAATTTGGTTCAAAAATTTTCAGATCCTACGCCCACACACATTCCCGAGTTGGCGCCGAATAGGCCCTTATGTGTGCATCACACATAAAAAAATGAATAATTTGCCGTCACAAACAAATTAATTGAAAGATTGAACATTTTTTACACATGCTATATAATTTTTTTTTCCAGTAAATGGTAAAATATGAACTCTATAAATTTTAAATGAGTTTTAATAAAAAATAATAAATTTAAGTAGATTTGTGAGTTTGTAAAATTTAAAAGGGTAAATATGATATTAAAATTTTAAAAGAATAATACGAAATTTTGAGATTTTTGAACTATAATCCTGAAATTCTCATCAGAAAAAAAAAATGTAGAATGATGTACCATCACTCCATCACACCTCCATTTATTATTAGAAGACAGCTTGTTACTTTGTTCAAAATTATTATTCTATATTGAAGTATGTTGACGTGCATTACAGATTAGACCACACCACCGAGGTCACAGAGGATCAAAGCTGGATTCCTTGATTCGGTAATCTGTACCCACTATCTGTGCCTCGGTCTTACCGAAAAATTTTAAATAATTATTTGTACATGCCTAATTGCTTCATGCTTCAATCAATCGTACCCTAATTTTTTTATTTTTATTTTTAAAATTTAAACTGACAATCTGAACTGTTTAATATGATATCCACGTTAAAATATGATTGGAAATCAAATTTTATATTTTTTGAAATTTTTTTACTATTTTTAAGATAGATACAAAATCACTGTTTTTTAGAAAATTATGAATTATCTAAAAATAATAAGTTTGTATCTATTTTAAAATTATTTTAAAAAATAGTAAAAAAAATTTTAAAAATATAAAATTTGGTATCCAATTATATTTAAACGTAGATATCATGTTGAGTGATTTGAATTGTATGTTTAAACTTTGAAACTAAAAATAAAAATATTAGATTACAATTAGAACATGAAGCAATGCGGCATTTGATATCGAACATGACGTGATATTTTAAGATCTGGCATCTATATCACTGGTGTACAGTTGGGGGTTCGGTTGTAATGTTCTCACAAATGTCTTCAAAACGAGAACGGAGTAGGTCCAATGCCCATCAGATCTACTTTTAGGTTTAACGAGCATGATGACCGTCCGATCTAATTTATGATTTGTGCGCACGAAAATTGAAACAGACACGCACGAAGTTTAAAGCATTCTGCACGAATCTTAAAATGAATCGACGGTGATTAAACCCATCGAATTAGAGCAGGTCCGACTCAAGAGCTCCAAAATATGTTATAGTCATCCAATGTCTTTGGCGATCTTATTTTTTTTCTTTCTGAGATGATTTTTATTTAATATTTTTTCCATTTTAGTTAATAGCCTTCGGAGTTCATTGGTTTTGGCATCCTGTTTGTTCGCATATTCCTTTGCCACAAAAAACAGAACCTTGGTGTGCTTTCGTTTACCTTATACACCTGGTGTATACCGTATCGCCAAATAAGTCAAAACATTCTCGGTTTCTCAGACACGGATCAAATTATAAAATTAGATATTTGTATAGTCCTTCCTCCACAATCATTATACATATAATTTCTTTACAAATAACAAGTTATTCAAATGATACATTTTTTTTTATTTGTAGTATTTTGAAAAATTCAAAATTCAAAATTCAAAAGTGGATCAGGAACGTAATAGGAAATCTTTTAGAATTAGTAGATCAGGAACGTTCTTTTTAACAAAACACGAATCTCAAAGTCCAATATTACAGTACCTGAGAGTTTGTCCCATTTTCTAATACGATTATATGGCATTGAAAATCTTGATTTGAAATTCTGGCACTCCATATACGACTAAGTTCCAGGTGTAAACAAATAATCATTAGTTATCAAGGCAGAACGCCCAGTGTGTACCTTTTCTAACCCCTCCCCCCCTTGGCGCCTCCAACTCTGCTGGAGTCTCTCTCTCTCTTTCTCTCTTTCTCTCTTTCTCTGTCCTGTACGTGGCACTTGGCACGCTTCTTAAACCCCGCCTCAGTCCCGACTCACGACTCACGAGCAAAAACATATTTTATTTTCTTCTCTGACATTTAACAGCTCCAGATGGCGGCGATGGAAATCGGTAGCATGGCGGCGCAGATCTCTCCGGTGACTCGTACGAACTCGGTTTCTTGGCGCGTCAGCCAGAGTATAGCTAGGAGCGGATCGTGGGCCCCGCCTGTTAGTCGGAGAAATCTCGTAGTGAGGTCTGTGAAGACCAGCGACGCGAACGCCAAGGTCGCTGATCTCGCTTCGCCCAATGGCGTTGTAAACCCTGTGAGTAGTAAAAATGAATTCAAAGCTCTTTTGTTTGAAATGACAGCCGATTGAATGCATGTTCGAGCTGAGACAGGGTTTTTGGGGAATTTTTAATTCTGTTTTGTTGATCGCAGAGTTTTGGTGGATCGGGGCGAGTCCAGAAATTATCGTTATTTTTCTTAATCGTTTTTTTTTTCTCTTTTATGTTTGCTGCTGCGGTATTTGATCTGCGTTTACGTGGGCTTTTAACATAACTAAAATGTGTAATTAGAGCTACTACAATGTTTCATCAGCTAATCGTCATTGGAATTTACAACAACGGTTTTGCACCAGTCAGTCAAAACCAATTGGAAACTGGTTGTAAGAATTGGTTAGTTATGGAAAAAACTCTAGATCCTTTAGAGGGGATTAAGGAAAGCTTAAGATCACGATACATTTTGTATGAACTAACTGTGATCTGGCTGGAACTAGTGTCTAAATCTCGGTCAAGCCTTATTTTATCTTCAGGAAATGACAAGTAAAATATTTCAACGGAACCTGTAAAGAATAATTAATAATAGCAATGGGTTTGGTCAAATTCTCTATTATATTTCATAATTATCCTGTTCTTAGCTATAAACTATTTTGCTGTTTTTCAGGAAACAACGGACTCGACACAAGACACCGGATCTGTGGCTCTAAATCCAGCAAGGAAAACAAAGATTGTATGCACAATTGGCCCGAGCACAAACACTCGAGAGATGATATGGAAACTGGCTGAGGTTGGGATGAATGTGGCACGCATGAATATGTCCCATGGGGACCACAAATCCCACAAGAAGGTTATTGACTTGGTGAAGGAGTACAATGCCGAAAATAAGGATGGCAATGTCATCGCCATCATGCTTGACACCAAGGTAGTGTCCTTTTCATTAATTGTGGTATAAGGATTAGTGCTTGTTCTATTCGGGGCAAGTAAAGTGTCGTAATTACTCAAGTGGAATTAATAGGAATGTTTTAATAGTGTTGATTTTGAACTGGATTTATTTCTAGATGAGGAAGAAGAGCCAAAACATTTCTTTGCCAAGCCTTGCATGAACACAAATTCCAACTTGTTAAAAATCTCCATCCATATCATTCATTATTAATGGACTTCTAAAATGGGCCAGGGTACAAAAAGTACAAAAGTTACATGGAGATGACATTTTTCGCCTATCCTGGTAGAGCCCATTTTCAACTGGCACCTTATTATATTAACACGACCCTGTTAGGACTAGGAAAGTATATTTATTCTGTATTTCCTATTAGTAAAATGATATGTTGTGCTATTGCAGGGGCCTGAGGTCAGGAGTGGAGATCTTACTGAGCCAATCATGCTCAAGGAAGGACAAGAATTAAATTTTACCATAAACCGTGACTTGATCAATGAAAATACCATTGGCGTAAATTATGATGATTTTGTGAATGATGTGGAAGTTGGTGATACCCTTTTGGTAGATGGTAATCTCTAATTTCTTTTGAAGTTGTGAAAAATCAGTGAAAGGATTGGTTTCCTACTATGCATATACTAGTGGACTAAAAAATATACTGATGCATTGTCTGAAAGTAGGATATTGGCCAAATTCTTTTGTGCTGTTAACTTATATATACTTGTTGTTTGACCAATAATTCACCCATGTAGGAGGTATGATGTCACTTGTTGTGAGGGCCAAGACAGCTGATACAGTGAAATGTGAAGTGATAGATGGTGGTGAACTTAAATCAAGGCGCCATCTAAATGTGCGTGGCAAGAGTGCTACGCTTCCATCTATAACAGGTAACAAGCTCCTAAACGTCACAATATGAAAGTTTTACACATTTATTCATCTCTAGTGTTGATGTCGTGCCTTTTTATTTTTTATGTGTATTACTATTGCAACTTCTATAGAGAAGGACTGGGAAGACATCAAATTCGGTGTGGAAAACAAGGTTGATTTCTATGCTGTCTCATTTGTGAAGGATGCTGAAGTGGTGCATGAGCTGAAAAACTACCTAAAAGGTAATTGTTAGTTAATCCGAAAATGTTATATTTCATTCTTGCATTTGTTTTAATTAATGTTCCTTTGTAATTTCTTTTGTTTTCCTTCAATTGGCAGGTTGCAATGCTGATATACATGTGCTTGTGAAAATAGAAAGTGCCGATGCAATACCAAATCTTCAATCTATTATCTCTGCATCTGATGGGGTCAGAATCCTTTTCTTTCAATCATATTTATATGTTTGAGCCATAAGTTACAAATCCTAACTCTAAATGTCCTTGTAGGCAATGGTAGCTCGTGGAGATCTTGGGGCTGAGCTTCCAATTGAAGATGTCCCCATGTTACAGGTGATTTTAATTATTTTCTGTTTTATATTGGGTTGTCATTGGCACCAGATTATTCATTTACCCAAATACTTATATTAAGATAAGTAAGGCAACTTTTTTCTATTCATAGTTTTATTTTATATTGTTGTGGCCTTGTGGGTAAGATTCTTTAAAAATAGCTTATTGGATGCTGGTATGAGTGAGGTTTTTTTTATAGCTTATTGGGTGTGGATGTGGGGAGGTTTTTTCACCATTGAACTAACAAAGATGAATATGAGTAGGGTGGTTTCCATACAGCTGTGGCTCCAACCATCCCTTTTTTTAGTTCATGCAGTGCACCAGTATTTTTTTTTTTGAAAAATGGAATTTTGTCCTTGGTCATTTCTTTTCATGGCTACAGCTTGCTAAATTGAAGTAGTTAGAAACTACAAAACACAGGACCCAACATATATATATATGGTCAGTTGACATATATATGCCCAAAATACAGGACTAAAATTCTGCCAGAGAAATTTTGTTCAAATCATAAGGATTGGGGCTGATAGTGGGACTTGTTTGTAAAATATAATAGGAGGAAATAATAATGAGGTGCCGAAGCATGGAGAAGCCAGTGATTGTGGCAACAAATATGCTAGAGAGCATGATAGACCATCCCACTCCAACAAGAGCCGAGGTCTCTGACATAGCCATAGCTGTCAAAGAAGGTGCTGATGCTATCATGCTTTCTGGCGAAACTGCTCACGGCAAGTAAGTCCTCTTTACATAATGAGTTTGAACTGATTCTGTTATTTTCGTAATATTTCTTTTTGCACCCTTCATTCAGTTTGGTGTTCAATTGCAATATCTTTAGAGCAATTTATCATATACTGTTGCAAAATGTCACATTCTTGGATACCCAGGGCTGAATGGGAAATATCATGTATACCGTTACCAAAACATAGAAACATAACAATTTACTGGCGAAGTGCAATTTCTTATGTACTCCTGGCCCGTTTAATTGAGAAGTTGCCCTGGTACCTTAACCCTGAACCATAATGGCACTAGAATATTGTGCTCATTGTAGGTTTTATGGGTACACGTGAAATTATTTTATTTAGCTTTTCTTTTAACTTTAGTCGAGCCATAAAGATTTTAGCTCCAGGCATAGAAAGCTCTGACAAGTGGTCTTGTTCCTCTTGACAAAGTTGCATATGTTGCATTATTTAATCTTCTTCCCCTTCCTCTTGTTTTTACTTAGGTTCCCGCTAAAAGCTGTAACAGTGATGCATACAGTGGCGCTAAGAACTGAATCAACTATATCAGCTAGAACCACCTTAACTGCTCCTTCAACACCTATCCAGGTAAATTGTTTCTCTTTTCTTTGTTGGCATTCTTCATTTATAGACAGAATATTCTTGTTCTTTACCTTTTGCTTTTCCTTTTTCTTTTATTGAAGACTTTAGGCAGCAGAGAATTTACTCCACATGAGATGAGTAAAATGTTTGCCCTTCATGCAACCACCATGGCAAATGCACTGCACACACCTATTATTGTTTTCACACAGACAGGGTCCATGGCTGTGCTATTGAGCCACTTCCGGCCCGCTTCTACGATTTTCGCATTTACAAACCAGTAAGTTAGCAAAGAGATTTTGAAAAAATGATATTTGAGAGGAATCTAATACATGATTTCCGCCTTGTAGAGAGAGAATAAAGCAGAGACTTGTGCTATATCAAGGTGTAGTGCCTGTACAAATGGAGTTCTCGAATGATGCTGAAGAGACTTTCTCTAGAGCTGTAGAAGCTTTGCTGGTACTCAATTCTACATTTCATTTATCATGATTAATGTCTTGGAACAAATGTTAACTTTGTAAACTTCGTGATGAAACAGAACGGGAAGCATATAAAGAAAGGAGATTATGTGACTCTTGTTCAGAGTGGCGTGAAATCCATCTGGAGACGTGAATCAACTCACCATATCCAAGTGCGTAAAGTTTAAGTGACAAGGAGTGTCGAAACAACAAATGCTGCATTTGTTGAATGGTGTTTTGTTATTTAGGGTTGCCAATGCAGAACTTTTACAGAAGAAACAAAAAGTCTCCTTATAATTACAAAAGGTTTGCCTTGGCGAAGTGCTTTTAGTTCTACAGCGGAGCTTTTAGTTGTTAGAGGTTTATTTGGCAGTTTCTTGTTTGACTTTAAATTATTATAACTGAGCTTAAATTTGATGTACTATCATATTATCTTTTTAAAAAATTTGCGTATTTAAGAATGGGCAGCATATCTAAATTTTTAGGTTTTCTGTGTTCCCCCTTCCAAATTAAGAATCTTCCCAGCGGTACTGAAGTAAGTTATGATGGTGCTTATTATAAATGAAAGTTCTTAATTGCAATTAGATATTAATGTTGGTGCTCTTTTTTGGGTGGTTGTGGGGGGGTGGGGTTAGGGAGAAAAGAGCATGTCAGCAAAAGGTATTATTGTGAAACATGGAAGACACGAAGGTGCGTTCTTTTCCTCCCCTTTTAGACAGTTTATTTATTATTTCTGTTTGCTCTCTCCGATCCATTTTGTGGATGTCGGCACTCTTATCTAAATCATTTTTAATTAACTCCCTGATTGATAAGATCATATGGTCTGACTCGCCGATTCAACACCTGGTAGTCGTAACATGCCTATCAGAATTGCAGCAATTTGTACAGTATATGCATACCGCCTGAATTCGAAATCGTTTCACCCAAGTTGGGAATCGCCAATTCAACTCCCTGATTGAATTGAAAGAATAAAACATCAATAAATTCCTGTTGAAATAACCTTAATTTTGTGTCCACATTAGTTCATTAGGAGCTCATATTGCTGCTTTCTGGTTTATAGAAAATTTGTATGCCTCTTGATCAAACCTCTTTCTTGGGCTGGGCTACCTTGCAAAAACATGAAAGCCACTAAGAAATTGGCCAACCCAGCCCATTAAGGTTTTTGGAAATAATCAAGCCCCAAATTTGTAAATCTGAAGGTATCTGCCAATAGAATCATAGAAACAGAAAGGCTACCCCTTTGAACCTTGAAAGTTATTTATTCGAAGGCCTCATTGACATGTCTAGTGGGATCATGCTGCTGCTTTTTATCTAAGCTAAAACGGACTTATCAAATATAATTTCTGGTCTGACCAAAATCCTACAACACTTGCAAGAAATGAAAAGATTGAAACATTAAACAGCCATTCAAGGGGGCAAAAAAAAAGGAGAGAAAAAGAAACTTTATCAACACTTTAACAGATTAGTACAACTTGAGATAACTTATTACCGATTATGGTTTTACCAAAATAAATTAGTTTTTTTGCATATCACTGAATTAATTTAATTTAATGTAACAATGTTCATCTTGGCATCATGTGCTTGAGGTTCTCTTGGAATTGAAATGCATTGGATTAATAAGAAAATTAACTCTCTTGGTTTTCTAAATGTAACCTTTTTTTCTTTTTTACCTTTTGGTATGGTCATAATAGATCTGCCGTAGATGCTATACTAATTTTCTTGCTTAAAATGAGAGTAACAAAGCCTCTGATTAATGCACAGTTCAAACATAGAAACAGTTTTTATAGCGATTGACACTTACAGTAAAAAGAGGAGCTGAAAGATGATACAAGTCTTGTATCTGCCCCCAGTACGAATCACTGATATATGCCACGACCATAGAGAACACATATGCGGTTCTCACCCAATTGCTCACATGCTTCGCTGCAACGGCATTCTCCATTTGCATCACTCTTGTCAGAAACAATACCAAATTTGCCGCGACCCCAAAGAATGCAAGTGTTACCAACCCTTGGTTCACTGTTAATCAAATTGAAGATCTCAACACTTTTTATCACAAGAAAATTAATAAGAACACAAAGGATATATGAGTGTATATGCTAAAATTGACTGCATGCCAACAGAGAAGTGGCATAACATAAAAGGCGTTTCTCTTTAGTCTCTTGCTCTGTGCTATTAATTGTCAAGTGTTATGTGGTTCAAGTCAGTTATAATTTTAAACAGACCCTTTAACTAGCTTGGAGAACATAAAAATATAATATATAGCATGGACATCAAGAGAATGGCTAATATACAAACGTTTGTTCCTAGACTCAGAAACAAACGGTTCGGTTCTCCGATTTTCAAAGTCCAAACAGTCGATCCAAACTGTTAGATGTTCGATCTATATTAAAATATGCTTGGAGACTAAATTTTACATTTTTTGGAATTTTTTTACTATTTATTAAGCTGGTTTGAAAACCGTTGTTTTTCAATGCTGCAAAAATTTAATAAAAACAGCAGTTTTCAAATTATCTTAATAAATAGTAAAAAAATTTCAAAAAATGAAAAATTTGGTCTCCAAGCAGATTTTAATATAGATTGAATATCTAACGATTTGGATTGACTGTTTGGACTTTGAAAATTGGAGAACCGAACCGTTTGTTCCTGAGTCTAGGAACAAACGTTTGTATATTAGTCATTCTCTGGACATCAATGACATTGGCAGAAATTGGATACCCAATAGGAGCACCGCAGCAATCCACACACCTCTTGTTAGGGGATTGAGATCTGCTGCGATTCGAATATTGAGCACAGTAATCCTGCAATCCCTGCTTTTCCAAATCCAGCCGTCCAACTCTTTAGTGCACGCATCTCAAAATAGCTGGTTTTTCTGTGCACGCATCTCGAAACAATTCGACAGCTGGATTTGAAAAAGCAGGAATTGCAGGGTACTGTTCACAGTACCCGGATCACAGCAGATTCTCACCCCTTGTTAGGCGTCTCTTGTGGCTGCAAAAAAATAAGCAATAGAATTTCCCTAATTTGAATTTGTCAAACTTCTGGTACAAATTCTTATATATTAATTGATTTAATTCCCCTCTCCTTTGTTAACTGAAGCAAGAGAAAAACCTTTATAATTTTGTTTCAATTGAATTTGAAGTATTTGTTGTTAACTTGTTGTCTCAATGTATCCTCATGCATTATGCAAAATCAGTGAATAGGTTTTGCACCTTCCTTAATCTCAATTTTCTAAACATACATTATAGAAAAATTAACTTAAATCAGGGTGTTATTGCAAACTGATATAATTATTGTCTTGACAGCTCGTTACACATACTGCCACATCCAGTGCGCATCAGAAAAATTAATTGTCAAGTGACCAGACAAATTCTCTCTGGCCTTTTTTTTGGCTTCCCAAGCCAAGGCGGTCATTTAGCAGGTCTTTTGAACAAATCTTAGAATTAATCACAATGCAAGGACGATCAATATAGATAAAATAAAAATATTTATTTTATGTTGCTATTAAAAAGAAGAAAAAAAAATTGCATTGATATTGCTCATGAATATTTCTTTTAAAAAAATTGCATTGACATTGCTATTAAAAAAAATTTATTTTACTGTATCCATGCAATATAGATGTTACCCAATTCAAATTAAAATTGCATTGATATTGCTCATGAATATTTCAAGTAATTAATGGAGTACTTATTAGGGCTTGGTAAAGTGTTTGAATTGATACATTTATCTTATTTGAAAACCCATGAATATTCTTGGACACAAAAGGTGATGGCTATTAATTTCATGATGAACCAATTCATGCATGTTAGGAACCAATAAAGTTCTTAAAAGCTCATCATTACTTGTATATGTTGGAGCTACGAGTGAAAACGGAGCGAATACGGAGCTGTAAAATCATATTCATATTATTTTTTAATTTTCTGAATACAGATACGGATCGGATCGGATATTTATTAAAATAATAATAAAAATATCAAAGTTCATATATTTATCTAATTTTAATAGTAAATAACAATATTTTTTTCATAATATATATTAAAATATATGATATATATCTACTATTAGAATATAGATAATTGAAATGTAATTAAAACCATATCAGTATCTATATCCACACAGATATTCAGATATCAGATATCTATATCTAATTTTTCGAATACAGATAAAATACAGATCAGATATTATCCATACCGTTTTCACCCTAGTTAGAGCTCATATTATATTGATGATGAAACTCCCGTTTATATTTTTTTTATGTTATTTTAACGAAAAAACCTACGTAAAATTAACTAGTTACTTTTGAATTATAATAACAAAAAATTTCAATTTACCATCTAAAGACCCTCAATATATTTCTATATTATAAATGATATTCTTTTATAATAAATTCAAAAAAGATGCCTCTAATAATTGCCTTCTAACAATTTAATTCCGAACAGTCACTGTCCATCAAGATATTTTTACTCTTGCGCAGCTTTTTCTAATATAATAAAATAAGGATTAAATCATTATATTTAATTTTCTAAAGTTTTTCGGCAATTACTAGCCAATAATTAATATATTAATCGAAATAAAATTCTACAAAATTACGTAAAATAACATAATGCAAAACAAGATTGCATCACATTAAATATGAAAGTCGATTTGAATCATAAGTTGAAAATCATTAGATGTGATTTATATTATTTTCTCAACATGCATATGAAAAAAATATTACTTTTTGATTTTTTTTTAAATCAATAAAATAAAATATTAATGTTCGAAAATTATTCACATCAGTGTATTTTCACAAACTCTTGATAACAATTAATAAATTTGAAATATCATAATATTTTACATATGCATAACAAAAATAATATAAATCATATCTAATGATTTTCGTTTAACATTTAAGTTTAAATTTGAAGTCATTAAAATTTCAAAAATACATATGCAATAAAGAGACCAAAGCGAAGACATTTGAACCCTCCTTCATAAAAAAAATATAATATTGCCTTCTTCAATACATATTGATTTGAAATTTCTTTCTTTTTCTAATAATTGTGAGTCCTTCAATAATAAACACCGGTGACGGTTGTTGTTTAAGGAACCGTCACTTATAAATTCACATTATTAATATATTTTGTCATTACTGAGTGCATTCAGAGACGAGTCATACTTTTAAATTATGAGAATCAAACATAAATGAAGTCAAATCTTATAAAATTTTCATATTGCGAATGAAAATCAATTTTACATTGCTCTTACTCTAAACTACATAAGAAATTATGTATAAACAAAAAAAAAATAAGAATCAAGTGTTTCTCATATAGTGTGTGAGTGCATCCTCCCATGCACCCAGCCATTTTGTTGCGTCGCTCTTAATGCTACTTACGTTTTATACGCAGAATGGAGTAGGTCCGATGCTCATCAGACTTACTTTTAGATTCAACGAGCATGACGACCGTCCGATCTAATTTAAGATTTGTGCGCACGAAAATTAAAATAGACACACGAAATTTAAAGCATTCTGCAATAATCTTAAAGCAAATCGACGGTGATTAAACCCATCAAACCAGAGTAGGTCTGATACCCATCAGACCTACTCTCAAGTTCCAAACAAAATAGATGTCCATTTCATTCGTGACTTTGGTTGCCATATATTAAGATTTTTGTGCTTGTTTTTTAGTTCTCTTGGCCAAATTAGTTGCCATATATATGACTAATTAGTTGGACATTCTCACTAAAAATCTTGCAGTGTCCAACAGTCCAAGTGTCTTGATATTTTCTTCATTACGACACACTCACGCATGCATGCTAAAAACAGTGAATTTTGTATCTATTTTAAAAAATAGTAAAAAAAAATTCAAAAACTGATTCAGATCTTACTTGCTAGATCCAAATGTAAATTTCATAAATAAAGTGGATTCTTTGTGAAATTTCATATGTACATTTAATAGATTATAAACTATATTTTTTATAGTTTATATATCAATTCATTCATGAGAATTTAAATTAAATAATTATAATAATAATAATAATATTATTATTATTATTATTATTATTATTATAGAGTAGAACTTGAGCGTTCTTAAGCTCATCAAGCTCTTTGATGAGCTTAGCTCCAAAATCTATTTAATTGACTTCAAACGATGAAACCGATGATGCGATGAAACCGATCTACTTCACGAGTGATGCGCTTACATACAAATAATCTATAAATTTTTGAATTAATTTAGTATAAAATCAAGTGGTCCAGATAAGAAATTAATTTGAAAAGTTATAAATTTTGCATGTCAATGCATCACTCGTGAGATAGATTGATTTAAACGGTTTGGATTCATCATTTCAACCCGATATGTTTTAAAGTTAAGCTCATCAAGAACCTTGATAAGGTTAAAAAAAAAAAAGGTCGATGAGTCTGGATGCCCTAAAGTAACGAAAATTCGAGTTTGGGTATGGATTGACATATTAGATCAGAATGCGGATCAATCTGGTCCAAGGTAGAATTCACATGACCCCTTTAATCGTGCAGATTCTGACTGAACGGGCTAAGTTCCTCTAGAGGATCCGAGTTCTTAGTTGTAATCTTATTTATAATATATATATAATCTGGCTAATATACTATGCGTAGCTTAGAGGGCCTTCATGCTACGGCTCAATATTTGAGTTTTCAAAATTCCAACGGTCGATCGGAACCGTTCAACATGATCTCCATATGAATATGTATTTGCAAACCAAATTTTATATTTTTTAGAATTTTTTTACTATTTTTTTTGATAGGTAGAAAATCACTTGATCTGAAAATTATGTACCATTCAGATCAAGTGGTTTTTTACCTATCTAAAAGAAATAGTAAAAAAATTCTAAAAAATGTAAAATTTGATTTGCAAGTACATATTCATATAGAGATCATGTTGAACGGTTCGTTTGACCTTTAAAATTTTTGAAAATTCAAATACTAAGCCGTAGCACGAAGGCCCTCAATGTTACGCGTAGCACCGTAGCCAACTCTTATATATATATTGATTTGTTATTTATAAATCTTGAATGATAGCTGTAGGCTGTAGTTATAGACAAGCAGAGGACAGGAACAGAGTGGCCCCATAATTTGCCAAGAAAAGACGAGGCAAGCTCGTCACCTCGACACACGGACGTACCCCCATTTTCCTATACTGACAGATACTGTATCATTTATTCATTTATGACTTGTGAGCTCATTCTTGGCATTGGCATTGGCATTGGCATTGCTGCTTTCTTTTTTGTTGCTTTTTCTGTGGACAGGATCAGGACAGCAGCAGAAAAACCAGATTTATATATGGAGTTGGCTGCGGTGCTACACGTAGCATAGAGGTCTCCGTGCTACGGCTCAATATTTTCAGATCAAGTAATTTTTTATCTATAAAAAAAATAGTAAATTTTTTTGAAAAATGTAAAATTTGGTTTGCAAGTACATATTCATATGGAGATCATGTTGAACGGTTCAGATTGACCGTTAGAATTTTAAAAACTCAAATATTGAGCCGTAGCACGGAGACCCTCTATGCTACGCGTAGCATATTAGCAATTTCCTTTATATATACCCACTCTTTCATTTTTCAATTTTCATACATGACATCTCTATTTTTTTTTAGTTTCTTTTTTAAAAAGAATGTAACACCGGGACTTCAAAGGAGGTCATCCATCCGAGTACTACTCCTGTCCAAACACGCTTAACTGCAGAGTTTCAATGGAATCCGGTGCTCTAGTGCTGGTATGATCGCATCCCACATCTCCATTTTATGTTACATTTCCTTTATCATTTTCTAATTTGTCAAGTTTTCATTTTTCTGGTTTCTGAAAGATGATAAGAGCATACAGTACAAATATCTAATATGTTATAGATGAGGTTTCAAATATCTCATGTTTTTCATACCTTATTGTGTCTTACATTATTTTTCTCTGTTTTAAAGTTCAAACAATCGATCTGAACTGCTCAACATAATATTCATAATTAAATGTGCTTAAAGACTAAATTTTATATTTTTTTAAAATTGTTATTATTTTTTAAATAAATACAAAATCACCGTTTTTTAATGAAAAAATTCAAATTTTACGGAAAACAATTTTTTTTTCTTTTTCAGGAGATCCTCCAAGGAACCATTTTCTGAAGACTCATCATTTAGATTCTATTCACATTTCCTTTTCCTCGGTTCCATTATTTGTTTTGGATCTAATCATCAGAGAATCACTGGTTCTCGAATTCCTATCCTCTGCATTAACTCAAATTTTTTTTTAGTTAATGTAGCTGGACTGTCTGATTCGCTTTAAGATTCGTGCAAATTAGATCTACACTAATATTAAAGGGCCCCTGAATTATAGGCTGTAGCTGAATTGGCTCCGTTTAAAATCAGACGGCCGAGATGCGTTAACTCAAAAGATACTCTCTTTTTGAGTTAATGCAGACGATGCGGATTTACTGTTGGACCAAGCTAGCAAAATATAAACAATAAATTATTGAAGTATATTATCTTTTTTTGGATTCATAGAAAGAATCAAACTAGTGGTTTGGTCCCTTTAATCTATGCTCGAAGGGACTGAATTATTGGTTCAGTTCTTTTAATTTCTGTGAATTTTAGAAGTTCCAATTTGAACAACTTATACAAGAATTAAATCAATGATTCGGTTTCGACAATTTTCAAATTTTTTGTGACTTAGTTTTCAGAAAATTATGAAAACTATAGAGACTGAATCATTGATTTGACCCTCGTAAATATCTAAAACGAACTTAACCAATAATTTGGTCCCTTTTACGAGACAAAAAGAAGTAATCCATATGTTTTCTAATAATTTATTTTTTTATTTCTAAAAATAATAAAAACTTTTGCAAGGTAGAATTAAAAAAAAAAAACCAAGTAGTAATTAAGGAGAGTTGACTTGTATTACAGTGGGATCTTAAATTCTACATGCTACCGCCAGCGCTGAAACAATCACAACCCACGTTGTCTCAATTTCATTCCACTAATCACCATTTTCCATGATTAGGTAGGTCTGACAAAAAAGCTCGTGGCTAGATTGTAAATTTGCAGCTGACTCGGTCGTTAACAGCTCGTTTGTTACTGGATCGAGCTGGGATCTAGCTTGCTCGCCACTAGTTCAGTCCAGAATTAACGAGTTTAAATTGAAGCTTAGCTCGCTCGCTAGTTTGCGAGCTAGCTCGGCTAGGCATCAATTTGTGAATTTGTATGAATCTGTGTGCATTTTATATTGTCCAACTCTATCCAGCTCAGTCCAAAAAGTTTATAGGATTTATTTTCTTTTTAAAACAAGGTTCAGCCACTCAGCAAGCCAGCTCACTAGATGCAACTAGCTTGGTCCAACTCGTGACAATTTCAAACTAAAATTTCAACTCAGACTTCTGAAGTCAGCTCACTTGTGACTCGGACAAGCCAGCTCGTTGTCAAACCCTACTTAGGAGACACTTACAGTTTGGCAAGCTGCTGTCAGGGACCACGCATGAAACAGTAGATGGAAATAAAAATGATGGATAACTTTTCTGGGTAAGGATATTGACAGAATAGTTTTTGCTTCAAACAGCGAATTAATCATATGCATAGCTGTTTTGGCTCCGTAGTCTATGCGCTGTGTGAAGTAAAAATTGCTCTGTCAATATATTTACCTACTTTGTGTGCCTCCTCATTCTATTCAATAAATCAAAGTGATGTTTCGACTTTAATTTGTGGTTTTATTTTGTTGAATTTTTAATTGGTTCAGATGTCTCCAGTTTCATGTGTTCTCGTGCTTGATGGAACATATTTGGTACATGAAAACTGAAAAGGTTATAATTAGAAATATTTTGGTGTAGATAAGATTAGGGCTGTCAAAAAAGCTCGCGGCTCGTGGCTCGCTCGTGACTCGTCTCTAGCTCGCTCGGTAGTGGACCGAGCTGTTAACGAGCCAGCTCGGTTCAGGCTCGGGCCAAAATAAACGAGCTGAGCCAGGGGTCAGCTCGGACCGGGCCAGCTCGGCTCGTTAAGCTACAGTGGATTTAAGGTTTAGCCCCGTATAATTTTAAGTCCAGTCTCATTTTCAAAGGCGTAATTATGCAAAATTGATGTATTTTCAGTTTGGGAAGAAATAATATGGGCTTCAGTTGTTTGAAGATGTGCCTGCTGGACGATTTCTTAAATTTTTTGAATGAGCTTTCTTATTTTTTATTTTTGAATTTGTATAATAACAACCCAATAAAAGCCCAACGAGCCAGCTCGTCAGCTCGCAAGCTAGCTCGGGCTGGCTTGTCACAAGCTGAGCCAAGACTTTTGGCTCGGGACCCATAGGTCCGGCTCGCTCGGCTCAGGCTCGGGCCAGAATTAACGAGTTGAGCCAAGGCCCAGCTCGGCCCGAGCCAACTTGTTTACAGCCCTAGATAAGATCTTGGAGGAGATAAAAGAAATGTTTAATTCAAGCGGAGTCCACGTAGGGCTTGTTATTAATTAATTAGGCTTAATTAAAAGGAGAAAACAGCCATAACCGTCACCTGAAATTTTGGAGAAACTTTTAAAAAAGAAGTTTTAAATATAAGGTTTTCCTATAAAAAGCTCTAAAAATATTTATTCTTTTTAATATGTTTCCTTTGCTCCAAATGTCATGGGTGGTTGTTTGGTTGGGATTCGGATCAGCTGAAATTCCGAAACCAATGAACAGTAATTCTGAAATTTCTGCAATTCGAATTCAACCATCAAATTTTTTTCGAGAACGAATCTCGAAACAGCTGATTTTTTCTTGCACGCATCTCGGAACAGTTCGACGGCTGGATTCAAATTGCAGGGATTTCAGGTTTCTGTTACCGGTCTCGGACTTCAGCAGATGCGCTTCCGTTTGGTTGTGGACTAAAGCTAATGAGGTCTAACTTAGTTATTGCAACTTAGGTTAACCTAAATTATTCATGTTTGTTTGATGTCATTGACTTAAATTATTCCTTGTTTGCTAAGAATTTGGTGGCTTAAGGCATAATTTGATATTACAAATTATCAATAATAAAACTATTTTTTGTATATATTTTTTCATTTAGTGAATCTTGTTTAATTAAACTTATATGTATACCAATTTATTTTGTCAAAAATATGTTGGATTTCTGAATAAAAAATATTTATTTTTCATACAATTCCAAATAATATTTTATTTAATTATTTTCATAGATTGCATATTTTGTTAATTTAGAAAACTATGTAATTTAAATGTTGATTCTAATATTGATAAAGTTATAAGTTCCTTTATGTCTAAATGGAAACAAAATTAATTGCTTATTTTACATTTTTTAAAAAGTGATTGAAAATAATAAAAAAATATGAAAAGTTAGGTCTCATACTCTAATAAGATCAAACCATATGGAGAGGTGGGTTAGTTGAGGGCAGTTTAGGCCAGCTTAAAGGTCGACTTATTCCATTTTAGTCCGGTTTAATTAAACCACGTTTGGCGAAATAAGTGAGACCTAAAGTCCTTATTCCACTGTTTAGTACTTAAAAATTTCACCCTACTACGAGACAAGTCAGACAACCTAATTATTTATATCAACTTTAGTTTTAATGCTAATATTAAGATATAACCACTCTAGTTATATTTATAGAATGAAATTTTTCTGGCAAAATCAAAATGTGATAGTTAAAATTGAAAAAGTTGAAAACAAAGGGATCTGCTTCGAAAGTTTGATTTTTGTTTTTTCAATTCGAAATGATGAAATCATACAAGTTTATTGTGAGCAGTGTTGTAAATAACTTTATGTGTTTATCGGACAAACGAAGTACTGTCAAACGATTAATTAGTACGCTGCTGATTAATTAAAATTTTACGGACAATTTTGCATTTTCATTAAAATTATGTGTATATACTCGTAATTTATTAGAAATGATTATTTTAACTTATCAAACTTCTCAAATAAACTTATTTTAACTTAATTTCTTTATTAATTAATAAAGTTTCATGAAATTGTCAATTGAAAAAAGTCCATATAAGTCGAGACAAAACACGTAACAGATTAATCGGACAAATCGATCGATTTAACAGATTAAACGGCCCAATATATAACAGATCATTACCCAATAAATGACCGACTAAAATGCCTACGGATCTCGTAATCACAAAAAAATACTAAATAATAATAAACAACCGATTAAACAGAAATAAACCAAAATAAATTGAAATAATGAGAAATAAATGTGAATACTTGAAAATAATTGACCGATTAATCGAAAATTTTCGCAAATACACCTCACTCACCGTCGGAAAATAAAATCATAGGCCAAAGTCTGGTCCCTTTTGTTTGATTTTTTTAACTTTATTTATGTAATGCCAAATTTTAATTTTTTTTTCCCAAATACAAAAAAAATTCGTCCAAATATTATATAACTAGATAATTGCAGTGAAAATCATTGCAGAGGTAGAGGCAGCAAAAATAAATGCACGATGTTCGAAGGTTACATCGGATCCTCTCTGTGCAGCGTCTCTCTCTCGAACCCTGCCTCCCTCCATCTCTGCTCTCTTCTCTTCACTGCTCTCTCTCAGTCTCACTCGCACCTCTCTCTTACCACCTCACTTTCTCTCTAGGGTTTCATCACTATCTCTTATGCTCTCCCATCTCTAATCAGCTCAAGCTTCAGATCTCTGTCTCTCTTTCACGCTGTCTCTCTAAATGGGCTGCTTTCAATCAAAGGCTGCCATTCCGCCATCCGACGAACCAGAACCTCTCCCGGACAAGGCAGATCTCGGTACGAGCAGAAAACTAAACTCACCTCTCTCTCTCTGGTGTCTCTTTTTCTGTGCTTGATTCTATTCTGTTTTGTTTTTTTTCAAGCGAATGGAGATGGTACTGGAGGCGATCAAGATAAGGTGCCAGCTTTCAAGGAGTACGGTCTAGTTGAGCTAAGAGCCGCGACAAAGGGGTTTAGCACGGACTTGATCGTGTCGGAGAGTGGAGAGAAGGCACCCAATGTTGTGTACAGAGGAAGGCTTGACGGAGGTCGGCTTATAGCTGTCAAGAGGTTTTCTAAACAGTCATGGCCAGATCCGCAACAGTTCGTGGTAAGCAAAGATGACACTGGGTAGAAGGGAGGAAGAAAAAGGAAGGAGCTTTTTTTGGTTTGGTTGGGTTCTTGTTAATTTGCCCCACTGTTGTGTATTACAACTGGTCCCACTCTATAAAAGGGGTAACTTAAAAGTGAAATAGCATGGAAGAGATTAGCTATAATTAGTAGCATCAATGGGGAAATAATTTGAATGCTTGTGCTAGATAGATGAGTATGTGCGTACTTGTGCTTACCTACAATTAGAACTAATTTAAGATTGATTTCAGGGGCAATTCCTAGTACTTTCTTTTATAACCCCACAACTATGAATAATGTTACAGGTGCTCCTCTCCCAATTTAAGTTAAGTATATATTCATCTTCCTCATTTTCTCATTGCAGTAATTAGAGAAAAATGAAGGGTGTCAGTCATCTTTTGAAGAATGCTGTATTGAAAATAATGCCTTTTGCATGCATAAATTTGGAAAACAATCCTTGCTATATTTTGATTGTAATTTTTGTAATGTTTTATTTCTGTTAATGAAAATGTAGGCAGAGGCAGCAGGAGTAGGAAAGGTGAGACATAAACGCCTTGTAAATTTGATAGGATGCTGTTCTGAAGGAGATGAGAGGCTTCTAGTGGCGGAGTACATGCCAAATGATACTCTTTCCAAGCATCTATTCCATTGTATACTTCTGATTTATAGTTTTTTACATATTACTAAATTTACTTGTTCAATATATATATATATATATATATATATTTGGGGGGGGGGGGGGGGGGGGTAAGCTTGTAATATGCTACGTGGCCTAAATGTATAAAGTACCGACTCTGACCCAAAAAAGGAGTAAACTAGAAAAAAGAAACTCTGATGTTTAAAATTAAAAAAACAGATGTGAAAAATGATCCAAAACAACTACTCGTATAAGGTACCTATCACCGTGGCGTGGTTACGTAGTGGTCCTGAAAATCGTTACTAAAACCACTGTTATATTTTTAATAGTCAATTAGCTTTAATTGAGTTATTCTGCCAAGTCAAAATGCCATGTCTGAACAAAAGTCTATTCTTCCTAAAAATTTGTACAGGGGATAAACAGCCGTTGCCTTGGGAAATGCGATTAAGGGTTGCTCATTATATTGCACAAGCACTTGATCATTGCAATACTGAAAATAGGAGGCTTTATCATGACTTGAATGCCTACAGGGTTCTCTTCGATGAGGTACAAAATAAAATCTTTGTAAACATACAAAGAACTTGAAAAGGGTTTCAAGAAGATTTGAGAATAACCATTCTGTTTTATGCATTGTTTTTTAACAGGAAGGTGATCCTAGATTGTCAAGTTTTGGATTGATGAAGAATAGCCGTGATGGGAAGAGCTATAGTACAAACTTGGCCTATACCCCTCCTGAATTTTTACGAACAGGTCTTCAGTTGTGTTTAGTTTAATAACAAGATCAGTTTATTACTTCCACTTACTAACCATACATGATTAATACAAGTACTTCTAATTCCAAGTTTGTTGTACTTAATTATTTATTATTTCGTTTGTTTTTATACTTTTTCTTCTTCTTCAGGAAGAGTTATTCCAGAAAGTGTGATATATAGCTATGGAACAGTTCTGTTGGATCTCCTAAGTGGCAAGCACATTCCTCCTAGCCATGTATGATTTTATTCTTCATTTTTGAGTGCACATGGTTATCTCAACTATTTTTCTTCGGAGCACTACTGGCGATCATTATATAGTATATTGCCATGACGTTGTATTCTTAGTGGGTGTCTACTTCCACTAAACACAACTGTAGCTTTTTACCTGATGCATAAATAAAGCAAGTCCATTACTTAGTTCATGGAAAGAATAAATTATTAGGAAATGTGCAATTGCACCTCAATTCCCAATATACAACTATGCCTTTTCCATCTACCTTGTGCAATTTAACGCAAAGCTGAAAGAATACTACACATAGTCGAATTTGTATTTCACATTTGTGTACACACTGGTACGTTTATGTTTCTGAGAGTGGTATGTTAAGTTGGCTTGTGTACCTTTTCAGGCATTGGACTTAATAAGAGGAAAAAATATATTACTTTTGATAGACTCATCATTGGAAGGCCAATATGCAAATGAAGATGCCACCAAATTAATTGATCTTTCTTCAAAATGCCTTCAATTCGAGGCCAGAGACCGACCCAACATTAAGTACCTTCTCTCTTCAGTTGGCCCTCTTCAGAAGCAAAAAGAGGTAGAAATTAAATATTACAATCAAATTCAAGTTAAGCCCCAATTAGCCCTTGAATTTATGCCATAGTTTCAGTCTGTTACCTCTGAGTTCATCCTTCTCTTTGCAACGTGACTTCTTTATCCTCAATTAAACCCTCAGAGGTGCAATTTTGCCTCTGTTAATTTAGGTCACACTCTGGTGTTCCTTCAGTTAGCACAGCTTATTAACTCCTTTAAGGTTTCCTCGTCATCATTTAGCCTTAGGGAGCTCAGCATAGATAAGATTAAAAATTTAAAAGTGTGTGGGTCAACAACGCTCGCTCAGAAAATTGAAATTTGATGATTGTGAGCTTGACGTTTACCTGAAAGCATGTGGCATCTCAGCTCTCTCCGTATACTTCAGTTTTCTGTTTGCAAACATAGGTATTCATGCCAGAGTGGGGGAACTTCAAACTCTACAACGGCTGGATTTGATTAATCTATTTTTAGCGAATTTGATCCTCGTACAATTGCACCAAAACTTATGAAATAAAGTAAATGAAAAAATGATGGTAATTGGGGGTCAAATTGGTATTTATGCAGTCTGTAACAATACCTAAAAAAACAATGTTTTAAAGCTAATATACTAATAATCTCCTTCATGGCCTTTATTTATTTATTTTTATTCAATCATTTCAGGTGGCATCTCATGTGCTATTGGGCATAACGAAGACAACTTCTGTTCTGCCAACAATTCTATCTCCACTTGGAAAAGCATGCTCAACCATGGACCTCACAGCTGTTCATGATATCTTGTTGAAAACTGGTTACAAGGACGAAGAAGGGGCTGAAAATGAGGTACATTTCAATCACTATGCATTGCTTGTATGAGACTTATTTGGTTTTCTTTTAGATGAAGTGAGCTTTAGGCGAAACTACTACACTAAGCTTAGGACAATTTGATACTTTTATGCATTATAAATTATAAAACTCATTACTGCTGATAGTAAAGACATTTTGGTCAAGACAATTTTATGCATCCTAGCTGAAGGAGCTTTGTTCTTAGCATATTGCATTTTGAATGTTTTAGCTTTCATTTCAAGAATGGACCCAGCAAGTGCAAGAGATGCTCAATACAAAGAAATTTGGTGACATTGCATTTCGAGACAAGGATTTTAAGACAGCCATTGAGTATTATTCAAAGGTAATTTGGGTTATTTTTTTTCTTGAAATATGTATGCATTGTGAATAATTAGTTTGCCAGCATGTTAGAAATCTGTAATGCAAACACTACTTATGTGTAATGACCATATTGCCCTTGCGCAGTTGGTGGGCATGATGTCTGTACCATCAGCCACAGTTTTTGCACGAAGAAGCTTTTCATATTTAATGAACGGGCAGTCTGAGCTGGCGCTGAGGGATGCGATGCAGGCGCAAGTGTGCATGCCAGAGTGGCCAACAGCTTTTTACCTCCAAGCTCTTGCTTTGTCCAAACTTGGCATGGAGACTGATGCACAAGATATGCTAAATGACGGTGCCACCTTCGAGGCAAAGAAGCATAACAGCTGGCGCGGCTGAAAAATGCCATGTATACCCCTTGAAAATCTCACACTATCCAGTGTGCTCCAATAAAAGAGGATTTCCTGATTACCCTCACTGGACATAGAAACCCTTGTCAACTTTCTAAAAGGTGATGATATCAATCCACTCATACTTCAAGGGGAGTGAACTCCAATGGGATGTTTTGATCTTTCTTTTTCTTGTTATTTTCTGAGATGTCATGGAAAAGAGGTCATGGGGTGTAAGGGGATATTTCTCTTTTTGCTGGATATTAGGGGTATTATGAGGTTTTGCAGGGGGGATACAATGAAGTTCTTTTAACAAAGTTCTTTCAGATTGTTGTGTGAAAATTTACACAATGTAATGCCAATGGAGGGTGCTTGGGTTTATTGCAGGGTTGCAATTGTGATTTCCTTTTAATTACGAAAACTGCCACCGAGATTAGATTAGGTTCTGTATTTTAGCTGAGATTCAAGATATTTAGTGAGTGGTGGCAATTTTGCTGACCCGTGTACTTAGGTGGTTTGTATATTATGGGATTTTAGTAACAATTTCTTTATTGTGGTTTGGGAAATTGGTTTGTTGCAGAATTCTGTTTTTTGTTTACTTGCTGAAAATGGGCCTGGGTGGTGGTTTGCGGCATCTTACATTTGTTCTACCGTTTACATTTATTAAAATTTGAGATCCTTTCTTTTTAATTTTCCTTCATCATCAGGTCCTTGCCAATTGCTGAATTGCAGTCTCAATGATTGATGGTACAGACATGCACATGCTATAGTCTGAACAACACACAGCTATTATGTTTTTCAAATAGCATTTGTAAGGAAATAATAACAAAAAAATATAATTTCTAAATCTCCTTACAAGAAAAAAAAAATATAATTTCTAATGTTTAGGTCTGATCTTAATTCCTTGCACAATTATCATATTTTCCAGTAGAGATCCATATTGCAATTTCATCTCCACTTCTCCATCTTCTTTATCAATGTAAAATGCTTCCATCTCCACCTCTATCCACCCGTCATCTCTTTCCTTAGCTGTTATTTCGACATTGTTGTCAAATTCTAACTTCTCAAATAGAGTAAAACGGTTAAAGTCAAATTATTCTGTTGCTGACGTATATTTGACTTAAAACGGTTCAAGGTAAACTGTGCTTTTGCTGATGTGTCTACCAACAGTCACAGATGTTTGTTGCCTCATTCTGTCAATCGAATAGGAAATATCTCTATAAATTTTAGTCAACTTGTAGACTGGGTATGCACCATATCTTGTTTTAGAAGAGAGTGATTTACTGTCGATCTTGCCGACTATGTCCATTTGGATTGGAAATATTCGCTCAACCGCTTCAGTGAACCTATTTATTTAATAGAGTTAATTACAAGTGAAACAAAATTAAATATTCAGAAAATATTCAATCAAATCTTTTGTAAGAATTTTTTTAATATGTTCTGTCACACGATTAGTCAGCAATAATATTGAATAATTAAATATATTATATTTTATCTTGTTTGCAGAAAATTTTATATAAGCTACCTTTCTTACCTTCTAATAATAAATCAAGGTCACCAAGAGCAAAACTAGAATGTGATGAGCTCACCAAGAGAGGTTGGTGAGCACACTTTCAAAAGACTATTAGATTGACTTCGAATTACGAATCCAAACTATTGAAATTCATGTACTTCGTGAGTAATGTATGTACATGCAAAATTTTTAAAGTTCCGAATTCATTTAGTATATGGTCAAGCGGTCAAAACAATGAATATTTTATAAGTTATTTTTTAAATTGTTTTATGTATTCATTTTTCATCATTGTTTTGACCGCTTGACCATGTACTAAATGAATTCGAAACTTTAAATTTTTTGCATATACATGCATTACTCATGAAGTATATGAATTTCAACGGTTTAAGTTCGTAGTTCGAAGTCAATCCGATAGTCTTTTGGAGGTGTGCTCACCAATCCCTCTTGGTGAGCACATCACACCCTAGTTTTGCTCAAATTGTTTTTATGCCATATTTAGAAACAACACAAGTTCTTAGTCCATTATAAAAGTATGTACCTAGCATGATATTATCATCAAACAATTAAAAATATCATAGAATCATGTTTAGAGTGACAAGTGACAAATGCTGAGTTGGTCTGATTACTTTCACATTTTTTGTTTTGTTTAGTAATATAAAAACATAAAGTGATGTGAACAGAATCCAACATTTTGAAAACTCAATATTTTAAACAGTGCCGTGAAAAACGACCGTTTAGATAAAAAACCGAGTCATATCCAATTCGGAGCTTATTCGGAAAGGAAGAGGTATTAACTGTTGCTTTAAAATCTGTACAGTAAAAAGTTGAACGGTCAGGATTTTTCACAAATCAACTCAAATTTTGAGATATTTCAGATGTTATGAATTCCACTGTCACACCATCATTTTAGAGTTATTTGTCACAGATAACCATATTTCAATTCTTAGAAGCAGGGTACACTTGAGACTAACTTGTCAGTATCAGTTGGCATGAGTGGAAGTTCCTTTCTTGACTTTATGCTTCACTCAAAAGTCTAATATGGAGTTAGAAAAAAACAAATTGGAAAGAAAATAACAAAATATTTATTTTTTTTATTGATCAAATTAAGTAGAAGACAAATGTTGAAAGAATGAATAGAGAAAAAAAATTCTCATTTTATCTACACCTCTGAACTTTACTACTTCCAACTCAGAATCTCTGTCACTTATTATCAAGATATTTATTATGTTAATTTTTTCACAATTTTGTTGCATGCATTAGTTTTCACACGAACACATACGCACACTTGTTTTTCTCACTCTAAAAAATATATTTGTTTCTAGAATAATTTATTTCATATGTCCTCTTGTTTTTCAATTGGTCACGTGCTTTTTATTTGTTATTTTGTTTTGTTTATTTTTTAATTATATCCCAACAAATATCTACCGTCTATCATTTTTCTATTTGTTAATTGAACCCATGTCTCTTATTACTCGAGCGTTTTTTTTTTCTTTTCAATTTTAGAGTTGCTTTCATTTAAAACAGTTTTTTAAAATTGTAATTAGGAATTTGATTCTCATAGTTGATTTGATTATAAACTTCTATTAAAAAGTCAAATTAAACAGTTCAAGAATAACATGTTAAATTCAAACATGAAAAAAAAAAATGATTCAACAACAAAACCGAAATTTTTTTAGTTACCACAGTAAAAAATAGAAATTAAATGATTACTACCCTGCCGAACTTATTTTCAATCCTACCACCAACGCGGATCCAGTTCGCGCACCAAATGGGTTGGTGCGCGGACTGGGTGGGCGCACCAAAGTTGGTGCAAAATTAGTGCTCAAACGGGGTGAAACGCACCGAACAATAGTAAAAATTTCGAAACAGTTGGTGCGCCAACCCAGTCCGCACACATGCCAATTTGGTGCGCGAACTGGATTAGCGAGGGTGGTAGTATTGAAAAAAACTCCAAACTGGTGGTATTCATTTAATTTGATTTTTTTGAAGTGGCAACAATAAAAATTTCGGACAACAAAATGATCAAATATTAATTACTCGAGCACAAATTCAACAAAAAAACACGACAATAATAATATTTCGGATCCGTCCGTTTATTGTACTCATAATTCGGATCCATGTCAGTGGAAACCGGAAAGTCTTTCTGGATGCATTTTCGCCGGCCCGAGTCCCCCGACCAAACCGAACTGCACCGAACCAAATCGGACCCATCCGATCCAATCGACCGATATGTCGGGAATTGATTGGGATGGAAAATCCTTTGAGAATCAAAACCCTAATCGACTAGCGAAGGTGAGGGAGCCGTTTGAAACCCTAACCCTAAAAACGAGGTGGGTGTCATCGCCAAACCCTATAATTGACCAATCGAGTAAATATAGGTGAGAGGCGAAGGTACAATGGCTGCGCAGGGAGTCCGGACGGCGTCGGGGACGACGGGGTGCACCGGTGAGGGGTGTCGGACACGCGATGCTTGGCCGCTCCACCATGTCAAACACCGGAGCGTGTTCGTCCGGCTGTGCACCGCGTGCGTGCTCAAGTACCACCCTTCGATGTTTTGCTCTCTCTGCCATGATCTCCTCCTCATCGATTCTAAAGAAATTTCTTCCTGTGATCGAGACTCAATTTCTTCTTCTCCTCCCTCTTGTACTAACAATATAATCCATTGCTCCAACTGCCCCAATGTCTGCCACGCGTCCTGCTTGCCACCTTCCTCCTCCTCCGCCTCCTCTGACTTCTTCCTCTGCCCCTCCTGCTCCTCCTCTGCTGCTGCTGCTACGGCTGATGCTTTACTTTCCTCCCGGCGCCGTTCTTTAGACCTCTCCGCTGCCCAATCCCTCCTCTGTGCTGCCCGCCTTTCGGCACACTCCATGACCCGTGCCGCTGCCTCTGCCCGCGCCGATGCCGATCGCAAGGCCAAGGAGGCCGCTGCTGCCCGCAAGCGTGCCCGTGAGATGATCGAGAGGGTAGCCACTGTTGCCAAGAAGGAGAAGGAGAAGGAGAAGAGGGGGAGTGAAGAACAGGAGCAGGATCACAGGGAAAGGGAGAGGGAGAGGGTGAAATTTAAAGGAGCAATTACCGTGGCTGGGGCCGGGGGAGGCAGGGAACGAGAGAAATGGATGCGCTTGTATGAGATGCCTTCTCAAGTATCTCATCCGGCGCCTCTTACTGTTGCCAAATTCGAGCAGGATGACACCAAGGATACAGTAGCACCACTCAAGCCTACTACAGTTCTTCCCAGTTCAGTGAGCAAGGTAACCTCAAGTTCTTGACTTTGTTCTTCCTCCAGCTGTAACTTCACTGTTGTGCTCAAGTTTGTATCTTGATGGGGTTTCTTTCTCTTGTTGTGTAATTGTCGAGTGTTTGGTAGGTTCTAGGGTTTTGATGCAGTGCACTCTGCTCATATACTGTAATCTGACTGTGTAATTTTAGTAGCTGATTGCTTTACATGCATTGATCTCCATACTACTACCATGAATTGTGCACTTGGTGCTTCTCTTTGTTTTCATCATTTCCTGTATTCTGTATATATACATTGCTTTTCGGTTTGATTTAAGAAAAAAAAATGAATCCATGTCAATGGAATCTCATCTTTAGTTAATATTCAATCTATATAGTTCACTTATCTTGTCAGTCTTCTATCCGCTTCTCAGTATTTTCTTTTGGGGCCAAAGACCTAAACTTTTCAAATCAGAACAAGGCAAAATGTGTTTAACAATTTTATTTTTCTCTAATGAATTAGGAATGAAAGTCTAAGAACTAAGACTAAGTGAAAAGACAAGCCTGCATTGCAACCTCTCGTTATCACTACTAGTCCAAAGAAAGTGAGATGGGATAATTTTTCCTCGATAACTCGGAAGAACGGTCAAGAATGATAGGGACATTTGGCAATTAGCAAACCTATTGCTTAATAACTGAGGCAAATATGAAGAAAAAATTACACTGGGATAGTTAAAGAAAGCATCAGGTCTTGAATTTGGGGTTATAGCAATCAATTGCACAATGGAGATGACAAGATGCTCAGTCTTTGGCACGTCCAAACAAACTAAATACTGGAATACTTGCTGCCTCAGTTTATACCAGTATCTGAGAGAAGAAAACTAAATATGCACTTGGCTGTCCATGACTATCAATAGTTTTTTTTTATGGACAAATTATTTCTTTGTGGGATTATCAGTTATGTGTAGTATTCGTGTTTTTTTTTGTAGAATGGTTTGATTCAATAAAAAGTGGCGTTGGGAAAAATAAATGGATGTTACAATAGGTCCGGAATTGGCTTCTTTTACAGTTTATACTGCATTGCTGCTGCTGCTATTATTAGTTCTCTCTCTTTTTGAAACTTTGACCGCACGGACAATAGAGTCAAAATAACAAATAATGCTGCATAAATCAACAACTATGTCAAAATATATATCCCAATTTAATCTTTCTCCACTTCTTTTTCACTCTCACAATCTCCTTCTATTGTTTATGGCTCTGATAACCACAATCCATATTTATGCAATCGAGGAACAAAGCACACGTGTTTTCTTAATACATAATTGACTTCTGATGTACTGTTCAGATATTGATTGCTCGATTACATAAATTCTAAACAAGGATTTCAGAAAGGAAGTTCCATGTTTTTCCTTTCCTATTTACTTTGTTGGTTATTTTATCCTGCCGAATCTTTTTTCTGAATGCAGAGAAGGTCTCAGCTTCTTCGTGAGAAAGATGGTACTAAAAGTACAACAACATTGTACATACATAGTAAGAGAGGTTACTAACTTATCCCATGCTCATTAATTTCAGTGTATAATTTGGAGATGTTGAGCTAATCTCAGGCCTTATTTCAAACAAATGAGAGGTTTCTCTGAAAATAAGAATTTTTTTGCTTATTTTCCTATATGTAAATGCTGTACTTCTTTCCATTTTTAATTGGAAGGCTCTTTGTTGGTAAAGGATGAATTTGTCTAGACACTCGCTTCTTGAAAGTATCAAAGCTGTATGATATTTATGTTACTATTGGGTTATAAAGGAAATGTGAAAAATGTAAATGTGATGACATTTATATTTATATATTCTTTAGTAATTTAGGTTGATCAACATTGAGAAATCAGAAAAAAAAATGTATATACTATTGTTCAGATACTAGCAATTATTATTGGATTTGCAATGTACAGTATGTGTAACAAAGGATTAAGCTCTTAATTTTGCTTCTGTGCTATTTCATCATATGTAAGCTAATACCCTTATGATATGTATTGTTTTCATTTTGTTATATTAACAGTAACTCATGGAACATACCTCAGCTGCCTCTGCCTCAGCAATTCGAGGCACATGTCTAGCATGCCTATTTTTTTAATACCTGTATGGCCCTATCACTCTTCTCATCAATTTGACTACTCATCAATTCCACGCTGACTGAGATATCAAGTGGAGCAAAATGTTACATGTGTAGTCCCTAACGGCACTTAGAGGGTGATTAAAGGGAGTCTTACTGACTCTTAGACATTTTTCGGTTTGACCCTCTAAACTAACAAATCATACTCCTTTTTTCGGTTTGACCCTCTAATACTATTTGTCTCACAAAACTTGATAGTCAGCTATATGGATGTCATCCGTATTGCTCGAGACCAAATTGGAACTTTCTGACCTATCAATTTTACTTGGTTCCATATTTGTTTCGGTCAACACGGATGCTCTAGAAATCAACAAATCTCAAATATATTTTACTTAACTATTTGATTATTACACAAATTTATAGCTTCATAAAGTCTTGTTGACTTCTCAGGTTCATGTAATCATTCTTGAAATTCAGCACATCATGAATCTTGGTTCTTCAATATAAATCTTGAAATTAAAGCTTTGAACCTATTTAGTTCTTTGCAATAGATCTTGTACCTAAAGCTTTGATCCTGCAAACTCACTAAATCATGTAATAGGTTAAATTCAATTAGTGTATGTTTTACAAATCTAGTAAAAAATAGTATTAGAAGATTGCATACAGCCAACAATCTCTCTCTTTTGACGATTTACAAAACATACACATATGCAAGTGCATAAACATGTTTAACCCGATTTAATTATCCCAATGTCATGTTTGTATATCTCTTGCTTTTTCTCCCTTTTTGGAAATCGACTAAAGGGAGAAAAGTATAGAGTATAAGAGTGCTCTCTCTCAATTTATGCACTCCCCTCAATAAAATAAACATTGTAATTCAAGACATCAGTATAAGAGAATCCAATAAACAACATGGATTCCTCTAAACAAGTTAATAATGGTAACATATGTGAAAAATGGCACATTGGGTATACATGCAAAAAGTAGGACCCGCATGTAAAATTCAAAATTCAAGATAAAATGTTGCATAATTGTGACTGTGAAATTGATCTCGTGTGAATTTGCTATGAGTTTGCCTTAAGTAATTTGATTGAAACTAGTTGTTGACAAGTGCTCCCTTAATTTAGTTCAAATTTGCAATTAGTTAACTAAGCAAGCATTGATGCAGTATATCAAATCCATTATAGTTCATGCATATCACTTTCAGTCCAGATTCAGTCAATTATGCATGAGTTACTCTTAACCTAGAATCATTACTGTCAGACAACCAATAATTTAGCAGTTCCGAAATGATCAATCCTAAAACTAGTTCTCAGCCAAGCATGCACATACTACTATTATTGTTTAAAAAAAAAATGCATGCATCAGTTCCTACCAACAAATTAAGCAAAAGTTCATTAATACTAGAAAAATACTAGAACGCTTCATAATCATTCAGATCAGCCATTCCCTTCTTTGCCCGCAATTAATTTGGTGATAACTCCTTCATCACTTTCCTTCTTTGAATTGGGCACTCAATTTGCAGAGCCGTTGTGATAACTAACACCTTCAAATCCAGTCCCTTGATCCTCTGGGTCCGGAACAGTGTCAGCATCGTCGATATCAGTACCATTGTCACTATATTCACTCTCAGATTCAATTCCCATTTTTGGTGGTAACGGTCCCAATTTGTTGACTTTCCATGCTTCACACAGGAGATCAACTTTATACAGCACCTTCTTGAGGGTGGCTCGGTTCAGACGTAATGCTTTCTTGACTTTCTCAATTTCTTGGGATAGGTTAGCTAAGGACGTCAGACTTTGAGATTCAGAGGGGACTAGTACAGAAGATGATGGAGGTTGAGGTTGAGGAGACTTAATAGGTATGGTTGGAGCGGATTTTAAAAAAAAAACGTAATTAAAATAATTAATTTAAAAAAAAACAACTTGATTACCTCGTTTTTTAGAAAAATTATAAAAACCGAACTGGCAATTCGGTATAAACCTTTTTTTTTTCTATACCGAATTGCCCATTCGGTATAGGCTTTTTTCAAAAATTCCCGTTGCTTTCCCTGTGACTTTGTGTGTAACTCCTTGTAAACCGAATTGCCAATTTCGTTTAGAGACATTTTTAGCCCAGACCGAATTGGCAATTCGGTCTAGAGGTTTTTTTTTTTTTTTTAGACACTAAGAAGAGCAAAATAAAGAAATCTAACACTGAAAGTTGAATTTTTTTTGTTTAAATTATTTGATAGATTACTTCTTTTGATATATAATTAACATATTTATACTAAAATACGCTAAATTACTTGAAATTATGTTGAATTACACTATATTAAGTTAAATTACACTAAAATATGCTAAATTACATATGAATAGGGACGATATCTTCACTGAAAAGGCGAAAAACGACGACGAAACTTCAAACGGTCATAAAACGGTGCTCGAGTGTCCGATTTCAGCAAATGACCACTTTTCGGAAAGCTTGCGAAAAACACGCGCGTCCGTGACGACTACGTCGTTTTTTGAAATTCAGAATTGCCAAAGTAGCCACTTTCAATGAAGGCACTGGACACCATTGTCAACTGTCAGTATTATTTGAAACTCATATAATATTGGAAATGTAAAATAAAGGCACTAAAGAATTGAGTATGTAAAGAAGTATAACATGCAAACCTGAAACACAGCACAAAAGAAGCAAAAACAGCGTGCAGCAGTTGCTTAGCCAGATCCGGATCGATTGGATAATATAATATCCGACCCGTTTTCAACCCTAAATCCTTATTAAAAGACAAAATCTAATTAGGAGAAGTTAAGAAATAAATTCGTATTATATGCCTCAACCCTCCTCTAAAAAAAAGTAAAATATAAAATGATCCGGTATCAAGGGAATCTATTTAAGCAACGCTACTGATCTACGCTATACAATTATTGGATCTCTGATTTCTCAGTCCCAGTCATATCTACTATTTCTTTGTTCGTCGTCAATTTGAGAAAAAAACTGAAGAGTTTCTACCAGTGTTCTAAATAGCGCGCTATAGCGTTTTTGGACCCTAAACGCTAAGCTATGGCATGAAAATACGCTAATTGCACTACGGCCGCTATAGCGGTAATAGCGGTCCGCTATAGTGCATAGCGTGTAGCGCGCTATTTGCACGCTATGCATATTGGGCTTTTTTAGACAATTTATATGGGCTTAAATAAAGATCCATAAAATTTATTTTGTATAGAAAAAAAAAATAGAATGAATCATGATGCTTAAGATATTTTGTATAGAAAAAGATCGATAGTTTATGATATTATTATGGATATTTTGAACCATTGACTTTTGTACTAGTTCAATATGAATATTATAATTTCTTAATTAATTTGGTGTTATTTATTATTCTATGAAACTTTAGATAATGTTAATATATAGTACAAATATATAATATAATTTTTGTAAAAAAGAAAAACGCTATTTGGAATAGCTTCCGCTATAGCTACGCTATTCGCTATAGCTTTTTTTGTACCCTTCCCGCTATGACGCTATAAACGCTATTTAAAACATTGGTTTCTACTATTATGAGAGAACAGCACGTGCATATTTTGGGCTGAACTGGCCCATATATCATGAGAGAACAGCAGCCCATATTTAATGAGAGAATATGAAAAAAGATGAGGGTTCAAATGCCTCCATTTTTCATGCCTCCACCATGCCTCCATTTTTAAAAACTTTAATAACTCAAAATTTAAAACTTAAAAGTCAAAATAAAACCGTTGGATATGATCTACATCATTTTATCTATGTGCTCATAAAAAATTATCACATTTTGATTTTATTTTTATGTGAATCAATAAGTTGAAAAATCAATGTCTAGAAATTATCTACATTAGTACGTTTTTTACAAGCTCTTGATGACAACCAAAACAAAATTGAAATGTCATAATTTTTTCCACGTGCATAGAAAAAATGATGTAGATCATATCCAACGGTTTTATTTTGACTTTTAAGTTTTAAATTTTGAATTATTAAAGTTTTTAAAAATAGAGGCATGGTGGAGGCACAAAAAATGAAGACATTTGAACCCTCCTCATGAAAAAAATATATAATTGTTGAGAGTGGGATTTGAACCCACGCCCTTTCGGACCAGAACCTTAATCTGGCGCCTTAGACCAACTCGGCCATCTCAACAATTTTGTTATAATTTCCATGCTATAAAATTTATTATTTAATAATAGCAAAATTGATGGTGTTTTTCTTTTATATTCTCTACCACGAACTCTGGTACCTAGCTTTTTATTAAGAAGCATCCTACTATAAGTACATTATACAAATGGCCATATGTTGCTTTTTTATTTCTTAACATTGTTAATTATGTAGCTCTCATATGTATAATTGCGGAATAGATATTAGATTTGTTTTGAATCGGTCTTTAAATATATTTTTGTCATCTAAATAAATAATTGTTACTGAGGAGAAAATGGAGAGTACTGAATTGCTAACTTATCATGATTCAAGTATACTCTTACATTACTTTTTTAGCAACGCAGTATAAAATTTTGAACCACCACTAGAAATCCTTGCCAATCCAGTTTTTCTCAAGACAAATAATTTGCTCATAATAAATCAAAACTCAGTCTCTACTTTAAGCTGATTAAATAAATTAAACTCTGTCTATAACAACAACACAAATACTTCTTTCTCTTTCCGTATAATATCTAAATCGTAAGTATTTCTTTCCTTCCTAAATAGCCTCATAACATTTGCCCCTGTGTTGTGTTTCTAAGCCTATACTTGTACCGCTTGGCGAAAAACAAGAAAACAAAGAAGTTTATCAAATAATCAAACCTGCCTGAGTTAATATTTTGCGATAGCCATGACGGCTTCTCTTCCTCCTCATTCCCTGTTAATCCACTGATAACATTGTTCAACATAGTTGCAAAAAAGCATCCCAATCCACCTGCCATAGTAGCATAGGCGTACTCGACGCTTCTCATTGCAGGGGCGGACCCAGTGTACTCTGCCCCCCCCTGGATTTTGAGTTTTAGTGAAAATTTATCGGTTCCGATCGACTTTGCCCCCCATGGAATTTTTTTTGCCCCCCTCTGAACGTTTAATTTGTAATTCAAGTTAAATTTAGAGTTAAAATTGAAATAAATCTGTTGAATTTTGATTGGTAATTAGAATTATAAGTCAGAGCATCAGAAATTACAAGTCAAAGCATTGGAAAGTATAAGTTAAAGCATTGTTTTTTGTCGAGTACTCAATTGGTTAATGAATTTAAATCAATAGGTATTTAAACCCGATTCGATATTTTTTTGCCCCCCCCTGACGAAAATCCTAAATCCGCCCGTCTCATTGCATCAGGCGCCTCTTGGTATAGGAACTCCAGCAAGCCCACAATGATCATTTGGTACCACACTCTCTCTCTCTCTAATATAGTTTTTTGGAGTTATAAGAAGCTGTCTTTTTTTCTCTCACAATATATTTTTTGGAGAAATCTCCGATGAATTTTCTCCAAAACAAGATTGATCATGATTATATTTGTCTAGCTAGTTTCTATGTTGCATTAATTTTTTTTTATTTTGTATCTTTTAGCATGGTGCATGATGTTTAAATCATTGACAAGTATAAACAAATAAGAAAATAATAATGGCAAAATAAATGAGTAATTAAATACTTTTCTAACTAATATTTTAATTTTTTAAACTATTTTTTCACATGGAAGTCTTTAAATTTTTGTCTAAAAAAAGGTATGGGGGGGTATTAAACGTGGATAAGAAAGTTACCTAGTTTGCAAGTAAGAAATAGAGTACTGGTTAAAAATGCAAACGCCAGTTTCTACAACTTTCTTCTTTCATACTCCTTTTCTTTTCTCTTCAAGTCAGGGCAGATTTACAGCCAAGTCGGGAGTACTTAGTCATCCGCTGTGATTTTAAAATTTTAAAATTATGCATATTAAAATTTAATTTATTTATTTTTTTAACTTTTTTATATAGTTCAACATCTCATAAAATATTAAATATATGTCGATAACTTAATAGTTATATTTCTAATTTGTATTTGTGTGGAGATTTGAATTTAAATTTCAACAACCACACATTATGCATTTTACGTTTTCATCCCATAATCAAATTTTTTTAGTTCTGCTCTAAGTTATTAGAATTTCTATTTTTCTAACATTTTACAGGTGACTTCATTCGAACTTATGAACACATTACCATGCATGCTATTATCTATATAGTAATACTGGAGCAAAGTTAGGGTGTGATGTGCTCATCAAGAGGGGTTGGTGAGTACACATCTAAAAGTTTACTAGATTAGCTTCAAACGACGAATTCAAACTGTTAAAATCCATCTACTTCATTAGTGATGCATGTACATGCAAAATTTTGAAAGTTTCGAATTCATTTAATACAAAGTCAAGCGGTAAAAAAAAATAAACATTAATTAAGTTATTTTATAAGTTGTTTTATGTATTAATTTTTCATTATTTTTTTTACCACTTGATCTTGCACTAAATGAATTCGAAACTTTCAAAAAGTTGCATGTACATGCATTATTCATGAAGTATATGGATTTCAATAGTTTAGATTCGTCGTTTGAAGCTAATACGATAGATTTTTGGAGGTGTGCTCACCAACCCATCTTGGTGAGCACATAACATCCTAGCTTTGCTTGTAACACTATACTACAACAAGTCAAAATTAATTTTTTGCAGTGAAATGCTAGAGGTGCTCATATGATCATATCAGCTACTGTAGTATTGGTGAACTGCCTCTCTGTCGCTTAAGCGGTGAGAAGGAAAACCGCCATGGGTGATTTCTGTAGCTCCAGACCCCCTCCCTCCTCACCCCCCACTTACACACACCTTTCTCCTTCGCTTTCATCCTTCGCCTACTCCTTCATTTCTGAGCAGGTGCTTCCAACTGGTGAATTTGGCCATCGTCTTGGTGCTTCCGCCTAGAGGATATGGTCACCGCTCTTTGCTTCGCTTTCATTCGAGCAGGTGTTTTCCGTCTAATGGATCTGGTCACCATTCTCGGTGTTTTTCCTTAGTGAATCTGGCCACCGCTCTTTATTCTGGAGGCTCTTATTCTTCAAGCCAAGTGGTTCGCTTCTTCTCTTCTCCTGGGCTCTTCTTCCTCTCTTTGGCAATGGAAGAGTGGGTGGAAGTAGCTTTACATATAGTTAACTATTTTATATGTTTGTGTGTTGTTTGTTGTTGGCTTGGTTTGTTGTGTTTTCTGGTATTTGTGTTATCTTTCTCCTCCTATTCCTCATCTCTTGTTTCCAACCTCCAATTCTAGCTCCCATGCACACTAGCGGCTCTCCATTGGAACCTCTGCTTAGTGACTGTCTTGACCTGGTTGATTCAGTTCCTCCATTGGAACTTTTGAGTTCTGAGTGGTGATGGTCTCGGTCCAGTTCCTGGTCTGGTTTGTGCCTTCCCTGCTGCACCTACCTCTGAGCGAGGAAGGGATCGATACGGTGTAGTCTATCAGAAGGAACAAGACAATTATGCATACAGAGAGAACAATCACTATGCTCCTATCATTACAATCAGGCGAGGATGATCAAATTTATGACCACATGATGCACATATATATCCCATTTGTGCTTTTATTTATTTACAGAATTAACACTAGTTGTTTAATATTATATAACAGTTAACTTGTAACTTTTTAAATCAGAAAAAAAAAATTAGCTACTATACTGGGTATTAATTAAGAATTATACCTCAATATATCCCGCATGGAGCCAGAATGTTACTAAGCATGCAGGGGCGGAACCAGGGCCTGGGTCCTGGCCTCCCCTTGGCCCAGAAAACATATACTGATATACAGAGCCCTTTAATAAAAAAAGAAAAACTAGCACCCCCTCTGTCGGGCACTCTTGGTTCTGCCGCTGTAAGCATGTGAGCATGACTTGGGTTTTTCGGCTCAAAGGGATAAGAAAGCGACCATGCACTACTGTCTACTGCATTCGTTCTTTCTTTTTTTTTTTGAGGTGAAATGATAGACAGGTCTACACAAACTTTTTGTCTTTTCTGTGTTTGAAAGCAATTTTACTTTTCTACCCCTACCGCCAGTTTGAATTATTAGCTGCTAATTTGCTTTTTGCTTGCGCTTACCCAGAATTTCCCAATGAAATAAAATGAATTAATTCATATCTTACTTATCTCTCTTGTCAAAACTTTAAAAAATAGAATAAGATAAATTAAGTTGAACTAAAAAGTCACATTATTTTACTACGTGGAGTAAATTTTAATATCCATTTTTTATGATAATTTATTCTTACTATTTGAGCATGATTAATGTATTAAACACTTAAATTTCTGCATTGCGCTGTCATTTGGTACGAGCGCGCGTATAGGGACAAATTTAATAAAGAGAAATAGAGTCAATTGACCGTATTCTTTTTTAAAAATAGTTTTACTATATGAAGTACATTTTAATTCAATACAATATCTAATTTTGTGATAATTTATTCTTACTATTTGAGCATGATTAATGTGTTAAACACTTAAGTTTCTGTCTTGCGCTGCCATTTGGCACGAGCACACGTGCATGAACAGATTTAATAAGGACAAATGGGGTCAATTGACTGTATTCTTTTTTAAAAATAGTTTTACTACATGGAGTAAATTTTAATTCAATAAAATATCCAACTTTTATGATAATTTATTCTTACTATTTGAGCATGATTAATGTGTTAAACACTTAAATTTCTGCCTTGCGCTACCATTTGGCACGAACACGCGTGCATGGACATATTTAATAAGGACAAATGGGGTCAATTGACTGTATTTTTTTTTTTAAAATAGTTGATTTTGTTATATAGTTTAGAGTACTAAAATATATGATACTATAAAATTGAACTCTATATTTTTTCTAAAAATAATTTCTTGTCTCTCATAATTTGAAAGTCTGCTTCCGCCCTGCACACAAATAATAAATTATATTCTAACTAACATTTTTTTAAAATCTTTTTGTGTCTGGGGAGTACCTGTAAATATCTAATTGTGTGCAATTGTTAGACTATACTTATTTATCTCAAAGAACATAATTTCAAAAAAAAAAAAAAAAAAATGTCAAGGAGTACATTTCCTGCAATACAAGTTGCGAATTAGTTCAAATGGTGTACTTTGAATCTGTGCAATACTTGGCGAAATGAAACCGACCAACATCCATCGCTATTTTAAGCGACTTTGACATAGAATTTGGAACCTCTTGATTGGAAAAAAAAAAATATACAAAAGGGGTTTGAAAAGCAGAGGTCATGCGTGGACGATAGCTGCTTAGGGACCTTTTGGCACCATTTTTCAAATAAAAAAAGCGAAGTCTATTGTTCTGATGAATTCAAAGTATAAAAAGTTATAAGTGGAACATTATATTTGTTTCTATATAAGTTAAATTATGCAATAGTTGTATATATTATATATTAAATCTGAAGTTATATATATGTCTAAAGATAGTATCTATGTTAGTGTGAGACAAAAGTTGCCGAAAGCACGAGAGAGAGAGACAATGAGATAGGATAGGATATTTGTTTTTTGTATTTTGTTTGCTCATTCATGAAGGCAAGATGATGAATTGATAATAGAGAGGTAAATTCATGCCGTGCCGTATCGTGCTTAATATGTCGTGATTTTGGTTACGAGCCGTATCGTGCTATGATTAAGTCAATTTTTTATATGTCATATTGTGCCGTGACTAAAATAGTGAGTAGGAGCCACAACCAGTGAATAGCCATGCCGTGACCAAGTTACATTGGGACCAAACGTGCCATGACCGAGTCAAGTTTTGTCACGTTTTTATTAGCATACATAGATATCAGGTGCACATTAATTATTGAGCACGGTTAAAATCTGAAATTTATGTATGTTACGTTTGGGGATGCATAACCGCTCCCTGCAAATTAACTAGAACGGCTATTCAGATTTGTAATTTTCAGTATGTCGCTTGTGTCTTGGGGACCAATCCTTATATAGAGTTGTGGAGTCGGCATATTGCCAAACCCTAACTCAGAATTAACCAACTTTCTGGCCATATGCCAACTTAAAAAATGTATTTTGTGCAACTACATAAAAAACTGTGCGGTCACATCAAAATTCGTGTGGCCCCCACAAACCTCTGGAGAATCGGTTCCTTAATTGCAAATCTCAGAATTAATCCATCAATGATTTGATCTTTGCCTAAATATTTCTACACATTTATGGACCACATCCTAATGAATATATTGATTGTCTATTACCTTATTTGATCACTTTAATTGATAACCATATATGACTGTAAACAATTCATAATTAGATTACATATATGCTCAATGTTGGCATTAAATCCAACGAGGTTGTCAATAAATCCAACAGTTTGGTCACATTTTTATTATCATACATAGATATCTGGGTGCACATTATTAGATACGGTTAAAATCTGAAATATATGCATGTTATATTCAGGGATGCATAATTGCTTATTAAAAATTTCACTTTTTTGGTCTACATTTTCCAGCTTTCTGCATTCGCACGTAAAACGCACACGCTGCAATCAAACTTTTTTCCAAATTCTTTTAATCTTGATCATCTGATCCGAACCGTAACTGGCGTTCTGTAACCGTTCCGTGATATCATGTCGTGCCGTAACCATATATAGCGATTCTCAGAATGTGTTCTTTTATAAAAACATAATCACGACACATAAATAATCACAGCATGTAACCGATATACATAAAGCGTTGTTCCGTTCCGTGACGGAACCAACTCCAGTGTGTCATATATTTTTTCCTAATTGACAATGGCACTATACGTATACGTAGTTGTCAGTGATGTCTATTTTTTATTTTATTTCTTCTCTCACTATTACAAATCTACAATTGCTATGACCGCAAAAATTGTTGTAGCAAATAAGTTCCACAAGATTCTTGTATTTAGTTATATGAACAGTCTTGTCGTCAAATGATATCAGAAAAGAAATTGCAATAACTAAATATAATATAGCAATGCAATCCAACAGATTACATGCATGTCTTTTGATTAATTCTGAACACGTTTTAAATGACTTAATCATCAAAACTAGTAATTTGCTTTTGACTAATTCTGAACACATGTCTTTTGATTAATTCTGAAAATTGTCGTTAAGGTTTTAAAAACCGTAAAAGGCCAAAAAAAAAAAAAAAAATTGAATCGAAATCTGTGGGGACTGGGGACAAATCAGGGAATTCAGGTAAACAATTTTTTCTTTAAAAAAAAAGTGTGTGTGTACAAACAGAAGCATGGTCAAAAGCCTTTACAAATATTCCCCACAGTGTGTACTGTGTACAAAATCCATCCATGTAAGCTTAAAAAGGGTTTATTTGCTTTTGACTACTTTTTGAAGAATTCTGTTAGAATTTGAACCTTAATAGCTGTGGCTAATATATATTGTTAGTTCAGACAACAAATGAACTGACCAATTAACAAATCCATCAACTTCATTTCATCATTTGGATCATTTGTGTCTGCTTAAGGAAATATTGCGCGACTGCGTGTTGCATGTTGCATGTTGCGTGTACGTGTCTGATTCATTAAATTGTATGTGGTTGTACCATTTTGTATCCCTAACAGCTGGTTGCATCCAACATAAAAAAATTTACTAATTTTTTGGACGTGATAATTGCCCAAAAAAAATATCTGATTAAATCTTTCAACTCTAACTAACTTTAATTAGAAAAAAAGTCGCTAACAAATTTACAGTCCGCGTATGCAAATGTTGATATATAATATCATTATTTATACCTAATATATCAAGTCTTTTTAAAAACTGAACGCATCAGTTATTTATGAAGATTGTATAGCTGACACTAGTTGGACTTTTATTTGAATTGAAATATTCTATAAATGCATTGTATTAAAAGTAGGACTAACTAGTATAAAATATTAAAAAAATCATTGATTTTAAAATTTTCATTATACCCAGAGAAATATCAAGTATTTATACATGACATATCAAGACATTTATATCTAATATATAAAATATGTATACCTATATACTTTTAAGTATTTATACATTACATATTAAGTCTTTATACATAACAAATTAAGAAGACGAAAAAAACCAACGAAGCGAATATAACCTGAAAGTACTTCAATATGGATCTCATTTGAAAGAGAAAATCGAGTACAAGACGTTCGTAATTTATATTTGCAAAGTTTCTCACAGATCGTCGGAAACATGAGCTAGAATGAACGGAGGATAAATTTTTTTTTTTTTGAAAACGTGTAAAAGATAAATGAGTGATGAGAGAAAGAAAATAATTACTTTTCTCTTTGTGATGTACGTATTTAATTATATCTATGTGTGTAAGTGTTTATATATAACATATTAAGTATTTATATCTAACGTTCTTTGCGGAAAAAAAAATGAAAGTTGAATTCGGTAAAAAATGAGAATTACGGAAGTTCAAAAAAGAAAAATGGATGGGAAGATTTTATGGGAGGTCAGGAGAAGAATTCAAATCTAGTGCAATACCTGACTGAGTAGAATGAGATCTGGATCGTCAGTTTTAATATGGTACGAATCTCAAAACAGACCACCTATATCCAAATAAGCACCGAAACAAACTCGTGCTAGATACTAGATAGTTGGAGAGCAGGTTGGGTCTGATGGGTTTCGGGACAGTCCGATCTGCTTTAAGATTCGTGCGCATGAATTTTAAAGCATACACGAAATTGCGGATGCGAATCTTAAAGCAGATCGGATAGTCATCGAACCCATCGAACTCACTTTGAGCCCGATGTACATCGGACCCAAATTGACCTCAGATAGTTGTCCTCTTTAAGAAGCAAGGTAAAGATGATGTTAAGTTAAGCCAGGCCGTTAACCCATTCACCAACACTATAAACTATGCTAATTTGATATCTTACAGCGCAGTTCATTCTTGCACTTGTCGGCAGGTTTTGCTTTGATATCCATGTCAGCTCCTTGTCATTCCCTAGATGCATGCAAATTCTCAATAAATTAGATTCTAATTAACCATACTGGAATAGTGGAATGTATCTCTTTCAATGAATAGAATAGAATAACATAATAAAGTATATATAAATATTCATTTATTGGAGTGCTAATTATGTTAAGGTAAATGCATGGGAGCCTACGAAATATGGATCTGATAGATTGCGTTCTGATTTTACCGCAGTAAAGTGTTCATTGTTCATACACTAAATTCAAATAAGATAAAAAGGAAAATAAAGTACACAGCTGGAAAGTTAGAGACCGGTAGTTGTCTTATTTTTTTTTTTTTTATTTTTCAGCAGCCAGCAACAGAAAGTCATGGATTCAAATTTCAAAGCCAATATAATATTTTATTTTGAATGATGATTAACGTGTACTTGTAGCTGCACTATTGGAGTATATGATGATGGAGAAAGCTGGGAAGGTCATAAAACAAGTTTTTCAGAAAGGTCCCTAAGAAAAAACATTTTTTAGAAAGGTCCCCAAGAAGGGTTGAATCCGTGAATGTCAGTGAGAAAAAAAAGGGACTAAGCCCTTCATAAATTGACAATTTGTAATTTTAACCATTAAATTTATTATATTTACATACATTAATATACTTTCTATTCCGTATTATAAATTAAAATTATACTACACTAGATTATTCAACCTCAACAATCTTTTTTTTTTAGCTCCGCTCCTGTTCTCAAGTCCTCGCTATTATCAATCGGATGATTTTACAATGTCTTTGTGGGTGTCGCAATGTTGTATCATGTGCATTGTTTTTAAATGCGGCCGCATGGACTGTATATGTGTATGCAGTCGGCAACTACATTCAGAATTTCATACAGCTCCTCTTATGCAGTTTTGAATATGCGTCTTTGTGGGTGTCGCAATGTTGTATCATGTGCATTGTTTTTAAATGCGGCCGCATAGACTGTATATGTGTATGCAGTCGGCAACTACATTCAGAATTTCATACAGTCCCTCTTATGCAGTTTTGAATATGCGATTGCATATGCGGTCATGCAGTCCATGCGGTTGCCCCCAAATTCGAAATTGACCAAAAAACTAATTGTTTTGGGAGTCCGCATCGTCCGCATTAACTCAAAAGAGTATCTTTTGAGTTAATACATCTCGGCAGTCTGATTTTAAACAGAGTTAATACGGTATATGCCTATAATATTAGTGCAGATCTGGTCGACACAGATTTTAAAGCTGATCGGACGGTATAGATGAATTATTTTAAAAGATTCTTTTTTGAGTTAATGCAGAAGATACGAATTCTTGTTTTGGGGGAGGCTTGAATCCATAACCTATGAAAGTGTGGAAAAGAGCACAAACCACTAGACTAGAATACCATTGTATCATAAATTAGTTTTATTTTAGAGTGAGGCTACGGTACTATGCATAGCACGGTTTGGTCCGTGCTACGGCTTAATATTTGAGTTTTCAAAATCCTAACAGTTGATCCGAACCGTTCAACATGATTATAAAATGGTATGTACTTGCAAACCAAATTTTACATTTTTTCGATTTTTTTTACTATTTTTTAGATAGGTAGAAAATCTCTGTTTTTGGATGGTCCAGAATTTTTTTAGATAGGTAGAAAACCAAATTTTATCTATATTCTTTTAATAATCCATATATAGTAAGACTGCTTATGCATCTTTCTAGCTGATCAAACAAAGTTGTCCTAAATTGCACATCCTTGTATCATAGTAACACCATTGTTACACTCTTTAGTTTCATTTCTAGCTGATCAAAATTCTACCAACTTTGTTTCGACAAATTTGAACAATGTACAAATTCAAATTTAATTGATGCAAGAACAATTGGAACTTGCAGGTAATGTGACACACTTCTTAATTTTTGGTAGGAAATCTGGGATGAAGAGAGCTCGGATAAGCAAAATCATTCACAATAAAATATATATTCTATTTATCATTATTTATCTTGAAATGTTCACAATCCTCATAAATAAATTTTTTATAAAATCAATATTTTAGGAACAATTTTGTATAGTACATATATCACTCATATAAAAAAAAACATGAGATTCGATGCATATTTTTTTTATTAATTGGCTTAAAATATTCAATGATCTTATTGCAATTAATTATTTGTTGCTGAAGCATTATTAAAATTATTTATGTTATCTTTGTGTTTAAATACATTTCGGAATAAACTTCTTTAACTTTGATTTATTTTGATTGATTTGAGAAGTATTATTGAGTTGTTCTGCAATTTCATTTTCAATGATTAAAAGAATAGTAGAAAAAGAGTGAGACAAGTCTGGTCCTAAATTACACATCATAAGAAAAAAATATAATTACAAGAGAGGATCTATGTATAACTTATGGGTGCTTAGGTACCCTTATGATTTAATATTTTTTAATTATGTATGTTAAAATTAAATTGTATTTTTTTTATTTTTCTTAAAATTTTTATATAGTTCAGTCCTCTCCTCATAAATTATTACATATGCAGGGACAAACCCACCTTAAGCCAGGGGGGCAACCACCCCCCTGAATTTTGAAATTAAGTGAAAAAATACGGGTTCGGTACTACTTTGTTCCTCACTGAAAATTATTTTGTCTCTCTCTAGAACTGGAAAGTCCGTCAGGCTAGTTCAAAAGCACTGTTAATGAAATTTTGTGCTGTTTTTATAGAAATTTACAAGTCCGGACCAACTTTGTTGTTTTTTAATATGTAAAATGATATTACTCTCTTGTTTTTGTTATGTAAGAGTATACTATTTTTATTGTTTTTTATTATGTTGATTGTTTTTTATCTAGTACCCAATTAGTTAATAGGTTTGAACCCGATTGCTGCCCCTCTCTGGCAGAAATTCTGCGTCCGCCCCTGAACACGTGTTCTTATAGCCTAGTGGTTAGAATTCTAATTTGTTATTGTGGAGACATGAGTTCAAGTTCCCAGTATGTATATGTATTTTAAATTTTAATCCCCTATCTAAATTTTCTAATTCAACCCCTCGATTATATGGAAGCAAATAACAATGTTTCTAACCATATGCAATGAAACAAGGCAACCTCCGCAAACGACAACTAATTTTGTGCATCCAGGGGCGGATTGAAGGACTAATGAGGGTCAATTGATCTCTATTTTTTGTATTTATGTATAATTTTATCAATAATTTAGAGTAAAATGTCACGATGCTGAGAAATTTTTTACATGATTGACCTCTATATGTATTTGACCTCATAGTTCGAAAGTCTGATTCTGATCCGTCGAAACTGGGTTTGAGTTTGAGATGAGGTGAACTCAGAATGCATTAATTTACCTTTCAGAGCAGCCTGTGTGTCACAGACAGTTTGACTAATGAAGCCTTTTAAAGGTGTTTATAAAGGTTACATAAAACTAATACTGATAACTGTACTTGCCGACATGCTGATGTAGACAAACAGAGCAAAGAATCGGATTCTAGCATTACGCTTTAGTCCCGTTACCGTTTCGTTCCAAATGGCGCCAAGCCGCCAACACGGTTTGAACTTTCAAGTGTGAAAACTGCGCTTAATCCTCTGTTTTTCCATCTCAATTGCAGACCATCTTATTATACAAGTACAAGGCCCCTTGCAGAATTCAATTCGGATCCAGTGAAGTAACTTAATTTTTGGATTTTGGATCGAGACTGTTCAATTCAAATCAGCGAAAATTCATCCGTGAAGTGAGCGCACACATCCGACAACGTATTCGAATCTCAAGACGATCTCGACCGACGAATTCGAATCGGACGGTCTCGATCCAAAATCCAAAGATTGGGTTACTTTAGGGGATCCGGACCTTGCAGAATTTTGGTGTGGCGAAGCATTTTAATATGGAGGAGAATTCGTATATTATTCGTATATCATTCGCCAACACGGTTTCCAATAAATATAAAATTTTGTCTCTAATTACATTTTAAGATGGAGAAGATGTTGAGTCATTTAAATCGACCGTTTAAATTTCAAATCTAGCAATTTACAATCTAATGTACAAGAGAGTTTATACATTGCATGCATCATACCATAGCCCCCCCTCTCTCTATATATATCGTTATTGATCCCTAACAATATTAAAAATTTATTCTAAAAAACATGTAGATATCCCTCACACACACACACACACACACTCCTTATCCTCATGTTTGGTTGTGGCTTAAAGGGTGGAATAAGAGGTTTAGTCCTCGTTATTCCACCAAACGAGCATTAACGAGCTGGACTAAGATGACATAAGCCAATTTTTAGGCCGGCCTAAATTAAACCACTTCATATGGTGATTTATTTTTATTGCACGTCATGGCCTAACTCGAATGATTATAATAATATATTATTAGTATATAATAGTATATTATTAGTATATAATTATATAATTAATATCTTATATTGTTAATATATTAAATAATTATTATAATAATATTATAATATATTATAGTTATTATTAATATTAATATTATATAATTAGTATATTATTATTAATAATTATTAATAATATATAATTATATAATTAATATCTTATATTGTTAATATATTAAATAATTATTATAATAATATTATAATAAATCATAGTTATTATTAATATATTAATATTATATAATTAGTATTTTATTATTAATAATTAACTATAGGCTTCCAAAACTTTAGTTCTCCACCAACTTTAACCAAATAAGGAATATCTTAAGTCATGATCTAACTTTAAAACTCAATCAAACATGAATAATTTTGACCGGCCTAAATTGAAATAATCAATTTAGACCTCCTTAAATTTAATCCACAACCAAACACCACCTATAACTCGAGCAACAACATAAGTGGTAGCAATAATAATCACACTTACTATTTTTTCAAAATTGTAATAGTTGGTGCATTACGAATGTGCCTTAATTCATATTTTGAACAATAACCTTACTTGAATGTGAGGTTGCTTAAATGCTTCATTCTAACTTTCCTAGACGGAAATCAAATTTTTATTTATTAGCTGACTTTTTTGGATTTATTGTCTTATCGCACACACAAGGAACCTAAAGAAATAGACATCGAATTTTATAGATTTATGATGCCTTAAATTTCATAAAGGTATATACAAGTCGAGTTTAATATTATTTGGGTTCTTTATGAGTCCAATTTATAATCGTAAAGATGATTATAATATCAATTGAATCAATAAAAACTCTTATATTAACTTCAATTTCTAAATTATCAGATTTTCAAGAGATCTTGCCTGTGGAGCTATTTTAATTATTTATCCTATTTTATCGAAGTACAGGGATCAATTTATGATCTTGATAATCTTTAAATATAAAGTTCAAATTGAAAATCTAACATTATAAAAAATGATAAGATTTAATTTATGTTTCACAATTCATAGTGTTCTGAATTTCAACAATCTAAAATTAACGATCCTGGATGCATTATCAAATAAAATTTAAATTGCATAAAATTTGATGAGTAGAACTAGGGTGTTCTTAAGCTCACCAAGTCTTTTTGTGAGCTTAATTCAAAAATCTATTGAATTTGCTTCAAACGATGCATCCAACCCGTTGAAACCGATCTACTTCACGAATGATGCATTTACATATCAAATTTATAAATTTTCGAACTAATTTAGTATAAAGCCAAGCGGTCAAAAAAAAATGGTTTATAAGTTAATTTTAATGTGTTCATTTTTCATCATGTTTTTACCATTGACTTTATATTAAATTAGTTCGAAAATTTAAAAACTTGACATGTAAACTCATCACTCGTGAAGTAGATCGGTTTCAACGGTTTGGATGTGTCGCTTGAAACCAATTCGATAGATTTTTGAGTTAAGCTCACTAAAATGCTTGGTGAGCTTAAGAACACCCTAGTTCTACTTAAATTTGATTGTTAGGCTATCTATACATCTAATAACATATTTAGAAAATACTTTTTTATTTTCAATTTTATTTAAATTGATTTAAAAAAATCATTATTGCATGTACGTCTACTTAATCATTAATTGCATCTTTTTGTAATTAATAATAATAGAGGACTTGGGCTATGGGCTAGCTAGTGTGAAATGGTGAAATTCAAACATATAAAGCCGTTACTTTTGGGTTCGTTGCTTCCTTGCGGCTCCTTTCCTTTCCTTTCCTCTATATATACATGCATGTCATCTCTATTTTGTCTCTACTCGAATCAATCAATCTCTCTTTCTAGCTAGCTCTTAAACTTTCAAGTCTATAATCTCTAAGTCTAGAATCTTTATTAAACCGTTTTTCTCCTTCCTTAATTAGTTTTACATAATCTATCCTAGTAATTTTTGGTGAAGAAAAGAAATAAAATTTAATTTCTCAGAATATGATCGAAGTCTCCAAGCGCTGTAACATCTGGAAAAATAGTTTTGCTTCGAAGAAACTGTCTGTCCAGAAGAGCTTCTATTTTTGGATATTTCAAATCTTCAACCGGTACTGTGTCAATCAATAATTTACTTGGTAGGATGTTCTTAGATTAGCAGTAAATTGTACATAAAACAGTATATTTTACTGGTTTTCTTGGGTTTTTTTAACCCCAAGATTCAGTGTTATTCAGTTTCTTTTCAGTCGAATCCGAATTCCATTTTCTTTCTTTCGCAATGGGTGGTTTGACTTTGCCACCTGGTTTCCGATTCCATCCGACTGACGATGAATTGATCGGCTACTACTTGAAGAGAAAAAATGAAGATCTTCAAATTGAGTTGGAAGTAATACCAGTTGTTGATTTGTACAAGTTTGAGCCATGGGAGTTACCAGGTAACCATTTCTAACTTTCTCTTTGTTGAAATGCTACTTACTATTCATTAAATAGTGCAATATGATCTCCTTCTCTATTATTTAGACAATTCAAAAGAAAATGAAATGGACAGAAGCTGAGAAATTTAACTAGCTAGGTTAAAAATCTGAAAATTGGAATGATTATATATAAAAATTACAAATGCATCATTTAAATCTTTTTTTTTTTTGTTATTCTCCAATCTTTATAGGCATTGCTAATATAAACTTCAAAGAAAATTCCCATTCATATATGGAATTGAAATGCATCACATAATGCATAAATGTGATTATGTGTCTAAACAATTGAATGTCTGCTTCTTAGTAATTTCTTAATTAAAAATGTAAATTTTCAGTTTCCAAGTAAATTTAAAACAGCATAATGGCAAGAATTTAGGCTTTCTTTCCTTTATAGAAGTCCCCAATAATGGCAAGAATTTAGGCTTTCTTTCCAATATATAGGTCGGTTCTAGATAGGTTTACAAAAGTCATTTCACAAAGAAAAAGTACATTTTTTTTCATTCCATTTGTCATACAAAAGTCAAGCTTGAGGAATATTCTTGTATAAAAAATGCAAGTTTTGGTTGGTTGGTCCCCTATAGCCAAGTATTCATTTTTCTAACATTTTTAAGAAAAAAAAAATATTCAAAATTTGCACTCGTTAATTTTCTTAGTATATGAGCGGAGAAGGAAATTAAATTGGGCTCTTAATTTCATTATCATTTTTCTAAAAGGTTGCATCAGTTTTGTCAGTGTGTGTGTGTGTGTGTGTGTTTACCTGAGTACTGACAAATATTATCAACCGAAATTACAAACACATCAAAAGTACTACATTGGGTGAAAAGAAAATGCTCAAAAATGGTATGTGTAATAAAGAACACACACAGCATGCATGCATGCATGCATTGGGTGCAACTTGTAAGCCAAAAGGAAATCAACTAATTACTAATTAGCTATCTTTTCTCCAATTAATTACAGAGAAATCTTTTCTCCCGAAGAAAGATTCAGAGTGGTTCTTCTTCTGCCCCCGGGATAGGAAGTACCCGAATGGCACTCGCACCAACCGTGCGACTGCTGTTGGCTACTGGAAAGCCACGGGAAAAGACAGGAAAATTGCATGTGAACCCTCCACCTTTGGGCTCAGAAAAACCCTAGTTTTTTATAAGGGTCGAGCTCCCGGGGGAGAGCGTACAGACTGGATCATGCACGAGTATCGCATCTGTGAGAATCTCTCACATGGATGTAACAGCTTTTTGGTACTTTTTTTAACTTTCATTTAACTTGAGAGTCCATTTGTATTATCTATACATATACAGTTATATATACACCTAATAAGCGCCTGTCATTACTGATACCATAACAAATTTATGCTTTTACTTAATTACTTCTTTATTACAGGGTGCTTATGCACTATGTCATGTGGTGAAGAGGCATAACGAGACCAACGGACAAAGGGCATTTTCATCAATTGGATTACCTGCTGCTGCTAACACAAATAAATACTTCAGCAACACTGAAGGGAGATTACAGGCTAACACTAGCTCAGATGGAAATAATTCCGCCGTGACTGATCAATTTAACATTAGCAATGCCTCGACACCTGCTTATTCTTTGAATTCCCCTCTTGAAATTGGTAGAAGGGAGATTCCAACACTGCCTAATTCAAATTCTTTAAAGGTACAACTTGCCATTATTACTTGAAATTAGGAGATATGTATCTATATATGGTAATTTGTCTGTGCATTTACCAGTAAACTAGTACTAAATTTTAAAAAAAAAATGAGAACATACTAACTCCTTGTTGCTCCAACAGAGAGAACAGATAATTGCCATTATTATTGGATGAATGCATGGTCTCTACAACATAATATATAGTTGCACTTAATTATTTCTAATTTATAATTGCAGTTTCCTTCGACAAACGAAGGCATAGATGACTGGATGTCAACAGATAACTGGCTTCCGGATTTAATGGAATTAAACCCAAACCCGGATTGGAACCCAATGCCCCCACTATCTTCCATCAGTTTCTTAGAAGAAGATCGCTCGCTCGCTTGTGGATCACACTCGACTGACGCACAGCCCTCAACTCCGACGTTTCCAATACAAGAGATGCAGATGTATAATAATAATAATGCTGACAGTCTTTTGCAAAATCAGATCTTAGAATTGGATACACTCATGAAATATCCGTTTGAATCTTCCAATGGTAAGCTGTTTGCCAGTTCATACATTACTTTTTTTCTTTCATAAAAATCAAAATTTACACATGTACGTAGTTCATATAACTTACAATATATTATCAAATAAAAGTTAAGGCACAAAAAGAAAATAAACCAATAAAAGATGACTAACAATATTTATTTTGAATGATTTTAGGAATTGAGAATTGGAACACAATGCCTTCTATGGCGCTTTGCAGACAAGCAAGTGAAGAAGAAGCTAGCTTGTGGCTACAAGATGATAACATGTTCCGCATGATAAATTAATATAACTATTTATAAATTGATGCATGACAGTTCAGAGAACCTTATTATGTTACATTTATAGATGTGCAAAAATAAATTATCTTCGTGATTATGTATTTCAATGTTGTTGTATGCCTAAATTAAAGGTTTATGTATTTCGGCTTGTATTTGTAATCTAGTGTATGGTTGTGGGTTCTATGTATAATATACATAGCTACAAACATATGTATATTGTGTGTTTATGATGCATCATGTTATATAGTATATTAATTATTAAATTTGAAAATATTTCTCCGTTTGTTGTAAATTTTAATTCTAATTTATCGTTGTAAAATGGGATCCGTGAAGTTCGATTAAAACCAGTTGAATGCTCACCCTCCCGCTTTTTCCCTCGTGGGTACGCTCGAGAACAACATACATACATACTTTAATTACAACAACTAACACCTTGAAAGTGTTAAGCAAGAAGAGACAAGATGTTTCCACCAAGTCTTTAAAGCGGAACTCCACACGGCAGCAAACTCTAAAGTTCACGGCCGCCCAGTTGGGAGTTTGGAGCCATTTTCGTTACGCTAGGCTTTGATGACTACTTACTTCCGCCCAGCGCCCGCGTCTTGTATAGCAAAACTTATGGGCCCACCAGGCTAGGTTCCTAGAGAACAACAAGCTTCAAAATGTCAATTGATTACTACTCAAAAACAAAATTCAATTATAAAATTAAATCAAAGATAGAGTTTACCACTAGCTAGACGCACAACATAGATTTTCATTTAGTTGTAGGAGTAGTAGCCTTTTTCTCCATTCTCAGATTTACGCAGCAACAACAGCAGCCACGTCTCTACAGTTATCACACGAACAAGTTGAAAACAATTACAAGTCGGAGTATTAGCGCCGACTAACAACCCCTCTTTTCTCACTCTCTCTCTCTCGGTTTTTGAAGTGGTGCGAACTAAATTGAGAATAGAAAATTGAACTGTTCACTACGTATTTATAAAGCATAACCAATTAGTTGCACCACTTTAATCGCACCATTTCAAATGCACCTATCTAGAAAAACCTTTTCAGAATGGAGAAGAAATTTCACCTCATAATGAGATCCAATAAAATTTAGTCCATAATTAATTACATAATTTAACTATTAAATTCAACCCAAACAATTTGGCCTCTAGGACACTTCCAACAAAGTTAACCATGATTATTAAAGAACTTATGAGAAAAATAATCATGTCAAACTTTTAGATTTAATTATACGCGCGAGGTTAATATTTAAAATTTGGAAATTTCTTTTAGTACAACCAATTTTTGTTGGTATTTTTTTTCAACGGAAATGATTATGTTTAAGTTGAGGTTTTCTAAAATCAAATGACATATATAGAAGTAGTTTTTTTTTTATAATAATAAAAATAATTTTGTTATGATCTATATTGATTAGTGATTTTTTTTTTACTAAAAATTAAAAAAAAAAAAAAATCTATAGTAAACATTCTCTACTTGTTCTTGTATGATCGGATATAATTTTCTCCTAAAATGTGGTGTATTGAAGAATAATGCTAAACTTGGACTTGGAATTAACCTAGTTGCTTGCTTCAAACACTTGAGAGGAAAAATAATTAAATGCAATCTTTTCAACAAAGAAAAAAAAATAATTTTATAAAGTCATAAGAAGTACCATGCATAAGCCCCGCAAAAAGAGCGAAGAAAAAGGAGAATGTACACATCACTCTGACTAATATCAATGTTGAAAAGAGAAAAAAACCATTTGTTATATCACCTATGGCTATGGCTACTTTTTCTCTTTATTCTCAGGAGATGGTCCCCTTTGTAATCTTATGCACAATTATTTTCAAGGTTCATTTTAGAAAATGGCATGACGAAATAAAAATAGAAAAAAGATACTTGAACAAAGGACAATAGAAAGAAGAATTAAAAGGAATGCCGAGGATTAAATTTTGCCTTTTCTCTTGAAACAGTGAATCTAATCACAGGCCTTGAATGGCCCAATGAGATTAACCTCTTGGCCCAATTAAACAATATGTGATAGTAGATCCGTGTTGAATCCGGGAAAAAGAGAGCGTCCGATGTCCGGTCGGAGCTGTCGATTTAAAAAAAAAAGAAATCGTGCGCTCCGCTTTAAGATTTGAGCGGATCAACTTTACACGAATCTGAACATAAATCGAACGGCTTCCCATCGGACAACGGACTGATTTGGTCCGATGTGGATCGTTTCTGTTGAACCCGACCCGATTTCGTCGTCCCGTTACGAACTTACCAAAACTTTCAATAAAAAACCAGATCCGACCCGACCCAGTGGCAGAAACCGAAGACTATGGCGCGGTCTGGTTATTTCTCGCGGCGGTTGGGGGCGGCCGTGCGAGAGCTCGGAGGAGCATGGTACGGGCGCCACATGGCAGCTGCTGAGCGCGCCATCGTGGATCGCCTCCCTATCGTCGATGTTGTCCTCGAGATTCGTGACGCTCGGGTAGGCAGCTCTTCTTTCTTCTCATTTTGCTCTTGTTTTGATGTTTCTACATAAATGCGTATTAATTCCATTGGAAGAAGCAACATTTTGCATAAGAGTCCTTACTAAATTGCTCTTAGATTCCAATTACCTCTGCATTCGGGTCTCTTAAGCGCTGGTTCGGATCCAGTAAGCATGTAATCGTGTTGAACAAAGTCGACCTAGCCGATCGCTCTTCCACAGAGGTGTGCATCATAGTTTTTCATTAAAAACTTTTCTCCAAAATGTGCTTTTAGAAAAGACAAATAAAACTTTATGAATTGAACTCATTGCAGGACTGGATGAAACATATTATGCAACAGGGTTGTGCATGCTGTGCAGTCAATTCACACAAGAAAGATAACATAAAAGAGGTAGAACAGTAGCAATTGCTATTTATGGGAAAAAAACATGTTAATACCATGCCAAAAATGTGTTCTGTTCAGCTATCAATTGTTCTAAGAGATAAAATTAGAGAGCTCAAGTCTGGTGAAGATAGTTACACTGCAACAGTTATGTTGGTTGGGATACCGAATGTTGGTAAATCTGCAATTTCAAATTCATTGCATGAAATTGGAAGGATCCATGCTGAAGGTACGCTTTTCTAGGTCAAGTTTATAGATTCAAGGCCTTCTAATTGTTTTCACCAACTTATGGTGGAATTTAATTGTTTCTGAACTTTTTTAAGAGAAGGGGAGACACAAGCATGCTGTAGTGAGCACTTACCCGGGTGAAACTAAAGATATCTCTGCTTATAAGGTAACTCAATTACTGCATTATTATGAACTAGGCACTGGTACTGATTGAGTATCTTATTGGTATTGTACTGATTGTAGTTTTGCTCAGTAGTGTTTAATTGAGATGAATATGCTTTAGCTTCTATTGAACAATTAACCAAGACTAACTGGTGCATATGTGGATAATAGCCTTAACAGTACAAATACTCAATTTGTATTTGAATGGGAAATAATTGGGTTTTGTAACTGAAATATAATAATAATTAAATGAGATCACACATATTCACATATTTCTGTCTGATACTCAAAATTTTGCTTTTCAGATGCAAAGCCATCCAAGTATTTACGTATTAGACACACCAGGTGTTCTATCTCCAATAGTCGCAACTGATGACTATGCCTCCAAGCTAGCACTAACAGGTAAGAAATCCATGTTATTTCATTTTGTATTAATTTATTTGTCATTTTTTTGCAATGCTCACTTACTATCACTTAAGGAGCAATCAAGGACTCAACTTTACAAGATGCCGGTCTGGTGGAGTTCTTCCTTTCTGTTCTGAATTTTTCTGGCATATACAATAGTTGGGAGGATTCAGATGATATGGCCAAACTCGTGTCTCAAAAAAAGAGCAGAAAACATCATTCAGATCATACCAATGTATGGGTCATCATGTTATTATTGTTAACTAATTATTTGCGTATTTGTTTCATTATTCCAGAGTTTTGCTGGATGCTCCACTCCTATTATTTTCCTTTTTTGGGGCAGCAAAACCCAAAAAAGTTGGGAAATAAGGGAGGAAACATTTCAAGAGTGTTTGAGCTTTAATATCATGTATTCCCTGGGGAATGAGATCCATTTCAATGTAATCTAGACTCTAGAGCACTTTATTACTGAACTTAATTATCTGATCAGGCTCTCCTAATTTTTTTTTAGAGTTACTCAAATTCCAACCTACCTTTTTTTCTCTTTCCTTTTGTGTAGAAATAGAAAGCAGGAATAGTATCTTTGTTACTTTGGATTAATTTTAGAAACTATGTTTATAGATCATTGACTCGTGAGTTGTTACTCTTTTTTTACAGTATTGTGTGATACCTCTTGCTGTGCAAGCATAGATGATATTGACATTATACAGGGTTATACAATTGAATTACCTAATTAGGAGAATCCGTGGCATTAGGTTGTCTTGTACAATTGTACAACATTACATACTTAACATAGATAGCTCTAAAAGGTACTTTTCACTTGTGTAGGATGTTATTGTGAAGGATGTCCGAAGAACCCTTGCCGAGACAAGAAACTCCTTTAATGGTGATCTGGAAAAGGAAGATGAACTTGAAAAATTTATAGAGTCTCAGTTAGTGGCATTGCAAAAGCCGTTTGGGCTACATTGTGGTTTGGTTGGGGACAGAAATAGAGCCATTGCATCAAAATTGATGGACCTTTACTGGACCGGGAGGCTTGGTCACTACACACTTGATACTTTTTCAAATGATCTGTAGAAACGCAGATGTTTCAAATTTTACAAATTTTTAATATCCAGATATTAAATTAAGGAAATTCTTCATAATTTGTTTCAGAGCCATCTTTTCTTGCATAAGAGTGAATAGATGCCATGAAACTGCAGCATTAGAACACAGATTGTAATCAAATATATCATTCTCATGTTACTTTATTCCTTCCAGAACAGCAATTTGATTTAATAGCTGAGTAATCTCTAATGCTTTCTACTGACAAATAAGGTCAAATATTATTATTGAATGCCTGAATTACAATACCAGATGGCACAGAGGACAATTATTTAAATTGAATCCAAGAACAATAAAAACTTGTTTGATAGAATGTTAATTAAATGGCGCCAATTGGTAATGTTGGTTACAACTTACAGAGTCAATAAAGGAGGAAACTCAGTGCCAAAATGTGGTATGGCATCATCTATGATTGGTTCATTAATTTAGCACACCTCTATTGTATAAACTCATCTCAATAAAAAAAAATAGTTAACAAAATCGATAAATATCACGACAGCCACAATAATTGATCGTGTGATATTCAATTACCCTGAAAAAAAAAACAATTTAAATAGGTCCCAAAACAATTCTGCAGCAAAATCATTTAAATATTTGGAATCATATCTTTATCAGAACATTTAGGTGTATAGAAGAAGGTGCAGCAATACATCATAATACAAGGTTATTATAATTTACTGCCACAAAAAGATTTTGTAGCAGCACTATAGCCTATGATTAGAAGAGTCCTCGTACTTGTATCAACAATTGCCATTTTGGTTGCTTTGTTAAGGTATCTGCCAGTAAATTCTACTCGATATAAACAATAAATGAACAACACTTAACAGTATCATGCCAATTAGCCCAACTCAATTTACAACAAATTTAATTATGCTCAATTCGCCTCAAGTATACATCAACATGCAATCAAAGCATCAAAAGACAAGGAAAAGTACAAAATAATAGATTGAAACAAGACAATTGACAGATTCATTAAACCATTTCTGATATGGTACCAACAACTGTTAAACTAATTGTTGAGTAAATCAATTCATATTCAATTCCCTTTACAAGCATTGATCAATACTACAAAGCTAGTACAAAGACAAATTATTACAAAGTCAAATCATGAAACAGTGGATCAAAGGAAAGATAAAAAGAGTCAAGAAAAATCATCTAAACACCTACAAAGCTAGTACAAAGACATTAGCCATTTATATTGTAGAACAAACTATTATATCAGAGTGTCACACTACAATGTACAAAGACATTGGTTGCTGTTTTTTTTTGGGTTGTTTTAAGATGTACCAACTATTGTGGTCTCCTACTGGTAAATAGTATGCTAAACTAGGTTGCTTACCAGTAGGGGGATGGAAACAGGATGTAAAACTTTTATTATTCAATGATATCTTTACCTTGGCAGCCGCTGCCAAGTTTTTCAAAAAAAAAAGACAGAAAAGGAGGGAGAAAACAATACTTGTTGCTTAAAGATACCGAAACACTCATGCTGCATCAGTACCCACTTCCTGGAGCTCATCAAATTTTCTAGCTTTCTCTTTCAGAATACCTATGATTTTCTCAGACTCCTCATGAATCACCTTAGGCAGAAACAATTCCATATTATCAAACCATTCATCAAGTATCATTTTTTCAAAATCAACCCTGGCTTCTTTACTATTCCTCTCTCCTTCCTCTACTCCGACATCCTCTTCTCCTTCCTCTTCTACAACCATAGAAGAATCAGCACTGGTTCTGGCCTTTGTTCCCTTTCTGAGTTCTGGAATGGCATCATGGTCAGGATCAGAACTGGGACTATCCAATTTTAATACTAAATTGTCATCATTTTCCTTTTCCTCCTCTAAAACAGTAGATGCTGTGCCCCTTCCTCCCATTATCTTTCTCTTCATACCAACCTCCTTTACTTCATGAACTGAATCAACCGCACAATTCCCATCTACTTCCTTCAAAACCCTAGAGGACTTAACCCTCCTAGGATTTCTTCTCACCTTTGCATCTCCATTGTGATCTGATTTTTCAGTCTCTAAGTGAGAAAACGTCACAGAATCCCTAGACTCCTCTTTTTCCAAAACCCAAGCAGTATTCCTTGTTACAATATCCCCAATACCTTTTGCTGTTCCCTTCTGGCCCATTTCAACCCCAGAATCAGAAACCAAATCAGGATTTAAAGCTTCCTCTTCTTTATCCGAAACCATAGTAGAAATAGGTCTAACATTGTTCCTACGACCCCTTACCGGAGCCGAGACTTTAGATTGAGCCCCTTTCATCCCTATTTCCTCTATATCGGCATCCTCTTCTCCTTCCTCTTCTATAACCATAGAAGAATTAGCACTGGTTCTGGCCTTTTTTCCCTTTCTGAGTTCTGGAATGGCAACATTGTCAGGATCAGAACTGGGACCATCCAATTTTAACACTAATTGTCACCAGTTTCCTTTTCCTCCTCTGAAACTGTAGATCGTTTGCTCCTTCCTCCTCCCATTCCCTTTCTCTTCATACCGACCTCCTTTACTTCCAGAACTGAATCAACCGCACAATTCCCATCTACTTCCTTCAAAACCCTAGAGGACTTAACCCTCCTAGGATTTCTTCTCACCTTTGCATCTCCGTTGTGATCTGATTTTTCAGTCTCTAAGTGAGGAAGCGTCACAGAATCCCTAGACTCCTCTTTTTCCAAAACCCTAGCAGTATTCCTTGTTACAAAATCCCCCCTACGTCTTCCTGTTCCCTTCTGATCCATTTCAACCCCGGAATCAGAAACCAAAGCAGGATTCAAAGCTTCCTCCTCTTCTTTATCCGGAACTACAGTAGAAACAGGTCTAACATTGTTCCTACGACCCCTTTCCGGAGCCCAGACTTTAGATTGAGCCCCTTTCAGCCCTATTTCCTCTCCAGAAACCCTAGATGAATTATCCCTCACATTAACACTTACCGAACTGCCTCTTCTAGTAACCCTCCTTCCCCTGACATTGTTACCATCTCTTTTCCCTTCCAAAACCCTTGGTGTCACAATTTTTACACCGAGCTTGGTTTTCACACCGATTTCAATAAGATCCCCATCTGAGATGGATACGAGCTTGGATGCTTGAATTCGCGACCCATTTACGGTTGTGCCATTAAAGGTGTTAAGATCGGAGACAAACCATCTAAAATCATCCTGAATAAATCGGAAGCAGAGGTGATTTTGAGATATAGCTGGGTCGCGCAACGACAGGCTGTTACCCTTCATGGTTCGACCGATTTGGATCGGGGATTCGGGATTGCAGACCAAAATTTCGCCATTTCTGGGGCCTTTGAGCACGGTTATTTGGAGAATCGGCGCCTCCATAGTAGATCGGAGGAAGAAAAGCAAGAATTGGGGAGGACTGGAGGGAGACCGGAAACTAATTTGAAATTTTGGAGAGATTTGAGAAGAGACGAGAAATGTTGAATGTTAGAATAGTAATGGGCTGAAAAGATCTGAAAGCCTATCTTATCTTTTTACTTTTTAGAATTGCAGATCCATTTACATTTCATTTTGTTGTACTGGACGACAATTAAGATTATTTCGGGTAAATATATTGACAGAGCAATTTTTGTTTCATTCAGAGCACGAATCAATATGCAACTCTGGTTTAAGTCCATTATCTATGCGCTGCATGAAGTAAAAACTACTCTGTCAATATCTTTACTCGTTTCAGGGTAATAGACTATAGTGCAAAATTTTGCCCAATTTTGGACAGCAACACTGATTGTAACTGCTGAGGGTGTTGGACGATATTTGGGGAATGAGAATCATGGTACCGGGTTACAGTGTTCAAATGTTCAAGATACTTGGATCAAATCCTGGCGTGTTGCAAAGCAAAACGGGTTAACGGATTGTAACCTATGGGGTATCCGATTTGTGGCAGCTTGCTGGCTGTTGTGGAAGGAAAGGAATGCCAGAATTTTTACGGGTTCCAGTATGAACTCGGAGATACCACTGAATGTAGCAGTGGCGTTATTTGTGTTTTCCTTATTGTAAATGATGTTTTATTTCTCTGTACTCTTGCTAGCAACTAGCAAGTTTTTCCAAAAAAATAAGCTTTTAGGGCTTTTATATGAAGAGTGAATGACAACTATTTCCTTGAGCGGAACAATGGTCGGAACAACTTACTAGGGCAGAGCAGGCAACGATGGGATGTGGCATGGGCGGCAGGCTCATGGGCAATTTGGAAAGAACGAAATTGAAGGATATTCACCCAGCGGGGGAAAGCAGAGCATATTTTAATTAATGATGCATCAATTGATGTGCATAACTGGCTGCTGTTTAGCTAGATGCAACTATGACAGGGGTGGACTGAGTATGTTAGGGGCCTTTTTAATTTTATTAGCGGATCTCTTTTCTATCTAATAGAACATAGCTTGATTTATTAAATAGTTACAAAGGTCAGTTGATCTGAGTAACTCCCTTGTAAATACTTTTCTTAATCAAATACACCTTAGTGGAGCCTTTCCACTAACCTTCAAAAAAAAAAAAACTATTTCCTTGAGAAATTTGGTAATTGTATGGATGGTTTCTTAATTGTTCCTTATAATTCACATTTCTTGTTATAATGTTCAGTTTAAAATAAGATAATTGTCTCGGTGAGATCTCGGATATTATTGATAAACTCGGTAAAAGACCGGAGAAAATGGAATACGAATTTTGATTGGCGCTGCCCAGATATAATTTTTTGTTCTAAAATTTGAAAGTTTGAATGATAGAGAAGAGAAAGTAAGAGAAGAGGTTATCAATACTTTACAATATTCATCTATTTTCTATCTATCAAATTGTTGTGTAAATCTCACTTTAACTTTTACATAAATTGATCTTTATTGGATAAAAGTAGGAATAATATGTGAATATATTAAACAAGTATCCATCGAAATATATACTTCAGTTGTTAAATCACATCATGGTCAACCAAAACTTGAAAAGAAAGAAAATTTAAAAGTGATTCTTACAACTGTTTACGAAAATTTAAAAGAAAGAAAAAATCCCTCCTATATAATAACCCCATGGTCTCAAAGGTCTCAGTACCTTACACTATGTTCATCGACAGAGCATGGTAACTACTTGCTCAACTGTACCAGTACTGGTACAGGAGCTAGAAGCTGCCAGCTCAAGTCTCACAACAATTTGACATCATCGACCTTTGTAACCCTGCCTAAGTAACCTTGCATCTACTTAGCATCTTTTACAGCTGTAGCTCAAGGAACACAACAACCACATGAAAGCAACAAGTATTAAAGAAAAAACAATCAAGATTCAAACAACTATTACAACCACAAAACTGTGGCAATTGGCAGCTTGTGCAACAAGCAGAAATTGCATTTTAGTCATAACTTGCTCTACTGCCCAACAAATAGAACCTTTCTGTCAACAATAACAAAACGACCTAGAAAGATATTAATAAGATGAGGAAGCAAAATACAAGCACTGTGACAATAACAAGCTAATGACAGTCTTTCATGATATTTACTGTAGGTGATTCAGACCAAGGATATTTTCATGTTTATTAGTGTATTCATGATATTTCCCGAATTTGAAAGGTTACTTAGGAAATTAGTCCTTTTGTTGGATAATAAATGATATTGGACATTTATTGGGATATATAACATTAGAGAGTATTGAAATCTAATTTGTTACAAACTTGAATTCCTGCTCATAATATTCTGTGGTTTCAATCAGCAGGATTTTTCAAAACTATGTTTTTCTAGCTTGAAGAACTTCTCATAAAATGCAAGACAGATGAGTAGAAGTTAAATTTATTGAGAAGGGGGGGGGGGGGGATATTCAGTTCATTAATAATTTTTAGTCTCCTTGTTTCTTCCTCACCAGCCGGTACATTAAACCTGAATCTTGGTTTTCAAATGACACACCAAATGGCTTTGTTATGCTACAAAGCAGAGATAATAAATCCAAATCTAACACAAAAAAATAAATAGTTGTCCAAATTTTGGTCTAATTAATTATTGCATGAACTCAAAATTCAGAGGAATCATATTGTCCCTTGAAAATCAATCAAGGGTCTCTACAACAAATATTTTTCCCCGTAGGATGGAAATTTTCGGCAAGTAAATATAGTGGCCTTCTTCATTACAAAATAGTGCAACTATGCTAAACAAAGTATATGGTCAGACACATGTCTCAGTGCCCAACTTCTCAATCAACAGAAGGATTTAATTGAGGACTATACAATTCCCTGCTTTTGACATTCTCCTTTGTCTCATTTCGCCTCACCTCGATCGAAACCAAGTCTTCTTCTTCGTACTCCTTAAAACTCGCTTGTCGTGCCAACTCCTCCACCTCCTCAATAACAAGCTCTAGCCTTGCCGCCATCTCCACCAAAAGCGCCGCAAATGCTGCAAAAGGAAGCGCCTCAGAGAACTCCAGACTCAGCATAGCTATCTTGCTTAGAGTTGGTCTCAATACCGGCTGTGCCTTCACTTTGTTGCTATTGTTGGTGTTTCCATTGATGTTGTTGTTTCTCTTTTCTAACAGTGCAGCTACATCGGTCTTGGCTGAAGGAAGTGCCACCATCAAGTTGTTATTAGTTGCATGTTTGACAGCAGAACGGTTGTTTTTGGAATTCAGAAAAAGTCGGGGCTGTGAACGGATGGCAGAATTGAGGTCATGGAGGGCTTGGTGGAGGTGGTCAGAGAGGACATCAGGGGAGCACCGGCGGTGGGTCCGTAAACTGGAGGCCAGGTCAAGGAGAACTTTGGAGACTTCATTGGCAACTTGGATGCAAGGGCCTCGAAACAGCGCTCTGACGGATGGCGTGGTCTTTGAGAGTGTTGCAACCATGCAATGAAAATTTAAGTGGTTATGAAGGCAAAGATAGATGCATGTAATGATGTAAATTAGTACAGCTCATAGATTAGTTGGTAGCTAGTACTGTGATTATTATATCCAAATCAATGGTTTAGATATACTTCTGTATGTAATTGAAGTGGGTTTACCTTTTCAGATATACTGTAAAATTAGTACATAAAGCTGTATATATTTGGCAGATAGCTATTAAATCAATAGGATGCACTATTAGGGGCATTGTATAAGTTTAATAAGTTGGATTAGTAGATATATTCTCTTTTTATATACTTTGGATTCCTCACACCCGTATGTCAACAACGAAGAAATCTACTGTGATCAGTGGCATTGGTGCCAGACATCTCAATCTATATATATAAAAGTTCTGGGTTTATTACTCATTTAAATTGAATTATAATTTACCTGTATTTCAGATTCCAAACATCCATGAAGAGATACAGCTGTATAGCCAAAATGCCTAAGCACAGTACCAAGCTTGACATACTGTTGCCATGGGTACTTGTAACAGTGTCTTGAGTGGCGCGGCTCCCAGCTTGCAAACAGTGCCTAATTTGTTTCAAAATAAAAGGATAGAAATGTTAATTTGTCATTATTATTAATACTTGTGAGAAAATCAAATCATGTAAAATAAGAACTTACAAGGTTCTCATCGCTTGATTTCGAATCCAACACAAGCCGATAGCCATTGGATATCATCTCCTTGGTTGCTTTCACATCAACAATGTTGCCATCCTTGTCTTCGTCGTGAAAATAGAGACTTACACATGCTGGATTCATTTTTTAAGATGTTATTAGACACAATATACTGTTATATATGCATCTTAGGTTTGCGGTTATGGAACAACTACGCTGGTGTTAGCATAAGCTTTCTCCACAATATGTCTTATAAGTGATGATATTTGAACACTCTGTGATTGTTTCCGGACAAAAGATTCATGTATAGTATTAGTACTCTGACATAAAATCAAAATAATTGGACATATATTTTTAGAAGTGACAGATATCTAACCTTCAATTGAAGTAGCTAATCCTTCAAGTTTACGAACAGTATAACTGTGAAGATCTTCACCCGACCAATTTGGAAAAACAATGAGGCTCATGAAGAGACAAATGCCGCAACCAATAGCAATGGTGCAGAGACGGTCACGTGCCAATGGCACGACATTCTCTTCCCGAAAGCTGGAGACACTTATCAGATTAAATGTCAGTAGAAAAACCAACACCCCGTAATCATAGTTCCTTTTTATTTTTGAGTGGAATCTCACATATGTGGCACCAAATCCTGTAAAATATATAGATCACAAAAATTAGCTTGTTTAATTATTCTTTCATTTATAATTACTGCGATCCAAGTACAAGTCACCATTAATTCTATGTGGTTATTGGTAATGTAAACAAATTCGGCCTCAGTGAAACCTCAATGTAAGCAATTTGTTATATACCTATTATAAAGACTGATGCTCCGACAAAAAATGCACGACATGTTTTTCCAGACTTCTCAGCTACAACTTCAATAAGAAATGCTAGAGACCCTGCGCATAATGTCCCAAATCCTCTATTCAGTCCCTTGCATAGAGTGGCTCCTACAAATAGAGCATGTATAAAAAAAAATTAGAGAAAAGACAAAGCATAGTAATTAATTAGGGGGGGATTTTCTTCTGTACAGGGCAAAATCTGATGAGGTGCCATAATACCTTGAAAATGAGAGAAAAGAGTAATATCCATAATAACCTTTCTTTCCAAAATTTGCATGTTTAACTATATGAGTGAGAAATAGGGACACTGTTGTAGTCTTTATTGCTTGAGGCTATGGTACTATGCTTAGTACGGATTGGTCCGTACTATGGATCAATATCTTCGTTTTTAAAGTTCAAATAGTCAATTTGAACCGCTCAACATGATCTCCATATGTAAATGTACTTGCCGACCAAATTTTACATTTTTTAAAATGTTTTTACTATTTTTTTAGATAGGTAGAAAATCACTACTTTAAATGGTCTAGAATTTTTAGATCAAGTGATTTTCTACCTATCTGAAAAAAGTAAAAATATTGTAAAAAAAATAATAAATTGATTTGCAAGTACATTTTCATATGTAGGTAAGGTTGAACAGTTCAAATCAACCGTTGGGACTTTAAAAACAGAGCCATTGATTCGTAGTATGGACCAATCCGCGCTATGCGTAGTACCATAGCCTCACTCTTCTTTACTTTTAAGATTTGCAGGGGATGGGCATGTTTCATCCCTTTTTACTGCAAACCTAAAATGAAGTTCCTGAGTATGACTCCTTTTTATAAAAGAAAAGGAAGAGATTAAACTGAAATTTACCGGCGGTGAATTCAAGCACCACAACCACAGTCATGACGGCCCACATCGCATTTTTACCGATACCGTCAAACAATGGCTGAAATATATACAAGAAGGAAACCAGTGTAAGTGCCACACCGACCTTTACGGCATGCACCACCCGTCTCGGATCCTCCCTTCCAATTAGGTACCAAGTTTTCAAAAATGAAGCACAAAATGTACTTATTTTCCGAACGAACTTCTCCATTCTTGGAAACCAAGTTTGCTTTGTTTCATGAAAGGAGAGGGTTCCAGCCATCGACATGGCCCAATGAAGTTGTGCAAACACCATAAGACTTCAAAATGTTCTTAGTTCTTGTGTCAAACCCTCTATATATGGAGGGAAGGGATGCAGAGTCTAGTTTTGCTATCTTTGTATTGTGTGAAGAGTGTAATAGAAGCAATTCTTTTCTGTGAAGTTGGCAACAGCTCTCTTCTATAAAAAGGAAAGGCTTGTCAATATCAAGTCACATGAATCCTTCTTAGAAAGTGACATTTTGATGGCCAAATTAAACTCCATATAATGGTTTTGTACAGCAAAGATCAATGCATTGATTTTGAGCCATACATTTTCAGTTGTATGGGGAAATCGTTGGTCCGTTGAAATTGTGCAAAAAAAATTATATAAATATTGTTTTTTGAGTCACATGCATTTTTGTTTCCAGCCTTGGCACTCCTTGGTACCTTATTTAGATACCAAATTGTTTCCCTGATATTTTGAAGTCTTAAAAGCAATCACATAGTTTACTGTATTAAGAAGCACATAAGCACTAGAACATAAAAAGTTTTTTTTTTTATATAAGATTTTTGCTTTGAAGGTAAGCACTATCTTTTAAAAACAAATTTTCAATATTAGTAAGCAAATATTATTCTTTTTTACTTGTAGCAATGTAGGATGCTTGCCTTATGGAGAAATTTTTATTGGCTGTTGATTGGTGGCTATCTAAATAGAGAATTACTCTCATATCATTTCTTAAACCTTAAAAAAAAAATATGTTGTTATGTTTGTTCTTCTTTAACGAATGTAGACATGTAACAGGACAACTACAATTAATTAGACTACAAGAAAAATGCAATAATTGATTAGAAAGTAAATATGAAAAAGGTCAGGTTTTCTTTTAATGAAGAACAAAGACTGCTCCAACTTGGCGGCTTCTTTTTTTCAATTTTGACTTGTTAGCTAGTGACAATGATTTGGTGTGTCAATCAGCTCATGAAAAGGGAAGGTAAAGGAGAAGCTGATTGTGCCATGAAAGGTGAATATATTAGCAATTTCCCTGTAATTGGGGTGGCTTGATTTAGGCTTGAGAGGTTTAGATTTCAAGCAAGTGTAAGGAGTGCATAGAACAGGGGATATTTACCTTTTGTACCAGAAAAAGGGAACAAGTATCCTCTCAGGTACCTGACTCAAGCAAATTACAGCTGGCCGGCTCAGATTAATTCTATCTGGGCCAAACTCAATCCGGTGCCCATTGTGACTGTAGGGGGTCTGTTTTTGAGATTCGTGCCATGTTATCTGGGCCAGCCAGCTATAATTTGCTTGAGTCAGGTACCTGGGAGGGTGTGAATTCAGAAAAAGGTATCAGCTGAATGCAACTAGTAATATCATTATTGTTTCCAGGTAGCTAGTATCATCAGAGTGAATATTAATTCTTGCGGTACCAAGGAGGTCGAATACTCTCACCCGAGTCAAAAGTGAGCAGGTTGGGTCCGATGGATTTCGGGACTGTCCGATCTGCTTTAAGATTCATGCGCATGAATTTTAAAACAGAGCGAAAGTTACGGGCGCGAATCTTAAAGCAGATCGGATGGTCTTCGAACCCATCGAACTCACTTTGAGTCCGGGGCATCGGACCCAAATTGACCTTGAGTCAAAATTAATTCGGAGCCTATTGAAATATGGGGTTTCATTTCAAGATTTGTGTCAGATTAAAACGAGGGACTTAGATCTCATTCTATACCATAAACTTAAAGTTGAACCTTCATCTGATTGATGCTATACATAATACCATAAACTCACTCGCTATCTAAACTCTAAAGTATTAATTGTTTTGATTTTCCAAAAGATGAATAGTCATTTTTCTAGGGTTGATTTGTAAGAATGTAAGTCCTCATTTGTGCAACTTGATAAACAAAGGCACACCATTTAATCTGAATTATTGTATTGATGATCAAATATGTAATAGTTTGCGATGGAGATATGTCATTTTTTTATGTTATATGTCAGCTATCATAACTATATTAAAAAATGTCAGCCATCACTATTATTTAAGTTTTAGTATGTAGCATTGCCTTGCGAATTAGGATTTCGAATCCTGTCTAAATTGTAAGCTCCATTTTCTTTCTTTTTCATTTGCCTAAATTTTGGTGTGTTTTATGATTCATAAATGATATTGATTAGTTTACAACTTAATTCCTTCAGATAGGTTATCAATATTAGAGAAATATGCAATTAGTTATTGTCTTCTTGGGAGGGCTCGAGCGAGGAATAAGATATGAACTATATTAATTTAATATTTCTAATTTTATTATATGTTTTCAATTTGAGCAATTATAATCTATTTTTCATATTTTGTTTGTTCATTTTTCAGAAATGTTATACTATATCGAAGAGAATCACACTGACAATGATACTTCAAGATTTTTTTTCATGTTATATTTGATCCCTTTTTTTATTTGTTGTTGTTTCTTTTATTGTTATTTATTATTTGGATCTCCAATTTTTTCATTTGTGTTTTTTATTTTCATTTAAATATATTTTTTCTTAATTCTGTGTGAATGTCAAATAAAAATGTTTCTTCATATTCTATTCAATCTTATAATATGTCTCCGTTACAACGCACGGGCACGATACTAGAAGAAAGAACTCGTCCCAGTTGTTGTACTAGTTTACAAGACATGGTAAGTTTTAGTATGTAGCATTGACTTGCTAGATATTTTAACAGAATAATTTTGAGCTTATGCAGCATATGAACGTAGAATTAAAATAGCATTGTATATAGTTTGTGTTGCATGGAGTAAAAACTGCTCTGTTAAAATCTTTACCTCAAATATTTGATACATGTGCATCCCCAAAATCAAATATCTGGAGAAGAGTTGAATGATGAAGATAGAGTTAATTGGGATGAATTAGCTTAATTTTTTTTAGTATTTATATTTTGGTATTGAACTATGTGGTTATTTTGGTGCTTTTAGGTTATTTGGATATGGTATTTTGGCTACTTTAGATAGTTTCTATTGAGTATTTCTAGTGATTATGTAAATTCAGATGTATGACTCTTGTATCTGGTTTTGGTATCTCATTTGGATACATGATTAGGTTCATATGGTTTCTATATGAAATCGGGAAATATCCACTATTTTTACAAAAAAAAATGCTATGTAGTATTATTGGTTTCAATTAAATTCAATAGAAAATAATAGAATAGTTCTTAGAAATTAGTGAAGCGAATAAGAGATTATATTATGAATATTGAATTTGTATTAATTTCTTTTTTTGTAATTTTATGGATTTTTTTCTATTTTTAAATGAATTTCATAATCTAAAATTGAATTATCCGGAACTCAACCTGATCCGAAGTCGAACAACTAGAACCCGACCCGACACGGTCCAAACGCAAATGATTCGAAATCCAAAAATGATCGAAAATTGAATAATTTGAAATATGCATGCATGACTTGAAAGTTGATCTAATTCAAAAAAATTAAATTATCCGACAATTCAAGACTTGTATGTTATTTAAGATAAGATGATCCAATTCCAATTCATTATTCCCCTTCTCATCGGCATACCGCGTACGGTGAATCACGGGCAAAAATTATTGACAGTGTTATTTTAGCTTCATGCAGAGCGTGATCAATAGAGATAAAAGGAACAAAAATATAATTAGCGCGCTGCATGAAGTCAAATCAACTCTGTAAATATCTTTATCCTCCGTTTAACCGTAAACGGAGTTGAATCCGTGAATTGGGGATCTACAGTTCTAAACGGACAGCCGTTTATGAAACTGGGTGCTTTTTGTCGTGTAGCTAAAACAGGAATTCTAGCGATTTCCAATGCCAAGCTGGGATCCCAATCCCATTCACTTCTAGCGACATCTTGAGTTGGAGGACTATTTCTTTTGTTGCGAAATTGTTTACAGCAGACCATGTAGCGAGTCGACACAATTATTCAGTAATCAGTATTCAGTACCATAGTGACAAATCAGAAGTTCCGGTTCGGTTCGGCGAGGTCAAAAATTCGTGATTCGGGTATAATTGGGGAATGATTCGGTACAACAAGGAAGCAAAACCAAAAAAATCGTAAAAAAAAAAAATTTCAAAAAAAAAAATTTCACGTTTTTATCGCGAATAAAACGTATTATACGTTTTTCTGTGTTTTATACAGAGCTCGGTTCGGCAACGTTGAAAAAACGAATAATACACAAATAAAACGTAAATTAAACGCAAATTTCTCGCGTGTCTTGTCACTATGTTCAGTACTACTATTTTATTGAAAATTTGTCTAAAACAGATCAAGTATCTAATAATACACATTAATATTTTGAGACATTTAAGTCATTCACAGTTACGCATTTTTTTAGAATATTATTTTTCATATTTCAATAAATGTTATATGTAATATTGAGCACATATATAATGCTAACACTAACAAAAATCATGTGAAGAATTTTATATAAAGTTCATTAAATATATTCCATAATATTTGTCCATGACGATATTTGTATTCCATATCAAGTTTTTAGCACGACTAATAATCGCTAAAAATTCAAACCACATCTTTCGAAAAAAATGTGACATATATCTCTTATTAAAAATAAATTTTAGTTAATAATGTGAGGATGTGATACCACATTTATTATACATAATTATTTACGTATGTTGTTTATATCCACTTAATTAATTATATATATTTATTAAATGTTATCATTTTTTTAATATTTTTTTAATTTAAGAGAGGTTTGTGAAGATAATAATACCATAATTTATTCCTAAAAAAATAAACCAAAAAACCATAATTTATTTCTAAAAACACCCAGGCCGCCAAGCCAATATGCGGCCTCAAAAACTGGGGGCCGCCAAATGAATCTGCGGACCCAAAAAACCTCAGAATTTGATCAAAGGAAAATAATAATTGTTTAATAATATTCAGAAATAGAAAGAATAATTAATAATTTAATATGTTAGAAAGAAAATTAAATAAAATAGATAAAATATCTTATAATTTAGATGTACTAGAAGGACTCTGAAATATTTTTCAGGCAGGATTTTTTTCAGTTGTAAAGAAAATTAAACTATTTCTTGGTGTGTTACTGGAAAAAATAAAAATACTTTGTATCTGAATTATTAATCCCGGTTCAAAAGTCACTTCTAGTAAATATATAAATTATTGTGTTCTTTCTATTTCTGAAAATTATTAACCAAATATTATACAATCAAATGAATTTGGGACTTAAATGGGTCCGCAGATTCATTCGGCGGTCCCTTGTTTTTTGAGAATAGATTAGCTTGGCGGCCTGGACAGTTTTGAAATTCCCTCAGTGTTTTGTTTTTATTTTTATTTTTTAATATGGTATAAATAAAAATTTCGGGTAGTTTTATCTTATAGTGCCAGTTCTGGTTATTCGCTATACGGGAGCTCAATGGCCAATGGGCATTTTAATCACACAACATCAAATCCGGGAATCTCTAGAAGCGTCTAATACTTGTAAATTTATCCAGCCAGGATTCCAGAAAACAGAGAAGTATCAAAGGGTCCATAAACAAGTATCCTCTCCATTACTGTAAAAGATTCCCTTCACTTTATGGTTTGAGATTAACACTCAGCCGCTGCGGACTAGTGCAGGGGCAGTATTATTGGGCTTTGAGATTCGTGCCAAGTTAAAAAGAACGGTCCAGATCCAATAATTGTAAAAGATTTCCTATTACGGTACCGGAGAGGATGTGAATTCGGGGTCCATTGGGATAGGTTGTGAACTAACCTACACCTATGATTGCTGGGGTGAGAATCTGCTGCGATCCGGATACTGTGAACAGTATCCTGCAATCTATGCTTTTTCAAATCCAGCTGTCGAATTGTTTCGAGATGCGTGCACAGAAAAACCAGCTGTTTTGAGATGCGTGCACTAAAAAGTTGGACGGCTGGATTTGAAAAAACAGGGATTGCAGAGTTACTGTGCTCAATATTCAGATCACAGCAGATCTCAATCCATGATTGCTGATCTATTCCATGATTGCCTTCAAGAAAAAGGGGAAATAAATTTGACCTAATTTGGTTTAGAGGAGGGTTCCAATGCCTCCATTTTTTCATGCCTCCATCATGCCTCCATTTTTAAAACTTTAATAACTCAAAATTTAAAACTTAAAAGTTAAAATAAAACCGTTGGATATGATCTATATCATTTTATCTATGTGCTCATAAAAAATTATCACATTTTGATTTTGTTTTTATGTAAATCAATAAGTTAAAAAATCAACGTCTAGAAATTATCCACATTAGTACGTTTTTTACAAGCTCTTGATGACAACCAAAACAAAATTGAAATGTCATAATTTTTTACACGTGTATAGATATAATGATGTAGATCATATCCAACGGTTTTATTTTAACTTTTAAGTTTTAAATTTTGAGTTATTAAAGTTTTAAAAATGGAGGCATGGTGGAGGCATGAAAAATGGAGGCATTGGAACCCTCCTCTTTGGTTTAACATGTTATTTCTCTTCTTGATTCTTTTTTTCTAATATCCTTTAAAATATTTTGTTTTAGCCAAAATATTGGATTTTGAGACTACAACATTTCACGCTGATGATACGAGGGTGGATTCAGGATTTTTGTCAGGGAGGGGCAAAAAAATAACGAATTGGATTTGAATAGTTAATTAGGTTCAAACTCATTAGCTAATCGGATATTAGATATAAAAACAGTTCAAACTCATTAGCTAATTTTCAATGCTCTGACTTCTAATTTTCAATGCTCTGACTTCTAATTTTCAATACGCTGATTTCTAATTCTAATTACCAATAAATTTGTATAAAATTTCAGAAGAGGACAGAGTCGAACCGAACCTATAGATTTGTATAAAACTTCAAAATTCAGAAAGGGCAATTTACCTCTGAAATAGACTGGGTTTGTTCCTGGATACGATATATTGATTGATTTCCTTTTAAATATAGATTTTGTCAGAACAAAAATACAAAACAGCAACACTTGGTCCACTATTAGTCCAATTGATTATATATTTGTTATTAATTTAATTTATCCTTAATGCATGACGCCATCCAATAGAACCAACTAATATAATTATAGAAAGTGACAGTGACAACGACTTAAAAATATACCATAATTAAATTGTACTACAAATAGAAAATGAAAACTTTGCTCTGGAAGGATTCCAAAAGAGATTTTTGTTTCTTCCAGATTAGGCATTTGGACTGTATGCTACTTTGCTTAGCACCTTGTTTCTGATCTGTAATTATTAATTAACAAGTTACACTCAACATATATAGAGGACACATGTAGTATGTAGACACCTTTTATCTACCTGTTTTTCAACCTTTTTACCTACAGATACATTGCATCTATCCATAATATAATGGAATTAATCATGGTTTGCTTGTCCTGATAATTTTCCCTCGGAAAAAAAATGTAAACTAGTGAAAATTCACCGTTGAAGAATTTTCACAAAGACCCTTCTCAGTTCTCATTGCCATTTAAGTCGTAGTGATAAGCGCCTCTCTGCCCACAGAATTATTTATTTCCCCCACCTCTCTCTCTCTCTCTCTCTCGGTGTAATGAAAACCATGGCGATCAAACCAGCAGTAGCGAACCTAATAGACGAGCTTGCCTCTCTCTATCGCTCTCTGCCACCAAGACCCGGCATTGAAGATGTCGAAGGGGCCATGTCTGTTATTGACTCCTCAAAATCAGAAGAAGAGGCTAGACTGCGCGAACTGGAGAAAATGGAGAGGATCTCTGAAGTGCCAGAGGAGCTCTTTTTCGTTTTCAAAGAGGCGAAGAAGAACTGGATCTCTCTCATGGCGTATGAACAGATGAAGGAGGCAGTACATGTGCTGAATTTGGACAAGAGGCTCCAGGTGTTCGACGAATTGATCCAGAGAGCCTCTAAGACAGTAAACCCGCATGATGATGAGCCTGTTGTGGTGACATTCGAAGAGGTTATGAAGAAGAAAGAAGAGACTGAAAGAGCTTTTAGCTTTAGAGAAGAAGCAGGGTACGGAGATGATGTGAAAGTTGACTCCTTCAAATCTGAGGTTTCTGAAGGTTTACTCCTCTCTCTCTCTCTCTCTCTCTCTCACACACACACACACACAAACACATGTTCTCTAATATATTTTGATAAATTTGCAATTCAGTAGATGTACGAAGACCTTTTTTTTTACCGTTCGGTAGATTTAGAAGGGCTTCTGCAGAATAAGGTAGAGTCTTCGTTTTACAGGATTTATGCCTTCTGAAATTAATAATTTAATGATTAATTGCTAAAATGCAAATTCAATGTGGTAGCAAAAGGTTGTGTGCGCACTTATTGTGTACTTTTCCAACTATTTCCAACTGTTCTCTATGAGATAAAATAAGAAATCTCTCGTCAAATGCATTTTGCTATTTCTCTCTGTTGTTGTTATTATTTAATTTATGTATTTTTAGATGAAAAAAAAGGCAACAAAAATAATAGTATGTTTCACTGACTTATAGGCATCTCATCTCAGAAAGAGTGTACTATCTAGCACCATAAATAAACTCATAGACTTAGCACAGTCCTGTTAGTATTGACCTACTTCAGAAAAAAAAGAAGAAGAAGGGTACATTTACAGAACAGTCCTGTTATTCTATTTTTATGTTTTCGAATTGTATTAGCTAACTGAATTATAGTGCTCTTATGAGGTAGTATTGCATTTTTTTTCTGTGAAGAATACAGTCTCCTTCCTTCTCTCATACTGTTACTATAGGCATACTAAATATACCATCAATAATCTCTATTAGTTTAATCCTACTTACTAATCTATCAAATTAAAAACTGCAGGATCAGGGGACCCGGAGAAGCTGAGTCTAATCCAAGTTGCTAGTGTAATTGAATCCTCGGCCAAAAAAGTAACCCAGGTTTTGAACCTAAGGGGAAAATTAACTGACCAGATCGAATGGCTTCCATCCTCACTTGGTAAGTTGGAAGAAACCACGCAACTCGACTTGTCAGAAAACCGAATTACAGCCCTTCCAACTTCCATTGGCAACCTCAAGTCCCTAATAAAACTCGATTTGCACTCAAACCAGTTAATAAACCTACCTGACTCATTTGGTGATTTGTGCAACCTGATGGAACTTGATTTACATGCAAATAGGCTTGCATCACTTCCAACTACATTTGGCAAACTTGTAAATTTAATTGACCTTAACCTCAGCTCAAACCAGTTTTCCACACTACCCGACTCAATTGGTAATTTGATCAACTTGAAAAGATTAAATGCTGAGACAAATGAACTTCAAGAACTGCCATACACTATTGGGTCTTGTGTTTCCTTAATGGAGCTCCAATTAGATTTCAACCATCTGAAAGCTTTACCTGAGGCAGTCGGCAAGCTCGAGAAATTACAAACCCTAACCCTACACTATAATAGAATAAAAAGTCTACCAACCACGATGTCATCGCTTGCAAGTTTGAGGGAATTAGATGTGAGCTTTAATGAACTCGAATCTGTACCTGAGAGTCTCTGCTTGGTGACGAGCCTGGTGAGATTGAATGTGTCAAGGAACTTTGCCGACTTGCGCATGTTGCCTCGGTCAATTGGGAATCTTGAGATGCTAGAAGAGCTGGATATCAGTAGTGATCAGATACGTGTTCTGCCTGATTCATTTAGGTTTTTGTCAAAGCTTCGCATGTTTAATGCCGACGAGACCCCTCTGGAGGTACCACCTAGAGAAATTGTCAAGTTGGGAGCTCAGGTATTTTTATTCTCTTAAGTTATTCAATTGAAGTTATCACCATGGATGTTTCAATATGAACCATCAACCATATGTTTTAGTATTTTTGTAATTAAGTACCTGAACTTTTGAAGTATTTGTTGCCTCGGTATCTTGCTAATCTTGCCGGATACCGGTATGAGTGGTATGATATTCCTTGGATTGCAGAGCAGATCTTACTATAAAGCCAATGAATTGAGTACTGGCCTAGGTATTCATACTGGTATCTCGCTCAGAATTCCTGTTATTTAAGTTTTTCTATTTTGCATTATTGTTAATGTTATCTAATTTGCTCCGAGTTTGTGTACCTTGGTATAGAGGCAGATCTAGAAACTTCTGTAAGGGTATTCGTTAAAGCGTTATAATTGAACTTGGGTATTCTACTTTATAAAATTACATTAGACAAACTTGTTATTAGCACATTATATCTTACTTTTCCAAATTTTGGGCATTAAATTGAATTACCTAGTTTTTTACATTAGTACTGTTTGGGTCGGCTAGTAATAGTTTCTAATTACTAACTGCATAATCAACTCATCATCATCCTGTATAAAATTTCATATTTTTAAAAAGGATTAAGTTAAGACAGTAATGTATAACTTCGATTTATTTATTTCTTTCTTTTTTCCAATATGATAGGCTGTTGTTCAGTATATGGCTGATTTGGTTGCCTCAAGAGAGACAAACAACAAGAAAAAGCAGGGCGGTGGATTCTGGTTCTGGATTTGCTCTGTGTTTCGACCCATTAAAAAGAGAAGAGAAGTAAGATCCGCATCTGATATTGTCTAAGTTTCTACCCTTTGTATCGATCAGTAAGCCTGGTGGTGTCATTCCAGATGTTTTGTTGTAAAAGCTGTAAGTTTGCAATTTTTAAGAGTTTGTACTAGGCCATAATATATCTATCGGGACAATGTCATATGCATCCTTAATAAGATATCATCTTGAGGTAATTTGTATTTCGCAGGGTACCTGTGACAATTGAGGTATAGTAGGGAAGGGCATGACATTGTTCCACTTTTGTTGTGGTTTTATTGTATTTATAACTTTAAGTTGTAATAACCGTGTAAATATCTTGATTTGTAATATATTTCTGTATTTTTGTATTTCCGATTGTCTTTAAATATCATGAAGGATAATGTATAATATCTAGTATACCTGTTACTCTCTGCAATATTTATCGTTGACCTCTCGAGTTTAATTTGTATAATATCATGAAGGATAATGTGCCCATTATTCTCTGCAATAATTATTCGCTGGCCTCCCATGTACCTATTACTTCTCCGAGAATTTAAGAGTTCATTATAGCTTATATTTCCATTATTTTATGTAGTATGTGAGCCTTAAATTAAACAGGGATCTTATCATGTTACAGATAAGATTGTTGACTAATCATGTTAACAGCCTTTCCTCTTCTTCTTAATTCAAAGGAATAATTATCAGAAGACTTGTTATTACATACCAGTTTTGAAAGTTTCAAGTTAGTGGGTCTACCATGACGTGCATTAATATTATATACAATTGAATGATGAAATGATAATCTTCACAAATTATGACAGACAAGAGACGGGCTAATTTGTCAAATTGTACTGGAATGTTTTGATTCTAAATGGGGTCAGTCACTGGTAAAAATATCACAATTTATTAATTTCATCCGGCTTTACTATTAAGGACAGAACCATCCCTTGTAGTACAAGACTGATAAAATAAAGAGTTTTTATGTTTTATTTAAATGACATCCTGGCATCCCTTGCTCCAGTTTTCAAAGTTTTGAAATAAACTTAGCATTTGATCGCTGCCCCAATGGAAGTTTCAGATCTTCCCAGTTCGAATCTTCAATTTTAGAAAAATATTTGTCAACCGCCCGATCACCAATCAACTCCAATTTAGATGGAGTCCACTACAAAAATCATCACAAATTAAACTTGTCACCACAAGGCAGAGTAACTTTTGAGAAATTAGCCTTATTCTTCCTTCATTCCTACCCAATGATGGAACCAACAAGTAACCATGGTTGATGGGTTAGAACCAGTGAGAGAGAACATAGATCAGGTAAGATATATTGGAGAACAACCATGTCTATTGCTTGATTTTTTTTCACAGATGCTTGCCCAGCAAGGGGACTGGTAATTAAATTTACTAACTAATTTACCAACATGCAAGAAATTACGCATGGCGAAACACAAATTCCCCAATGCGTGCCACCCCAACTCATTAATCCCACAATTTGATTCTCTGAATAGAGGGAGCATCAAGGCACCGACTTTTCTAACCTGATTCTAGCTGTCTCAAATTTAGCTTTACTCTGGGTAAGAACCAAACAGTACTCAGAAGCATCACCAGAATCATGCAAAATTTGTTAGATTATATCCTTGTCAAACACAAATAAAGTATAGTTCTACCTTTGGGTTTTTATCCTTGTCAAACAAAATAGCTCGACAACCCTGCAATTGCAAATATTATTTTCTTGTCACATAAAGGATGGAGCTTAGATAGGAATATAAAAAAAAAAAAAATTATATGTCTTTCTTTGCAAAACTTATATTTACCTCAAAGAAATCCTTGCTGAAATCACCACGTAAAACATGGCAGACCATTCTATACTCTCTGATCAAGCACTCGCCAACAGTTTGCATTCTCCCTTCCCTTATCTGCACCAAAATAAGTTAAATTAGTACAACGGAAAATGGATATATAATGGATGAATTAATACGAACTGCTGATCAATATTGCTCAAATTAGTAATTAAAATATCTTAAGAACATTGGAACAGAAGTTACTGTTCTTGTACTTGTTCTTTCTTTATTTTCTTCTTTTTCTGAATACTGATTTACTGAAATATTTAGGTAAAAAGACAACTCAAATCAACTTCTTAGAATAATCATTTTAATCCAAGTTTATTTTCAAATTTTCAAAGAAAATAAGAAGTTCAGCCCCTAAGCTCACTATCATAGGGATTGCGTCCGTTACAATCATATAGAAGGCAGCATTAATATTAGAAATTATAGCAGAGACATACTGATCTTAGGGATATCTTTAGGCTGGTAGGGGAAGCCTTTTTAAGTGACTCAATTGCTGCATGAAGCCATTTGTCAGACACTTCCAAAGCCTCTTTTTCCTTAAAGATGGAGAAAATCAAATTATAAAAAGGAAATTAGTTAGATTTCAAATGCATTAAGAAATAGTCTTCAATACTTACAAGAGCTGATAAAATTTCTTCCACTGTTCCTTTGGAGAAGCACTTGTTTATAATTTCCAGCCTAAAATTACCAAAAATATTAGCCCATAAGAAAATATGTTTACAGAGATAAGTTGATGGAGTTTGATTCTGTACCTATTAAGAGCACTAGTCTCTTTCACTGGTACATCTTGAGAAAATTGATCAATGATTCCACACACTGTGAAGGGGTCAGAGGTTGCCGACTGAGCAAGGGCTTCCTCTAACGAAGCCAGTTTCTGTGAACATAAAGAGAACTTTCAAAAGTACTCCATTTCTGTGTATTAAAGACAACATGCCTAGGGCAAAATTACAGTCTACTCCCAGATATTAATTTTAATTGAACATACAGTCGAATGTACAAAGTGTGTTGCGAGGCCACCTGCTAGCATTTCGGACCCATCAAGCCTGACACCTGCTAGGCCAGCATACTCACCTGAAAATAAAAAATATAGAATAAAATAATCAGTTAAGAGAAAAAAAAATTCCCAACATCCAATGTAGATTGGAAATGTATTTTACTATTGTCAAATGGACAAAAGTAGAAGAAAATTACCAAAATAACCAGGGAGCCTTGATAAGAAATAAGAGGCGCCTATATCAGGAAACAAACCCAGTGCTGTCTCAGGCATTGCAAAAACCTTAAAAATAGATTAGAGTGTGTTCAGTATTGATTATTGTGCTCAGAGGGGTAGTTTGCTCTGCAATTTCGTCAATATGTTAGCTCTTTCCTGTGCTGGCTTATTGGTAACTTACCAGCTAGATGTCAGTTGGAGTTCTAATATATGCCGTCTCTATGGGAACACTCCATTATTAGTTATATTAAACATATTCAGGTACAAACTCGAATGCATAGGTGCCCTTGTCCCAGGCAGTATTGTAAACACATGATAAAACTACTAAATTATACTTTGCAACATCAGCCCAACCTTGAAAAACAGAGAGAAACTACGTTTTTATCAAAATATCTAATACAATAGATGAAAAAGAAATTCTTACTGTTTTCTCTGTAACAACTCGAAATTTCCCGTGGATAGACACACCTGCTCCACCTCCCATGCAAATCCCATCAAGAAGAGATACCTTTAGAAATGCAACTATAGCAATGAGAGCATTAACATAATTAAAGGTACAATAGGAGATGTTTTTGCAAAAAGCCTATCCTACCTGAGGTTTGCTGCAAGTAGCAATTATGTAATTTAATGTAAATTCATCCCTGAAAAAATCAGCCCCAACAGTCCAATCAGCTGTTAAAGGCCAAAAGGCACATTAGAAGTTATGAAATATAGTTTGTTAGTCAATATATTAAACCAATTACTCAAATAAATACCACGTGCAACTGCTGCCACGTCACCTCCAGCACAAAATGCCCTTCCTTTACCCTAAAACCAAGTACGCAGTTGTAATAAATAAAGAAAAGAAGAAACCCCACTATATATCAGAAGATGATTAAGAAAAGACAAGCTGAAGGGGCAATATATATTACCTTCAATATTAAAACCTTTACATTTGGATCCTCTTCAAAGGCCTTGAAATTCTTCAACAACAGAGTAATCTGAGAAGAAATTTGCAAATATTAAAAGGTGACAGACTGTTATTTGGAGAAGGATTGTTCTTAGATACTGATAATACCATTGTATAGGAAAGTGCATTCAGTTGCCGAGGCCTGTTTAGAATTAATGTCCTTGCAAAACCTTTTTCTTCTACCAAAACCTACAAATGAGCAAAGATACATATAATTATAGTTACATTTATATAAAAAGGGTATTATCTGGTACAAAATGAGCAGCCAGTCAACAAAACTTAGGCCTAATGTCCCTGATTTGAGCAAGAAATCAATCCGCACAGAAATGATCCATTAAAGGAGAACTCCATTCAAGAGACATGACAGCACATATATGTTCAAATAAACAAAGAAGGTATTAAGCAAAACCAATTAAAATCGAGTTAATTTTTAAACTTCTTGGTGGAAGTACCTGATCAGCATCGTTGCCATTTGCTAGTTGAGTCGCCATGAGAGAAACTATAGGGGATTCAAACACTGAAAAATTCGATCCGATAAGAACAAAAGGAGGTGTACGCAAGTAACAATTAAATAAGAGGGGAATAATTTGAGAAATAAATAGCACGCGAAAGCGATGTTTATCACCTAGGTCTGTGATGCGCAACTGCGCAAGGAGAGAGCGTAAGCTCTAGCTGCTCGTATTGTATCAGTTTGTTCTTTTTGTTATTTTTTTCGATATTTCTCTCTTTTTTTTAGTGGTGGGCCCAGCGCCAGTGAGTAGAGAATGGACGAAGAGAGTCACAGAGACATAACGTCAGGTGTGCCTGAATTGGGTCCCAATGTCAGTTACGCGGTAGCTTCGTGAAACCATGCTCCAGGACCACGGGACATGGTATCTTCCTTTTGTCCGATCAAATCAGCAAAACACAAAAACAGGCTAACTAAAACCGAGTCTTAGCCTCGAATGACTGAATAGGGTCACATAGTATTATTTTAAATTACTAGATTTTGTTTTGTTTATATTTTCCTTTATATATTATGTCCATCAGACAAAAAAACTGATGCTTTTATTATTCTAAGTGAAAAGGTTTGTTGAAATAAAAGTTGAAACTTTTCAAAATAAGATGATATTATAAAAATCTTTTATTTTTAAGAAATTTTGGACACAGTTAATTTTTTTTAAGTGTTAAGTATCTATGCAAAGGAAAATAAAACAATAAATCGCTTGAGACTAATATTAAATATACCTTTCACCTCTCATTGTATTAATGCTAACAGACTCCATCTACGTCTCCTAATTTTCATCCAAATTGTTTTTACAATAAATTTAAGTAAAAATTTGAATTTGTGAAACAAAAAAATGAATCTGATATATATACAAGAGAGGCCGATTTATGCACAGATTAAGGATTACATTATGCACCACATCTTCCTTAATTGTTGCTAAAATCAACTCGGTTTATCACGAGGATTTAATTTTGGGATTGACTAACAGTCCCCCTCATTCAGTCCCCTAAACGTCCCCCTAACTGTCAAAGTACAATTGTCAGTCCCCCATTCAACAACATGGAAAGTATTCATACCTAAGGTATGAAGTATTCATATATAATTCATCAAGTATTCATACCTAAGATATGAAGTATTAATTCACATACAAACTGGGGACCATTACTTTTCGGGAGCAGTAACTGTCAGACTGCATTAGGGACCACAACCAAAAAGTCACGTGGATCACACCACCAGCCCCCCATTCATTGATTAAATTAATTCACATACAAAATGGAAAGTATGAATACCTAAGATATCAAGTATTCATATATAATTCATCAAGTATTCATACCTAAGATATCAAGTACATAAAAAAAAACTGGACACAGTACCTACTCATCTTTTACACGTTTTTCAAGGTGATTTTTTTTTTCTCCGTTCAATCTAACTAATTTTTAGGACGATCTATGAGGAATTTTGCAAATCTAAAACCACGAACGTGTTCTACACAATTTTCTCTTTCAAATGAGATCCATGATGATATACTTTTGCACGTTTTTCAAGGTATCAAATATTCAAATATGAAAAGTATTCATACAAAATGGAAAGTATTCATACCTAAGTTATCAAATATTCATATATAATTCATCAAGTATTCATACTTATGATATCAAGTATTTAAAGAAAAAAACTGGACTCATCTTTTACACGTTTTACACGTTTTTCAAGGTAGTTTAATGGTTGACAAAGTTAGTTAGAATTGGGGGGGACATTTAGGGGACTGGAGTGGGGGGACAACATCTTTACTCTTTAATTTTTAGGAGGGCAAGACACAGGAGAACGTGAGAGGGTCCTCCCGGGTTGTACTGGATCCTCACACACCCACGTTCTGAACAATGACGGGCAGGAGTACTTGAGCCCGAAATTTTTATTAATAGAAAATAAAATAAAAAAATATCCAAATTAAAGAACGATTTGACGGAAATTTGAGATCTAACAAAGACGTTATGATCCATAATGTCCAGAGCACTGTAGCTGGACGTTATGGTCCATAACGTCCAGTTAATCTGATCACTAATGATATCTAATTATAAAAAAACACTGTAGCTGGACATTATGGTCCATAACGTCTAGCTAGTTTTTTTTTTTTGGCTTGCTTGTTTACTTCAGTTTGCCATTTTAAAAAAAAAAAATTACTGTAGCTGGACGTTATGGACCATAATGGCTTGGTTTTTTTTTTTCTTTTAACTGCGTCCCTAGCCGTTATAGACCATAACGGCCCGTATTTTTATTATACTAACGCATGTAGTTAGGTGCTAATCTGGCCGTATGATCCATAACGTCTTTGTTAGATCTCGAATTTCGGCCAAATCGTTCTTCAATGTCGATATTTATTTATTTTATTTTCTATTATAAAAATTTCGGGTACTTGAGCAGACAGAGTCATGATTTAAATTTAACACGGACGCGACTACGTAGAGTATGCTCCTCATTTTTTTCTGTCATATTAATTGTTCATTTTGTATGTAAATTGAATTCCTAAGATATCAAATTTAGATGAAATGTTATTAGAAAAATTCGTATATGTTAGGAATCTAATAAAGTATTGTATATATCTCAATCTTAATTTCATTCTCGAGAATTAAATTCATATAATTGAAAACTCCAAGCGTTTGACACTTAGACCGTGGATTAATTAGAGATGTAGACTCAACAAATCGTAGTTTATTTTCAATAGGGGTGCAGACGGTTCGTATATTATATGTTTGTATCCGGATTCGTATTCGTAATTTTGCGAATTCGGATTTTCAGATACAAATAATTTGTGGATAGAGATATAAGTTTTTGCAAATACGGATACAAGTTTTATGGATACGGATATAGTTTCAATTTCGAAAGCAGATACAAATACGGATAATTATAATATCTGTATTTTTTAAATATTCGGATATCCACAAAGCACTGGACGGAAACTTATATTGACGCTACCCGCTGACGGTTCATTTTCTTTCCGGATCCTCAGACTTCTTATCTTATTTGTCCCAAATTATCTAGAATATTGATTCCTAGCGAAAACATTAAAAAGATATTTTGTTCATCATAATAATAGAATATTTGAATTATATATATTTTTTATGTTATTTTTGTTTTCTAATGAGAAAATAATTTGTTGTATAATAAGTTAATTTTATTACAGTATCTGACTTATGTATTCGAATTATATCCGTATTCGTATTCGTCTCCGTTTAATATCTAATATGTATCTGTATTCATATCTAGGGGTGTCAATGGTACCTTTTTAGCTGTTTACCAGACCCGTATCGTATTCGATAAGGTGGATATGGGTAAGATTTTTTCTCGTTAACTTATTGGGTATGAGTATGGACAAGAATTTTTTTTCGTTAATCAAATGGATAAGGGTATGGGTAATGACTATTTCATACCCGTTACCCTATAGGGTAATTATAAAATCTAAATATATATATTCAGTTCAATTTCCAACCCACCTAAACATGTATTCGTGTTTTTGAATTTTCTTCTTTTATAAAAACAATTTAGTTGAAATTGATTGCACATTCATTTTTATTTTTTATTAGAAATGTAATTACATATGTGTGAAATGAATGAGTTTTTTATATCTAATTTGTAAAATATAATAAAACTAATTATTATATTAGTAATATCCGTTACTCATCCACTACCGTTTCGTTACCCGATAATATTAACGAGTAAGGATAAGGTAGGGTAAGATTAATTTTTAATAGGTATAGGTAGGGTATAGGTAAAGTTAATTTTAATGGGTATGGGTATGAAAATACCTCCACCCGTACTCATTATTAAAAAATAAAAAGATATGATTTTACCATTATCCGAAAAGAGATGCGCTTTAAATTGGTGAACTTATAAATTTGAAAAGATATAATTTTCAAAAATAAAAAAGATATAATTTTCAATCCGTGATCAAAAGAGATGCGCTTTAAATTGGTGAACTTATAAATTTGAAAAATTGTTTCTATTCAAAAGACTTCTGTTGCAAGATATAACGTTACTTTCTATCTTTTATTTAATATATGAGTAGTAGAAATATTTCTACCCTTAGAAATGTTGAGTTTGTCATTTACTGGAGTAGAAATATTTCAATATTCGTGACATATGTTAGAACGGCGAAGGTTTTGAAAAGCAGTATCGTCAAAAGATAATCCTGGTCGACTGTAGCTACTTATCAGCCTCGCCCTCGGTTAAGAAGGGCCCCACAAAAAGTAATTGTATTACTCATGATGTCCGTGCACCACATCTACGCCGAGCGCACGAAATTTTTTCTTTGAATTATTTCGAGCCTTTGGTCGGAACGAAGAACCTTCTACTCCAGTCAACACCCTCCCCAATTTTCTCTGTACAAGGAGGAGATACCCTAGCTCGATCCAACAAGAAACGATCGCTAAGTGCTCTAGGGTTTCTAATTAGGAGAAGATGCCGGTGGCGGCATCAGCCATATATTTTCTAAATCTCCGTGGCGATGTTCTAATCAATCGCCTTTATCGGGACGATGTCGGGTAAGAGAGTTAGTTCCGTTGTTATAATTAAAAATTTAATCAATAACTGAATATTTGGTTCGATTTGGAAAAGATAAATAGTTACAGTTTCCGGATCATTTCTTATTTACTACGATCTGCAATTCTATGTACTGTCCGTCCATAATTTTCTCCCCTTAAGAGCAAATGCAAGTAGATTTGAGTTAGATCTGATTGGTTAAATCATGCAATACATCTGATAATTGGTCATGATTTGTGCTTCCAGAGGTAACATGGTCGATGCATTCAGAACGCATATAATGCAAACAAAGGAAATGGGAACGTGTCCTGTTCGTCAGATCGGGGGATGCTCCTTTCTCTACATGAGAATTAGTAATGTGTATATTGTGATTGTTGTCAGTAGCAATGCTAATGCTGCCTCTGCGTTCAAATTCGTGGTCGAGGTATATCTCCTTTCTCATGCTACAGTGTGTGGTATCAGAACCATATTGTCACGTCCTATTAAGGTGTATATACTTGCAGTACCAGAATGGTTTTATTGGATTGGGTAATAGAACTATTAAAAGCGGAAAAATATTGATAATAGTAAAAAAGAAAGAATAGATTTTTTTTTTTTTAAGAAGAAAGAATAGATTGATGGAAAGAACATAGTTTGCAATACCTAAGGTCTCCACATGCTTGCCTATTGCAACTGTAAACTCTAAGATCACTATTTATGAACAAATCAGTACTTGGAGAATGTAGGTTTTGTATATATTAATAGGTTCTTACAAGGACCAGACCTGTCCCGGCCACTACCTGTTCTTACTATACTAGAACCGGTGGTACTATAATGTTTTGTTACATACACTGGTTGATGCAGACAGTAACACAAGCATGGGCACAAAGAGCTAATATTACCAAAATTATAAGACAAAAAGATTTCCTCTTCCTTGTTACTGTATGTTGAAGACTAGGCACCTTTACAATTTGTGCTTAATTATTCAGATAAAAAATTAAAGCCATATAGCCTTTTCCGAACTTAAGCCTGGGCACAGGCCTACGCTTGTCCGTATATAGATCTACTCCTCATTACATAAACTTCCTAAACATTGGTATCAATGCATGTTGCTCTTTTCTCTGAGCAGGCTGTTGTTCTATTTAAGTCTTACTTTGGTGGCAACTTTGATGAGGATGCTATCAGAAACAATTTTGTTCTCATTTATGAGCTACTTGACGGTATAATCCTGCACTTCGCACACTCACAAACTTGAACATTTTTGTTCCTTTACTTTTCCATATCTCCTACTTTGGAAATATCATTAACGCAATATTGAGTATTAACTTCTAATCGCATTGGGTTCCTAAAGGCAATGAACTCCTACTTTTGTCCCAGAAGCTTATAGATTTCTATTTTGGTTCAGAAAAGCTGCTATTGTTTTTTTATGCTGTGGCATCTTTAGTTTAAAATGAGCATGAGGTAAATAGAGGCAGAATCAAAATTATGCAAAAAGTGAAGTTTTAAGGACCAAAGAAGGTACAATCAATAAACTTAGGGAGCAAAACAAGAATGAAGCGATAACCTAATAATTTATGTATCTTTATCAAATTTTCCTTTATGTAGATTCTTGTGTACAATCGTTTTTCTATGTTCCTTTTTCTCCCTCAATTTGCAGAAATCATGGATTTTGGCTACCCCCAGAACCTTTCGCCTGAAATTTTGAAGCTGTATATCACGCAAGAAGGGATCCGGTCTCCATTTTCTTCCAAGGTAATTAAAAGCACCTTTTAGTTGCAGTTTGTGATTTATTTAAGTTGAAATTGTCAAACTTCTCAACTTCTAGTATCTTCTCTTCCTACTTTTCTTTTAACCAAGGCATCAGAAAAGCCAGTCCCAAATGCTACACTACAAGTTACCGGAGCTGTTGGCTGGAGACGTGAGGGTCTTCATTATAAGAAAAATGAGGTGATCTTGTTTTATCCCTCGGATTTGTTTTCCAGTTTATCAACAGCAAATTGTCAATGAAAGAATGCTAACTGTAAGATAATTTTAGGTGTTCTTGGACATAGTTGAAAGTGTTAATCTTCTCATGTCCTCTAAAGGTAAGTTTTTACCCATTATCATAGAGCATAGATTTGTTGGAAGATGATTTTCGTTTATAGTTTAGTTTGTCAAACTGGAGTTGTGAACACATGGATCTTTTATTTTTTAAGCATCCCAAGTTGAATAATACAATAAGTTGCCAGTTTAGCTTCTGGAATAAAATTAACTGATTGTCTGTTTAATCATTTTATCTTCAATGTTAAAGGAAATGTACTAAGGTGTGATGTGACGGGAAAAATTCTCATGAAGTGCTTTCTTTCGGGAATGCCTGACTTGAAGCTAGGGCTAAATGACAAAATTGGCTTGGAAAAGGAATCCCAACTCAAAGCCAGGCCTTCTAGAAGGTGCAAGATTATTTATATTCATTAAATACCTTTTGGAAAAGCTTTCTTAAGTAATTCACCATTTGCATATTGCTTTTCCACAAAACAATGACCATTTCTTTCCAGTGGCAAAAAATAAACAAGATTTCTTATTTGCAAAACCCAATCATTTTCAAACTGAAATGAACAATGTTGAAGAATATAGTTACCTTTTCTTGGACGAATGTATTTCATTTTTTTATTCCATTAAGGAGATCAAGGCAAGGATTTTTTTTATTTTGTTGAAGATTTTTATAGGATATTATTGATTTAAAGGCAATCTCTTTGTCCAATTTCCTTTAAAGTTTCAGAATCAAGTAGTTGGACCTTTTGCATTACAATGTGTTTTGTTGTTCTGATTTGGAAATAAAAGCTGGCGTGTGTTTTGGTGCAACTTTGTTGGATATAATTGATTTAAGGGCAATGGCTTTGTTCAATACATTTAAATTTCAACATGTAATTAGTTGTCATATTCGTCATTGGCCTTCTGCAAATACAATGTGTTTTGTATCATTGGTTTTGTAAATAAAAGTTGGCGGGTGTCATGTGGATCTTTAACTCAGCTGCAGAATGTATTATTTTCTCTTTAAAGTATTGTGTTGTCTGCAGGCTTTGCATATTTTGCAAATTAAAGTGTATACTCAATACGTAACTAGCAGAGCTTCATGATCTAACAATTTTTTTTATGATAAGCTTGCTTTGTTTCTCCATTTTAGTGGGAAGACGATCGAACTTGATGATGTGACTTTTCACCAATGTGTAAACCTGACGAGGTTCAATTCTGAGAAGACTGTCAGCTTCGTGCCTCCTGATGGTGAATTTGAATTGATGAAGTAACTCCATTTCTATGAACTATCATTTACAACATGATGTTCTTACAACTGCATTGCGATTAATATGCAGTTTGGTGTTAAACTTTATACTTCTTTTAGGTACCGTATAACAGAGGGGGTAAACCTCCCATTCAGAGTATTGCCAACGTTCAAAGAATTGGGCAGAACACGCATAGAGGTCAATGTCAATGTATGTTAACCATCTCTCTATATTCCACAAAAGTATTGAGCTGTATATTTCTTTTCTATTTATTTTCATGAAAGTATTTATATAATCTCTAATTTACAGGTGAAGAGCTCATATGGTGCAAAAATGTTTGCTCTGGGAGTGGTGGTGAAGGTCCCAGTTCCTAAGCAAACTGCAAAAACTAGTTTTCAAGTAACAACTGGCAAAGCAAAATACAATGCTTCCATTGATTGTTTGGTTTGGAAGTAAGTTGGTTATTTATGGGCCTTTTTTGTAGTATCGACCCGTACTTTAGACGTGTTTGCATAGTCCTGCATTATATGTACGGTAGACTATTTGTAATTTCCAGGCTTTTCATATGACATTTGACTGTTAGGACAATTTGATGGAAACTGCATGTTTTGTTAGCAAATGGCAGTATGACCTGTATGTTTGCCATCAACAGTCATGCAGGCCAACCCAAATTGAACTTAACAAACCAACTGTATATGAGCTGTTGGGGTTCAACTTTACATAATACATTTAGTTAAATTAGTTTGAAGAGGATATGGATGAGTTGATAATATAACTTAAAATTTTGCTTGAATTAACCTTTAACACAATGTCATGTTATAGGTGAAAAAGTGTGAGAAATGTTGAGTAGTATTTGCGAAGTTTCATTTACGCAATTCTGTAGGCCTGAACTACAGATTAACGTATATTCTCGCTTAACTATTTTTGTTTGTTATCACTTGACAAAACCTAAATGAACTAACACAATGAATCGAAGCGTAGGCAGTAGGGTTAGATAAAAAATTCTAAGATGGGTTCTAGGCAATAGGGTTAGATCAAAATTCTAAGATGGGTTATGGAAATTGCTACCTGTCCTTATTTATTTCTTTTCCTATAAATGGTGAAAATGTGCACAAACCTGTAGATTTGAACTACAAAAATCAAATAGCTTATGAAATTGCAGGATAAGGAAGTTTCCAGGACAAACAGAGGCAACAATGAATGCTGAGGTTGAGTTGATATCTACAATGGGTGATAAGAAGGCAGTAACTAGGCCTCCCATTCAAATGGAATTTCAGGTATCATTATTATATTTAAAATTATCAACAAAAGTATTCTGTTTGTAATGGTGATCCCATTCAAGTTTAGGGATGCCTGCAGGGTGTTCTAGTTGGGTTGATACTGATACTTTCCCTTAGATTTGTTGTAATCGTAAAAGAAGCTTGATTATCTGTTTTTCCTTAATAATTAGAAGGATGCATTTCATGAATACTTGTTTAAAATAATAATGCTTTCACAATAGAATTATTATGCATGATAATTCAGGAGACAATTTTGGCAATGAATAGGAGAGCATACTATGCATGATAATACATTACTTTCTGGGAACTTCGATACTTTATTGGCAAAATATTGCCAAGATATCATTAATAATTTAATATATTTCTTCAGATTTGGTATATGTGTGACCTGACCCAAACAAAAATGAAGTTTCCTGTTTATCTACTTGAGCAGTGTTTTGTTGTATTTGTAACCTTTGACTCCTTTAATTCAACTAATAAGATTATTTTCATCTGCAGGTCCCTATGTTTACTGCATCAGGATTGCGTGTCAGATTTCTTAAGGTATATGCAGCCATCTTTCTTTAATATGATGTCTCAACCCAATCTTAGAATGAATTGTTCAACTGTTCAAACTTGTACTACTATGATTGCCTAGCATGTATGATACTGCAACTGAGTGGCATAGAACCATTGTCAATAAGCTTATAACTTGGATCCCATTTACTCACAGTAAACAACCCTCTATTTCAACCGAGTCTCTCAAAAACAACAAAGTTGTAACATTTACTTGCTATTTCCAGGTGTGGGAGAAGAGTGGATACAACACAGTGGAATGGGTTCGTTACATAACTAAAGCCGGGTCATACGAGATTAGGTGCTGAATTTTGTTGCACCTTAGTTGTTTCAATCAATTCTGCTCATAAGACTTGTTTTTGTTATTAATATCCTTGTTTTGTTGTCCCAACTGTTATAGATTAGACATCCTTAATTCTTGCTTATTATTTGATTTGCGCCAGACAATACTGTGTAAATAATAAGTTAAAAGTTCGTTGGATAAATATTAATTTAGATTGCATTGAGCATAATACTGAGATTTGTTCTCAGGATACAAGTTTGTTTTAACAGAATGTGCCCTTGGCTGGCTAAGTATTTAATTAGTTCTTTCATTACAAATTTATCTTGATTTCCTGGTCTATACGAGAATGTATTATAGAATAAACATTCTCAAGATCAAGTTCCTATTATAGCGCTTCTACATGTATCCCTTGTGGGTAACACTGGCTGGCAGAAAGCCGAAAACATTGCGCACACCACTGACATAGGTTCAATGGTAAGATTTGCGCTGGATAAAAGACCCACAGGGCAGTATATCTGACCCCAAATTATGAACGACGGTTGTAATAAAGAGGACATGATAACAGTTGAAAAATATTTAAACCAAATAGTTATTTAGTAATGATATTTAGTGTAGCCACTAACGACAATAGCTTCAAACACAATGTCTCATCAACTAGAGTTTAATTAGAAAACTACACCAACAGAATAATTAGGAATTTAAATAAAGAAATCAACTGAACTCTGACTCTGAGCAATACCTGCCTCAGAAATAACACAACAAACTACATATGGTCAACCTAATCTAGCTAATTACTTCGACATCATCTTCACATCAGACTCATGTCTGGTCTGGTTTGCCCCAGAAAGTGGCCAACCCATTGGACTGTAACCGGACGAGACATGGTGGACCCCAGAATTGCTAAAATTGTGGCCCATATGGTGCTCCACAGGGCTGCCCGAGTCGTCATCTGATCCGGACTCATCGTCATCTGACATCACATCAGAGGGCGGGCTGCTACCTGTTGAAACAGGACCGAAGCCAGTCATGTGTGGCGGCATTCCCCCCATGTTATGTTGTGGTGGACCAGTTTTCATCATGGTGGGGACCGCCATGTGAGGTGCAGGTGGCCCGGTTTTCATCATGGATGGGGTCGACATAGGCTCCCGACTAAATTGCTCTGGCTTCGGTTTTGGCTTCTTTCCTTCGGCTATGAAACTACCCACCACCACCTATGAAGTTTAGTCAGAAGACTAGTTTAGCAATAATTAAACACAAGAAAAAAAATAATAAAACATGAATAAGTCAGAACACCAGTACCAAGTTTAATCCACCATCACCTATTAAATTTATTCAGAAGACCAGTTTAGCAATAATTAAACACAAGAAAAAAATAATAAAACATGAATAAGTCATATACTAGTACCAACTTTAATGCAGTACTTGATGATTTCGCCATATACAAAACTAACAACACGGTATGTGTGATATTGCCATGTTTTCCCTCATTAAATTCACAAAGCACTCATTATTGTGCGTCTTTCGAGAAACAATAGTATTACAAGTCATTTCTAGGGTACAGAGATATATCCCAGGTTTAATTGCACCAAAAGTTAGTCAACTCTGCCATCGTATTTGGGTCACCCAATTTTGATTTATTACCCCACAACACTAGAACTTTGATCTTTATCCTAATTAGACCACTGTCTTCATTTTAAATCCAAATGCACACAATAGTAGTTCGGTGAATGTGGAGGGAGCAGAATAGGATATGAAGCTGAGTGAAACTAACCCTTTTCCATATGTGTTGTAAGAGTATGCATATGCTTTATATTTTTTAGAATTTGGAGAAGTTTGATTTAGTAATTGCAACCCCCCATCACAGAAACCGTGAAGAAAAAGATGAATTTTAGGATAGGAAAAAGGAGCAACTGTAAAAGAAATAGAAACCTGAACAGGTGTAGAAGCCATAAGCATGCCGGCCACACATCCGCCAAGCACACGACCATCGGATCCAGCCAATGCCACACTCAATCCACCTGTGCGGCTGCGTGTGTCACCGTCTTGTGCCAGCAGAAATGAACCCGAAAGAGATATTATCTCAAACCGACCCTGTTTCATCAATATATAAACACACCTTCAATGCGAAAGAAGCACAAATGCTTAATGGTATCAAGTTTTACTGAACACGGTGGTACCTACTACAATGTAGGGGCACCGTACTACCTGCAATGCATTTGCAGGACAATTTTCAAGATATCAAGAAATATAACAACATGATTTTTTAGTCTTGCAACGTGTGACAAGTGATACTGGCAATGTGACCATACAAACAAAAAAAATAATATGAACCTCATAGGTAACAAGGCCACCGGAGGTGGCAGGCTGACGCAAGGTAACATTACTTATGGCTCCATTGGCAGAAAGAACACAGATTGTGCGGGGCCCTTGTTGTGAAAACGCCATTATTTTGGATGCGACATCCTGCAAGACGAATAAAAAGATACATAATCTTAAATTTGACAGTCACACAAAGAGGGTAACAGAAACAAAATAGGATCTGGACCACATACCTCGCCAGGTGTTACAGTTATAATATGAGGTGTGAATGCAGCTCCAGAAGAGCCTGAATAACACAGATTAAGAAAACAAAATATGAGATAACCACCTACTATATTTTCTTAGGCTATTACAGTCAGGTGAGAAATTAACCAAAAAATACTGTTCAACTTGCAGTATTTAGCAGTAGTAACCATACATATTTTCTTTCACAGAACATTCTTTGCATATGTTTTAGCCTCAAACAAAGTCTCACGTAACAAAAAAAAAAATAATATTAGGTTTTTTTTTCATGTCTACACCCAGGAGAAGTTCAAATTTCATGTACATCCCACCTAAACTAGAAAACATGCATAATTTTACAAAAGTCAACAAAAGATTACTCTATGCCTCTCACATTTACTTCAGAGGATAACCCGAACTACTAGTTTTTCCTCACTTGTTATCTATAGTCACTAAAAAAGAGTGAGAGCTTAGATATGTTTTGAGAGAGACTAAGGGAGAAGAGGTTTAAGCGATACTCACTAATGTCCTAGATTTGCATATGTGATTTTTCTCATTTTTCAAGGGTATGAATACAAATTTTCAAACAAAAAATATGATTTATTCCAAGTTTTTACCAAGAGCTTCAAGCTGCTTCTTTCTTCCAGACCCAGGAGGTCGTCCCTTCTTTTTGAAGGCGGGATCACTCGCAGGGCCATCATATGCACCTGGCGCAGAAGATCCCTGCTTCAAACCCAAAGCCATGCATCCATCAGGACCATACTTCCTTGGCCTTCCTCTTTTTTTCTTCATAGGTTCACCTGAATTGCCATGACTATTGAGGAAGAAAGAACCCGGTGTTTGTGACCCGGGTGTTTGTGACCCAGGTGTTTGTGAACCTCCCGGACTTGGACCATGTGATTCGAAAGATAGTTGCACAGGTTGTGAGATACTAGAAGGGTTCCGGTTGGGAGCAAATGGAGACGAGCTGGGTGGATTGGTTGGTGGTGGGGGAGGTGCAGCTGATGCAAATGGAGAGGATGCCGAAATGGAGGAAATTGGTGTCGGGTCTCTCAAGTCCATCTTACCAGGGTAATAACAAAAAACAAAAGATCCTTATTCACTAGTGACTTCCTTAAATGTACTGATAACTGCAATTTCAAAAAAGTTATATTAAATTTTATGTAATAAAAAATGAATATATGAAAAAATGTCAAAGACCAAGTAAACAAGATACTTGTCCTGAAACAAACTAAGTATCATCATTCCGCTAGGTAATACTTTCTAGTACTTTTTTATAAAACAAAAAAAAATAAGATTTAAGTTTGTTCAAGAATGTCATATAAATTTAAGATTCTTGTTCATGTACCGAACTGAAATGAGCAAACAGCTTAGTACTATTGTCAAAAGAATAAAACACGTATTTATGACTACATTCTCATTAAGCAAACTCCAAATATAAGAATACTAATGCAGCAAAATTACCAACCAGGGAAGTGCCAGCACTTGACACAACAAATCCAGCACATATCTAGGACTACATTCTAGGTTTTACCAACGGCCACACTGTACAACTGCTCTCCTAAAATTCTGAACAAATCAGGAAGGTCCAAGACTACACCAATTAGAAAAGATCAGTCCCCAAATATGATCATTGACTTTCTTTTTCTTTTTTTTCTTAAAAAGGACTTCACCGATTTCAACAAAACCCTACCCAATTTCCAGGAAAACACCAGCCGTTTTACAAATTGCAAGAGATTTCACTTAAAATATGGGATCAGTACCAAATTAAAAGAAAGAGCAAAAAAAAAAATTCCTAAACGCATTTACCGTACAGTGAGTCGCTCACTGTTACCTCACCTAGGGTTTTTACAGAGAGAGAAAAGGATACCTTACACTAGTCAGCGCAACCGAAGAGAGAGAAGCAGATCGAGTGAGAGAGAGAAAGAGGAGTAAGGGAAGAGTGAGAAAGAGATATTTGGGTCATCTCATATTCCTTCGTATGGGGAGGGTACCCCGCTTTGACACATGGCCTTTCTCGTATCTCGATAAGTACCTTTCTTTTCTCTTTCCTGCTTTTCAAACTAGTGCAAATAAAATATTAATTAAAAAGTATTCCGGTCAGAGATAACGGACACATAGTTTGACCGTGTGACATGTTTCTGACAATCTTATACCCCACGTAATTAAAAATAAAAAATCTTTGATGCGGTGGGTCCCTGGTGCCTGTGACCTACCACAGGGTCCCCAGAGCACAAATTTAGTATTCGTTTCAGAGAGCTGGAGATTCTTTAAAGGGCTATGGATCCAGAATAGAAACCAAATTCAGGCCCAAAAAAGGGTCTTGGGCCGGATTCATACATTTTGTATGTGTAGAGTCTGGCTATACTTTCGGTCTTTAAAGCTTGAATCGGCTCAAACCATTGAAATCTATCTCATTAATATACTAAGTAAACGAATCAGTGATGTACTAAGTAAACGGTAAATTTGTCATTAAAAATATAAAGAGGTGTCATGAGAAGAAAGGGCGCTGTCAAAGGAGCACAATCTATTAATATCCTCGGCTTCTTATTTATACCTATTGTAATATATGTAATTACTTATATTAGAGGAAAATTTTTGTATCTGAAGATTTCAAAAATAACAAGAAATAAGGAAGACTGGGGTTTCTTTTAAGAGGGCAAATAAAATTTATGGTTTTTATCTTCTAAAAAGTACTGACATGTTATTACAAAATTGTAACGATTTATTTTCATCGATACTTAAAATAATGGATCATTTACATTAGACAAAAACAATGGAATATGTGAATTAATGCCGATATTTTTTAATAAAATAAATTTAACATCAGCTCAGAGGAGAACGGAGTAGGTCCGATGCCCATCAGACCTACTTTTAGGTTCAACGAGCACGATGACCGTCCGATCTAATTTAAGATTTGTGCGCACGAACATTGAAACAAAAACACACGAATTTTAAAGCGTTATGTGCGACTCTTAAAGCAAAACGATGGTGATTAACCCATCGAACCAGATTAGGTCCGATGGGCATCGGACCTACTCTCAAGTGCAGCTCAGAGGGACGTGATTTCACATTTGCTCATTATTTTTTATTTTAATACTCTCAAATTGTCTAGTTCAGAAAGTTTTTAAAGTATAAGTATTTGAGAGGATACAAGTGCTTAATAGTGTTGGCATTCTTGCGGATACTTCTGTCAGTAATAGTGATATTTTCGAAAAAGAACAATTTCTATTGGTTGTAATAGTCATTTTTATTCTCACGAATACTCACAAATTCTTGTAGTTCAATAAATAAAATATTTCTTTTTAAATTAGATTTTTTTTAAACGAGAAGTGAATTTTTTTGTCAAAATATTATTTGGTAGAAGTAAATATTTTTAAAAACTTCAGGAAGAATTATTTTCAAGTAAAAAATGTTATTTGTAAACTATCTGTGAATGATATTTCTGAAATACTTGCAAATTATTTGAAAAAAATAAAAATGTCTCGTTTGTACGTAGATCTGATTTCCATTAAATCCGAGAGTCAATGATTTTAAATTTTAGTCGCAGTTGATATTAGTTTAGGCATGAACTATGAACTATTATTTTATGAAACAATATTTTGTGCTAATTTTAAGCTTAGTCTAATCCAAATGGAAGGGCTGACTGGAAAAAAAAATTATCTTAATAATTTTGACAATTAGGAAAATAAAATAAACTTTAACTTAACATTATAGGTATAATTTATGTAATAAATATATTATGCCTATAAAAATAATAGGTATAATTTCACTGTTTTATATAGATGAATAATACAATCAATAAATCAAGAATAATTTATAATTTCACTGTTTTGAATTGATGGATATATAAACCCGATTGGTGTATTTAAATGTAGTCTATGCCAGTTGAAATGGTATACTGGTATTTATAAAAAAAAAAAATAGGGTCATTGAGTTGAGTTATTTACTTATTTACTGTAAAAGATTCCCTTCACTTTATGATTTGAGATTAACTCGCAACTGCTTTGAGATTCGGACTAGCGCAGAGGCAATATTATTGGGCTTTGAGATTCGTCGCAAGTTAAAAAAGAATGGTCCAAATCCGGTAATCGTAAAAGATTCTATTCACTTTATGGTTTGAGATTGACTCTCAGCCGCTTTGAGATTCAGACTAGCGCAGGGGCAGTATTATTGGGCTTTGAGATTCGTCCCAAGTTAAAAAGAACGGTTCAGATCTGGTAATTGTAAAAGATTCCTTATTACGCTACCGGGGAGGATGTGAATTCCGCTCGGAGTCTCCATTTTCCAACATTAATCTTTCAGTATATTTCATCTCTCCAGTGTTAACGATACTATAAGGAAACATTTACATTTCCAGAATTTCAATTCAGTGCTACTTATAGAAATGGACGTCTGCGTTCCAGAAAAAAATGGTGGCCATCGTAGCATGTGCAGGAAAAAAACATCTCTCAAGTCTACAATTCCAAGTGATTCTGACGATTTTGGTGGCGTGGATAATCATTAACGTTCGACCAGTTGCACATTTTTTTCTTTCCATGCCAACGTGTTTCGTAATTTATCTCAGTGTTCTTATCCTTCCATTTACTGATATGAAATTTTAAACTTTTGCTCCATTTCCTTTGCACATGATTCCTCGTCTTACTTATGCTATGGTGATTATCAATACTTTCTTAGGTGTAATAGCATACGAATTTATATTATTTCAGTTGATATAGTTAAAATGACATTTTGCTCTATGGTGAAGAAAATCACAGTTTATTGTTCTTTGGATCTACCACATAAGTTATAAATAAAATAAAAAAACAATTGTTAGGATCTTGTAAGTACTTCAATTAATTACATTTAATTTGTTCACATTTTATATAAACTCCTTTGTTAACCAATATATTAACTCTATTATCTGCAATTTATAACTCTATAATAATCAATAAATTAATAACAACATCTACATCAAAGCTAATAATACTTCTTGCAATTGAAAATAAACTTAAAAGCAATGGGTAACAAGCAGTTACCCAAAATAACAAGTAATTACTTTTATCAAGACCTTACAGAAACTCAGTCAAACAAAACCACAGGTGTAAGGTACAAGCAGTGTATAAAAGTTCATATCGAAGTGGTTGATAACACGGAACTTGCCTACAAAATCAAATGCACAACATGTACAAATTATACTTACGTTATAGTAGACTGATACCTTTTAGTTTCCTCCAATATGTTAGCTAGCCGCAAAATTTGCATTGTTAAAATTTTATAATAATATTTTTTTTAGTTTTACTATTGTTTTTTTTTAATTTGGAGAATATTTTTACTACTGAGAAGCTATCTATGTAGTCACTTTTATGGATAATTTTGAGTTGTTCATATATAGTGAACTTTTATCATGATAAGTTTGCTTCTTATCTAAATTATCTCATGTAAAATTGATGAACAAAAACTAAAAAAAGATGACGATGTTTTAGTGGTGCTTCTCGTGGAATACATTTCAATCTAATGAGAATAGAAATTATATAAAATTAATAAATTTTAGAAATTTGGAAAATAAGCAATCAAATATCACCTTATTTCTTATTATGGTATTTAAAATGTCAAAAGTTTCTTTATTTCAGTCAAGATATATATATATATAGAGAGAGAGAGAATGGCTAATATACAAACGTCAATTCGGTTCTCCAATTTTATGGTATTGACAGGCTTTTATTTCCTCGGTGGTTGTCCTAAGCCCGACAATTTACCCATTTTCCCCCAAAATCATATCCATGCTCGATCTCGAGTTCTGGTATATGAAAGGACACTTGCTTGCTGTTATTACCATTGGGATGATGTTCGTTTTCCTTCAGGTTAGTAACACTAACATGTAATACTAACATGTTTAGCAGAGAGAAGCCGAATTTTAAATGGTTTCTTTTTATAGAGCATTTTGACTTGCATGTTTCTTTTTTCATGCATGTAGATAATTTCTTCCCAATCGATAAAATAATTTTGCTTATTATATGCGGTGGTATATGTGGCTTCATGATATATGTCTGGCTTGAAGTCCCAGCTGCCCATGAACCTACCATCACCAAGGACGCATCAGATACTGATAGACTACAAATGGACTCATCCATTGTTCCAATCAATGGACAACACCTTCATCATATATAACGGATTGCTCAGAAAACCATCAGAGAAGATGCTCTCTGTTTGGACAGCTCACCTCTATACTGGCGCATTTGAATTCACTAGAGATAAATGTAATTTTAGCCTTGCTATATAAAGATAGGAAATACACTCTTATTCTCTAAACTGAACTGCTACCATTTCATGGTATCAGAGCTACCATGTCGGAGCCTGAAAATACCATCTCTCAACCTCCTCCTCTCAATCCTTCTAATCCCCTAATTATTCTTAGCATCCCCATTTCTACCAAGCTCAACCGCACCAATTTTCTAGCATAGCAGTCCCAAATAACCCTATTATACAACATCCAACAAGACCCTCCATTTCATGTGACACTGGAGATTGATGAAGATGCATAACAACAAATACAACGGCCTCTGAGACTCTGAGATATTCTCTGATTACTATGAGCTGTATTTGGAATGACTCTAGAAACTTCTCTATACTTCCCTATATATGTAACAGTAGGCACTGTGTAATAAATCAATGAAATGAGAATCAATAACATAAAGAATTCACTTCATGGCTATGGTTTATACAACTATGTCACCAATTCTCAATCGGCTCAGAACAACCAACAAGATCAAATCCTGCTCGGTTGGTTGCGATCTTCTTTGTCTGAAAGGTTGACCTCTGGACTACTCTTCCTCTTTTGATCTCTGGACTACTATTCACAGCACCTTCTCTGCTACCTCAAGAGCAAGGTTGACTGAACTTCGTCGGAAACTTCTCAACACCACCAAAAAGGGCATGAGTTGTCACGATTACCTCCTAACTATGCGCTCAATAGCTGATGAACTTCGTCGAGTCAGATCCCAAGGTAGTCGCCACTAAGCCAGTCAAGGCAGATCCCAAGGCACCAGCTCATGCCACGGTTGAACCTGTCACAACTGGGGATGCACCGGAGGCACCAGTTGACACTTAAGCCGCACCGAAGCCAGTCGAGGTATTTTGATATGATTTCTTGCTTTTCTGCTCACTTAGCTACTGAGCAAACTCTTGAACTATTGTATGACTCTTATGTTTCTTAATGAAACAGGCACTTTATGCCTTTTCTTAAAAAAAAAAATCTCCATTATCCCAGAATAAATGAAATAACCAAACATTTGGTCTCAATTAATCAACTAAAGCACCAAGTTCATTTCTTTTTGAAAGTATAATAAATTAAATATTTACAGAGTTACAAGTTACAACATAACCCTGACCTTCTATCATGCACAAGCAAATATCCTCTTAATTCACCAGGAGCTGAATCCAAAGGAAAATAAATGAAATTGAGAACTAGATAAAATAGCACTAAATAGAATCCTAAAAAAAAAATTGATGACCTACGCAAATAGGAGGAACCGGGGGCGACACATGGCACAAATCGAAGGGAGATGCGGGGTGGAGGGGTTGCGGACGCCATTATTGTTGTGGCAGGGGTCAATGAAGTAGGAATCGAAGAGGGGAAGCACGAATAGAGCGTGGCCGGTTGGTTCGATGAGGGCAGCGGAGCAGTATGGACCTCCCTCAGTAAGGCAGAGTTGCCCGAGAAATGAAAAGTAACAATCGAGGAAAAACGGACTAGGAGAAAAGAAAATTTCAGGGGAGACGGAGAGACAAAAGTGCGGGTCTAACAGGTTAAAAGAGGATATGAGGAAGGTATCCGTTAATCAAGCGAAAAAGTTGAAAATTATAATCGAACGGCATTCCTACCCATCGGAACCAAATAAGTTCCGATGCCCATCGGACCCAAGCTGATCCCTTTGTAAAGATGGGCTATAGCTATGGATCTGTAAGCAGTACCTTCAAATCTTGTAACAATAATTTACATCTCAATTACCTCACTCCTTCGGGGCGAAACCCTAGCAGCGCGAGAGACGCGCGAGGCGAGGGGTGAGGCCCGCCAGGCGAGAGGCGCGCGAGGGGCGAGGGGCGAAACCCTAGCAGCGAGGCGGCTGAAAGGGGTGAGGTGGTTGAGGCGAAGCCCTAGCAGCGAGGCGGCTGAGGCGAAACCCTAGCAGCGAAAGGGGTGAGGTGGCTGAGACAAAACCCTAACAACAAGGGTTGCTCGTGAGAGGGGCGGAGTGGGTTCGGCCGTCCCTTCTCCGCCCATATGCACAGCGAGGAGGCGAGGTGGCTGAGGCGAAACCTTAACAGCAGAGCGAAACCCTAGCAACAAGGTGGATGAGGCGAAAGGGGCGACACAGCTGATGCGAGATCCTAGCAGCGAGGGTGCTTGCGAGAGGGGCGGAGAGGCTTCGACCATCTCCTCTCCGCTGAGTCGCGCGAGGAGCAAGGGTTCCTTGCTAGAGGGGCCGCACAGGTTCGGCTGTTCCCTCCAACCTGATTGAGGGTGGTTGAGCCTAGCGGGGGTTAATAAAGTGAAACCTTAGATCGGAGACACGGCTGAGGCAGGGGTAGTCGGGTAAAGCAACGAGGGTTGCTTGCGGGGGCAGAGAGGGTTCAGCCAATCCCTCTACTGAGTCTACTCCCTTATGCGTGTGGAGATAGATGCAAGGTGGTTGAGGCGAGGTGGAGAGGCATATGAGGCAGCGAGAGGCAGGAGGCGGCCGGTCATGATACTGGTAAATTAGGTGGTAGTGGAGGCTCTGAGATGGGGAAGGTTCTATTAAGATTCGGGTAGCTAAGTTACAAAAGTAAATAGTTTAATATTAGTAAGTGTTAATTTGTAGGACTAATGAGATGTAAATACTTTTTTATCAATGAAAATTTGTAAGATGACAATTGCCTTCTTACTCTCAAAAAATAATTTACATCAGAGAACAGAAAGCTAATTTACAAAAAAAAAATATATATATATATACTATTAGTAAATGGTTTATATTTCCATTCTCTCTCCTTTTTACCCCCAGAAACATACTTGAGTTTTTGCCAAAATTCTACATTTCAAAAGTATATATATACTTGTTTTCACATAACTATCATATATCTAAAATCATAGCTTTTTCTAATTATATTCGTCGTTTTGATTATGTACATAATGTGTTTATATACTTAATTTGACTACAAACTGATCCCCTATAACCTACATATTACAAAATCATTTACTTGAAACTTTTCGTGCATTCCACATTTCCTTTCACGCGCTATAATTTATTAATATCATTCAGATCTTGTGCTTCAGTCCTGACTTGCTGAATTCTGTGACGAAACTTTCGTCTGTGATCGTGAATTTTCATAAGACCATGACCCAAAACCACAGCAGAGTAGATCCCATGAGTAATCATAGGTGCGAGAATGTTACCAGTCTATAATTATCAAGAAATGGTCAAGTTAGAGAAATGGTAAGACTGATATTTTACTGATTACTGAGACTGAGACAAAAGTAAACCAAAAGAATAAAATTAAAGAATTTTGAAATTACCTTGATCCATTCAAAACCTAGGTAAAGTGCCAGCAACCCTTCTAATAAAGGAGAGTATATCTTTCTCATTTGCCTTCTCTGATACCAAGCTGAAATATTAAAAAAAAATATTGCATCTTGTCAAAAAATATTTATGAGAAACTCAAAATATTAAATTGCCTTGTGCTCATGGAAATCCGAATTTAGAGTAGCTCGGACGGTCCGGATCAAAACTTAAAATTTGGGTTCCTTTAGGGGATCCGAATCCCCCCCCCAACCCTCCTCCCGTTGGGGGAGCTCTGTTCCCTTTTATCTGTTTCTATATATTCATGCACAGAGCCAGTGTTTTAATTCATCAAATGTTGGAGTATTCACTATTTAGTATATCAAGCAACAGAACACTCACTAATATTAAATAACTAATAAAATTGTAGCATGAGTTACATTACTTAGAACTTACCTGTAAATAACTTCTTGTAATTTTCTCGGCTTGAAGGAGACTGTGGTATTGGTGCCACCACATAAGTAGGATCTGCAACAAAAATGTAAATATAATTATAAATTGAAAGAAGGTAATGAAAGATAAACAACTAGGGTATTAGCTTTTATGTAACATACAAAATAATAGCTTACCTTTAGGAGCAGTTGCTATGTAATAGAGGGATCCGGTGAGGGCTGCAGTGACAACTGCTGCGAAAGCTTGAGCAAATGGAACGAAAAGTGGCAACATGCCCGTCTACAAAGAGCATTTTCACAATCTTTTAATACATTATAAAGAAAAGAACTTGCTGAAACTTTTAGTACAAGATGAATGAATTGTTTTGTCTTACCAGTGATGCAATCCCTCGTGCATCTTTCATGAGCTCAGTACCCCTCAGGAATATGTCAGACAAAGAACCCTAGATATTTTTTGCAAGATATGAAACAAATTAGTTTTGATGGAACTTTTTGTTTGTTATTTTTATTTCCTAAAATTTATTGAAAATATTGAAAATTGCTGAAAAGTCGGTTTAAGAGGCTCATAAATATGCAACTTATTGTACCTGAACCGCGACACGATAGAAAAGCTCCTCTCCAATTGAACTGGCAGTGATGATCAGAATGAACTACACAAATACACAATTAGGAAATTAATAAACGTGCATATACACTACATCAAGAAAGATGATAAACCATTAAAAAAAATGATGAGAATGACAAATAGTATAGAAAAAAAAAACCAATCAAATGAAAATATGCTAGCTGTAGTATTGCAATACCTGCCAAGGAGACATGCCATAGAAAAAGCTTCTAAGCTCATCATCCTCCACATCTCTTATTGCACGGGCATGTGGTGAATATTTCACCACCTCATCCTGCATTGAACAAATTAAAAAGGTTCATTTGTTTGTTCTTTTTCATTGTATTTGGCTATGAAATTATATTTGAGGCTTAAATAAATACCAAACTAAATAACAGATTACAGAAACTTGGATTGAATATTGAATCTAATTAACTAGTATAGAAATTAATTGTACAAATGATATCGCATACTGAAGCAGAGAGATAAATAATTGAGTATCAAGGAAAACAGAGATTGGTTTCGAGACATACGTCAAGGATAAAGAGCAGAGCCATGATTGGTGGGACCGCATAACCGAGCCCCTCTACAATAGCATTCATCGAGGGATGGAATCCCCCTATGCAATCGACACCAGTAATCGAGCAAATGAACTTGCCGGCAAATGCCATTGCTCCATATATACCTATCCTCATTTTCAAAACAACAATAAAATGCATGTTACAATAATTGATTTGATCAGATACACAGAATCATATTCACTAGTAATTAAAACAATTCTTAATTTAATATCTCTTGATTTTCGTTTACTTCTGGCTACTTTGAGATTTAATTAGGGCTTGTTACATAGATCTTAATTAATACTACAAAAACTTGGCATTCGGTATAAGTTTCTACCGGCTTGGTGCCGGTACGGGTAGAGATAAAATGTACCGAGTTAATTTCCTAATCATGCTAATTGCCTTATTGCCATGTATCTTATTTTGAAATTGCTAGTTGCCATTTACCAAACTATCTGATTATGATTTGTAAACTAACCAATGCCATAGCTGAGGCGAACAATAGCACCGAGCTTCTCCCAGTCCGGGAAATCTGTCTCGGTCCCACCGAAGCTCCTGTCAATTGCTGACACCTGTCCGGTAGAAACACCCATGGTTGGTCCATCCGCGGCGAGGCCTCTCTGTATGCGACTTTCGCTGTGTCTTCGAGTAGAAGAAGTACTGACTCTCTCTCCACTAGTACTTCTCTCGACTGACGCTCGGGTTTTAAAGTACCTCGGCCTGGATAAGATATTTGTATTGCTTGCTGAGCATGTTGGAGAAGTGGATGTGGAGGTGGAGGGGTGGAGAGAGAGACGGTTTGTGGAGAGAAGAGATAGTTCCATTAGTGAGGTACAGAGAGAGTCAGAGAGAGAGAGATGAGGTGCTCAACTTGGCAGCCTCTACCAAGATTTCGAAAAAGAGAGAGATGAAGTGCTGAGAAAAGAGAAAGACAAAGAGAAGGAGAGTTTTTTAAGTCTCGACGCAAGACGACGTGAAGCGCGCTGAGGCCACCACAGATTTGCTGTTGGAAATGGTTAGGATATTTGCCTCAGGTGGACCCGGTGTAGTATTATTTTATTACAATGCAACATGTCCTTCAAAATGTGTAGCATCAGAGGCACAATTTTTTTTTTATTTGCACCTTATTCCACTTCTCTTATTACTGCAATCGTAGCAATAAAGATATGTGATATATCATTATAACTCAATTTATTTGAAAGTCAAGTAGTTACATACAAAACAAATTATCATTGTTGAGTTTGAATTTTGACATCTACCATTATTGATAGAGAGTAAATGATAATTTATAATTTACTTAATGGCAACTGCTATGAATCACATTTTTATATTATTGTAAATTTTAATCTTTTAGATAAAATTAGTTATAATTATTTATATAATGTATATATATTTTTTAAGGTTGGTGGCTAGTTGCCTACCAACAAACTAGAAAATTAAAAAATATCATGTTAATTAAAATCATTATATTCTATTCTTAAAAAAAATGGACTTAGTCCACCCATTAAATTCAGACCGGGTCGAGCCCACCATTTGTCGGCTGGGCCAATCGTTTGCCGAATTCATTCTTGTAAGGGCTTCTATCACAATCCTGCACACGGTTCAGTTCGTATTTCACAAACATAACTCCATAGAACAACTACCATCACAGCCCTTACCTTGTTTTAACCAATACGAATAACTCCAGGTCCAGAGAGCGTAAACCTTCTTATCCGATAAAACATGCGAATTATTTTTCCTCCGGAGAGCATAAACCTCCCGTTTCAAAACTTTAAGCCCACTGTTTTTTTACCATTAAAATATAAAACCACTACTGGTGGGCCCCAATCCGGGGATTAAGTAAATTAATCTTAGTTTATTAGGTATAAGAATGTGCGCTCCATCCGTCGAGTCGAGAAATGAATGGATACTGAAGCTGGTGCGTGTTTGTACACAAACAAGCGATGATGGGATACTTTCTTGTTCTGCAGTTTTAGTGTAAGGATTTGGCGCAGATTTTCGAAATATGCTGGGCCAATGACGAACTGCCACGTAGAAAAGAGATGAGGTGGGAGAACGTGGGGTTGGGAAGAATTCACATTCAAATGAAATATTTAGACTCTTAACTTGTATTAAAGTAATATTTTTGACTGATCCAACTTCTCTGCTCTTTTACTTTTTAACTATGTTGCTTGTCTCCCATATCCCACCCTGTTTACATTATCTAGCGCTATGATATTGTTTCGAGATAACTTTCTTAGTGTGTTGATGGAGTACTTTGTCGATGATTCATAAGACAATATCTAATATGATGGTTGTTATTAGGGGTGTTTGTGCCCGACCCAATAATACTTTATTTTTTATTCATAATCATGATTAACTATTAAACATGTTTGTGGTTGTTTTGGGGCGTTCGTGCTCGAGAATACCAAGAGGAGATCATTCAATCATGATGGTACCGTACCTATTTCTAGATAAGAAATCAGAACTTGAAGAAGCAGTGTGTGGGCACCACCCTTGACAGCTCCGCGCCTGACCCATGTCGTTTCCGATGATATCGACGAGTCAATGCTCAAATCGAATATGAAACCGATAAGGCGACCCTTAGAAGGGTGAGTAAATTTCGAAGACATGTTTGGTCCCCTCCCAAAGTAGAAAATGTGGGACCTTAGCGTACGATCTGGGTTGTTTCCCTCTCGACTTTGGATCTTAGCACCCATGAAGTCTGTCTATACAAAGGATGACTGCCTGTATTCGGAGTTTCCTTGGGGTTGGTTAAGGCGAAATGGGGGCCACCCTAACCCATTGAGTGCTCTACCTCGATCGGGCCATCAACATCATACGCTCTATTAAAATAGATTTCATGGAAAACCAGCTATCTCTGATCTTAGTTGGCCTTTCACCCCTAGCCACAAGTCATCCATGTATTTTGCTACATACATGGGTTCGGTCCTCCAAGGCCTGTTAGAGCTCTCTTCAACCTGCTTATGGCTAGATCGATCGGTTTCGGGTCAAATAGGAAGAACGTCAATCTGACACCTCTGGAAAGCGCCTACACCTAATGGCTGAAGCCGCTCTTCCCATTTACTCACTGACCCATCATGCAAAATACGGGGTTAGAGTGAGTGCACCCGCGCTCCGCTCCTTCGACTGATTGTTCGCATTGGATCTCAGGTTCTCTATTGCACTCCCTGATTGGGGTTCTTTTCACCTTGTCGGCCTTATTGGGTGAGGCCTTGTCGAGCCTTAGTCATCATCAGACTATAGACTTTGTTTGTTTAATCCCGGGTTGGCCCTGGAGGAGGGTCCGAATTCCGGTCCATTCTTAGCCCATGAGTGATTTGCGAGGGCCTTTGGTACATGGCCTATCATAGTCTATTCATAATAGTTTGTTAGTATCAGACTATCTGGATTCTGGACGAGGATAGATTTTTTTTTTCTAAAAAGTGGAGCAGAGTGTGGGAAAATGTTAGGTTAAAAAATATATTATTGTGAGATGAGTAGGGTTAAAATATATTATTGTGAAATGTTAGGTTAAAAAATATATTATTTGGAGTTCGAATGAAGTAACTAAAATTTTAAGTTTAATTCAGACCATCTAATTATAATTCAGATTAATTTAGTCCGAGGTGGAATGCACGAAACTCTTTTAATATTCGTGTCAAATTAACTAAACTCAAAATTTGAGTTACCTTAGGTGATATGAATTCAATTATTCATCTCATAAGAAAGAAATAATAGATAGGTGAAGGGTCTATTCCGTTGGAATTTTTTCACAATTTACATAAATTTTCTATGATGTCCTTCGGTTTCTTCAAACATGAGATCACGTGAAATTTACATTTAGATATAATAGTTGCGGAAATTTATATATTGTGCGCAATTATAGACGATGATGAAATGGATCCAAATATGCTGAAATTCCAATACATTAACAATGTTCTGAAATTTCTGAAATCTAGAATCCTATACTTGCACAGAAAAACTAGTTATTTCGATATGCGTGCACAGAAAAAGTTGAACGGCTGGATTTAAAATTTCAAAAATTTCAGAAACACTGTTCATGTATTTTGAATTTCAGCTGATTTGAATCCAACAAGTTGTGGACAACTTAGCTGTCAAATAAATTTGTATTATAACTTTAGAAGACTATTGGCATGTCCCGTTAAACAATAGATAAGTATTTTAAGATTTTTTTTCTTCAATTACGAAAGATTTTGAATTCTAGCTATCAAATAAGAGCAAATTCAAATGGCTCGTGTGTCTTTCACGCTGTATTTGTCTCTCACATTTTTATTTCTGTTTTCAAAATTAAACAGTCGATACGAACTGTTTAACATTATCTTCATATTAAAATGTACTTGGAGACCAAATTTTATATTTTTTTTTTGAATTTTTTTACTTTTTTTAAGATAGGTACAATTTTGAATGGTCCAAAATTTTCTAAACATAGTGATTTAATACCTATCTAAAAAATATAAAAAAATTTCAAAAAATATAGGATTTGATTTCCAGACACATTTTAATAAAAAAAATCATATTGAGTGATTCAAATTAACTGTTTGAACATTGAAAACTGAAATAAAAATGTGAGGCATAAAAGACACAAGGTATTGAACCCTTCTCATCAAATAAATAGAATATATTATTGATCAACATTTTCTATCCCATTAAAGATGGAATTCACATCCTCTCCGGTACCGTAATAGGAAATCTTTTACAATTACTGGATCTGGACCGTTCTTTTTAACTTCGCACGAATCTCAAATCCCAATAATACTGCCCCTGCATTAGCCCGAATCTCAAAGCACCTGGGAGTTAATCTCAAACTGTAAAAGAAAGGGAATCTTTTACAGTATTGGAGAGGATACTTGTCCTTAAAGATGTAGCCTGTTGCCCTGTTGTTTCAGTTTTTTTTTCTGGAATTTCAACAAAACAATTGTAAACTGCATTTTTATTTCATGAACAAATTTTGAAGCTGTCCATGCAAATTTTAAAGCTATCTGACCTCAACTCCTGATAGGAAATTGATGTAAATAAAAGGTTTGCTCTGACAGTTTAAATTACTGGAGATGTAAATGAATAACAAAGAGCTTTAATTGAAAGGAGTAGAGTAGACCAGATAAATCAATTTTTCACATCTTGCTTTACACCACTAATCTCTTCCTGAATTAACTCAAAATTTGAGTTTTGATCAGGACCATTCGATCAGGATTTGCACGAATATTAAAAAAACATGTGAATTCTATCTCGAATCATATTGACACCGGATTCTGATCGGTCCGGATCCAAACTAAAATTTTGAGTTACTTTAGGATCGTTTTTTAGTTAAGCTATATTCCTACCCAGCCTAAGCCCATTTAAGCAAAAAGACAAAAGCATTGTAAGTTGGGCCCAAAAATAGCTGACCTCCTCTTTATCTTTTTCTTCTCGTCATCGAACTGCTCTCCTCCATTAAATTCTCATTGATGATTGATCTGAGTCGCTCGGAAACAAACTAAAGAATCGGCGTAACTCGGACGGTGAGTCGCTTCCGGTTGAACAATAGGATATGTGGGGCCTGGGCTCTTGCTGGCACCCCCTTAACCCGTCTCTGTAGAGTCTAGCCACCTCCTTTGTTGAGCTAAAAATGGAGGCATCCATTGTGCAATCAAGCAAAATTGATGATGGGAGTAATTCAAAAGGTAAGAGACTTTTCTATTGAATTTATACAATTTGATAGAGTTAGTTATTTGGAGATCTGATTGACATGATCAAAGTTTCATAATATCACTGATTCACTGTACCAGTTTTACAGCATGATAGAATATTATTATTTCATGATGGCAGCTATATCATATGCTGTTTGATACCGTTATTATTTCACTGATTGTATTGTAGCACCCTTATTTGGACATTCTGGTACGGGCACCATACCAGCTTATACCCTGAGCAATGAAAAGATACTGTCTAATGCTTTTAAAAGTTTCATTTCATGAGAGAATGGCTGTTTTTCGACCATTGGTCTATAGTTGGCTCGCCTCCTTTGTCCTGGCTTGGGACAGGCTGTGCAGAAACTGTCAATAACTTTATTATGTAACTTATCTTCCCTTGTTCGTAGGTAACATCTTCAAAGATAATCCTGAAGAAGATATATGGGGCGATGATTCTGATGAAAACTCAAATTCTGGATCAAGCCTGAGGCGAGAATGGATTTCGAGGCACAACCGCTTTCACACGGTAATTTGACAAATCATATTTTATAGATTTCTTTTTATTTACTTTCAAAAACACCTGACATTTTGTTGACTTTCAGTTTTCACCCCTAAATGTACTAACCTATTTCAGTATCTAAATGTAAGCTGATATAGTGATCATAAATCAAACCTGCCTTAGTTTGCATGTACCTTTTCAAGTGGTTTGATTTCAAATTGGAAACTGAGAAGTTAATCTTTTTTTAACTTCACCTTGATTTAACAGTTGATTGTAAATATTCAAAACATTTTACTAGGTTCAAGTTTCATGGTACTTAAAAACCATAATTTATTGGGTATGACTTTGCAAAAATATCTTATTTAATAATATGCGGGACTTGAACTCTTAACAGCTCGACACTATATTTCCAGTATCTAAGTAATTATTTCTGACTTATCATCTATTTATCTATCTATTTATTTATTTTTGTTTCCGGGATTAATACAATCAAGATTTTAACATGATTTTACTCATTTCAGATGGGTTATCGGGAGGGAATAACTGAAGGTAAAGAGGCTTCAGCGCAAGAGGGTTTTAATGTTGGCTTTAGGCAAGCAGTTCGAGTTGGTAAAAAGTGGGGTCTTGTCAGGGGAATTACTAGGTAATTCTTTTTTTTTTTTTTAAACAGTTTTCTCCGCTGAGTAACAACTTCAATAATATGAATGAAAGGCAACCACCGTTCAAGTTTATGTTATTTACATTTTGGATTATAAAATGGAGGCAGTATCCATTGTTACTGGTCTGGCAGTAAATATGCGTTGAGGGTTTTTGCAAATTGCACTCACCTTTTGGCAATATTGGCAGGGAACACCCAGAAAGTGAGTGCAATTGGAAAGAGGCCCAATGTTAGGTCTATTTGGAAGACATTATTTTTTTAAAAGTATCTGCAAATAGACCTATTCTTTTAGTTTGATTATATGGGAAGTGTCTATTCTGTTAAACATGGGCATCTTGCGCAGGTTACTACTAGTAGTGTGTAATTCAGTGCCCCCGCCCCCCCCCCCTCCCCACCCCACCCTACCTCCATCTTATTTTAAATCCAAATTAAGCAAAAGTCAAACAGAGAGGAATTATATGCTGGGTTGTGTCTTTTGTAGTAGTGGTTTAGAGGCAAGTTTGTCAAGCTAAGATGACAAAATCAATGGCAATTTAGTTGTCATTTGATTACTTACAAAATTTTGCTTTAGCTAGGGTGTTATTTGCAACTATATTAATAGGACCTGGGTGTAAATTGCAGAATAACCTGTCAAAATGCCAATAGTTTATGTTTCCTTAGTTATGGATGGAACCATTGTGCTTGTAACAATTATTTGCAAATAAGAGCTTGCTGTGGGATTAGAGCCGGGTTTGCTGGGCATATATTTGAAGTAATTATTACCAGATTACCGAGTGTTCTTAATTTTTCATCTCTTAACTGCTGTGTTTTATCCCCCATACTTCACAGTGCAATATCGTGCCTTCCAGAGAGTTCAGTTGAGAAATTGGTACTTGACATTGAGATTAGAGAGAGGCTAAAAGAAATACAGAAGGCTGTCCAAGCTATTTCCAGTGACAATGCACTAAGAATGTACCATGACACCATTCAAAAGAGTGATTCTTTAAGGTCAATGGATTGCAGGGATCATTGTGAAGAGATTTTTGGTTTTAAGGTGGATTCATCTTCAAACAAACTAGATAGTCACTACAAGGATCTTCTTCAACTTTTAAGTAATTGTCCCGAGATTAAAGTAGGTGAAAAATTAGGGATCGGAAATGATTAAATGAAGAATCTCTACCCAGGAAGAACATAGTTTTGTTTATCATACGAGAATCATGCAACTATTTTGTTCTTGTAACATAATTTTTTTTGGATACCCTGGTTTGAGGGGTAAAATTTGTAGTAAGTTGGTCCTTGATCGTAGCTAGAGTTTTTTTTTTTTTTTTTAAGGTGGATAACCACCTGATTCATTAGAAACATAGATGTTCATACAAAAGAGAGAGATACAAGCCCATAGAGATTATAAAAGGAAGCTAAAAACATAATAAAAGATAAAGAGCACAACTAATACAAAATATGACCAACCACAAAAACTAAGCAATGGAGGCGACAGAAGGTGACTCACTAGAAGAAGAGAGAGGGACAAGAACACTCTTATTGCCTATAGTGAGAAAAGTAGCATCAATGTCATCAATTTCAGCTCGGACACGAAGATATTCTGGCAAATCAGACCCTTCTAAACCAAGACCAGGACCTGTTTCCTCGGAATTCAACGGGTTGCCTACCCTTCCCTGGGTATCTAAATCCGAGCTGATTATCAAGGGGTTTGCCTGATGCAAAGAGGAAACATCCATAGGTAAATTTAATGTTAATTTAAAAAAAGTATCATCTAATTTAACCTTGCACCAAAAAGAAGTTATAGCAATAATGTGAAGTCCTAAAGAAGAACTAGAAGGAATAGCTCAATTATGAAAACAGACTTTATTTCTTGCTAACCAAATAATCTAAATAGTAGCTGCTCTAATTATCTCAATAAGTAATCTATTTTTTAATGGAATCCAAGCATCTAATTGCCAAAAGTCAGAAATGGAGGTACAATTAAAAGTAAAAGAATTATGTTGAGCAATCCAAGACCATATTGAATTAGCTAATGGACAAGTCACAAATAGGTAATCAATTGTTTCAAAAGCACCACACACAGAAGGGGCAAGATATGTCACCATGCCAACTTTTCTGAAGTAGGTTTTTCTTAGTTAATATTTTATGCAAGACCAACCACATAAAAATCTTAATTTTAAGGGAGATATTAGAATTCCAAAGGATATCATAAGACTTATCAGGAATGCCCCTATTAACCAACCACAAGTACAAGGAATGTACTATGAATTTACCAGAAGGACCCCATCTCTAGGAAATATAATCAGGTCTGGTATTGTTAGTAAAAACCTTGTCAAAAGTAATAGCATATTGTAAAAGTAACCACTTATTTAGGTAAACCCCAGTTAACTGCCCATTAAAAGATAAGAATAGAATACAGTTATGAAAAACATCAAATACATTAATATTAGAGTCAGAAACTATCTTAAAGAGTTGAGGAAATAAACAATATAAAGAGCATTCTCCGTACCATCTATCAAGCCAAAAAGAAGTATCATGACCTGAACCTATATTTCTATTAATGCCTAACTCAAAAATATTTTTAAAGAAGAGAACACATGCCCAGAAAGCATAACATCTTGAACAATCTAATCCTGAAGGATCATATTTGTAAAGAATGATTGATTTCCATTTATCCTCAATAGTAGGATCGTTAAACCTAGACCACCATTTGACAAGTAAGGCAATATTCATAGATTTCAAGTTAAGGACACCAAGACCACCTTCATCTTTTGGAGAACAAATGATAGACCAAGAAATTAAATTATATTTCTTTCTATCAATTATAACTTGAATACTAGTTGGAAGCTTATAAATAGATAACCAATATAAAGGAATTGATGTGAGGATAGAATTTAGTAAAGTTACCCTACCACCTAAAGATAAAAGAGAACCTTTCCAAATTTGTAATTTTTTCTCAAATTTAGCAATTAAAGGGGACCAATCAGAGAGACTAAGTTTTTGCCAATGTAATGGAACGCCTAGATAAGTAATAGGAAGGGCTGATAAGCTACAACATAACTGTCTAGCCAAAGATGAAGCAAAAGAATAAGATAAATTGAGAGGAACCATAACACTTTTATCAAAGTAAATTTTAAGACCAGATTGTAATTCAAACCCCAAAAGTAATAATATAAGATATTCAAGCATTTTAGGATCAACCTTCAAAAATAACAAAGTATCATATGCAAAGTGCAGATTGAGTACTCCTGAGGCATTAGAAAAATTACCTAAACCAGAAATTAAACCTGTAGCCTGTGCCCTACTAAGGATTTTATTTAGGGTATCTACAACAAAGTCAAAAAGAAAAAGGCACATAGGGTCACCTGTCTAAATCTTGCTTACAAAGAAAATAAGAACCTAATGTATGAAATACATGATCTACTATCAAGTAAAATATCCTTTATCCAAGAAATATAAAGGTTGCCAAAACCTCTAGCATCTAGAACTTCAAAAAGAAAATTCCAATTAACTTTATCAAAAGCTTTTTTGAAATCTAATTTAAGTAATATGCCTTGCTGTTTAGATAACTTTACTTGGTGGAGGACTTCAGTAGCACACAATATATTACCACCGATTAGTCTGCCTTTGATAAAGGCAGCTTGAGAATCATCTATTAGTGGATCCATAACTTGAGCCAATCTATTAGTAAGTAATTTAGTAATTAACTTAAAGCTGCAGTTAATATATAAAACTAATAAGTCTAAAGTTTTGTATAATAGAAGCATCAGACTTTTTTGGTAATAGGCAAATTGAAGCCAAATTTAATTTAGAGATATCTAAGGTTCTATGATAGAAATTTAAGACTGATATCCTGCCAATCTTGGACCAAATCTGTGTCAAAAAATGTGTCGGAGATGATTTAGACTGATATTGATCCTACCAATAACTTTGAACCACTTGAGATTTGCTAAATGTCACCTCCGTTTTGCAAGCATATGAAATTTATATACATTGCATTTGTGCATTTCTGTTCTCACTTTATAAATTAAAAAGCTTTGATTGTACATTATTTTCCTGCTGTTTGACGAATTCCACTTAAAATTCTTAGCAGCCAAACAACATTCTTAGTAGTCAAAGTCAAGTAATCAAGCATTCTCAGTGTTTTAATTTTATATGTGTGTCTTCTATATGTATTTTTATATCATATCAGGTCCAAAGTTTAGTCGTAGTCTATATATACATTATGTGGTGTTCAGTTGAGGAAGACTAATGAAAAGAAATCAAGCACGATTACTTTAAGAAACCGCCTTTTTCAAAAGATAAAATAAATGCCTTTAATGAAAATGGCGAAGACAAATTGAAACTGTAGTCTACATTTATTAATATTTCTTTGGTACCAACTAATTGCACTTTCTCTTCAATTCCTCCGATCTTCAGATCTCAACTACTAATCCATATTTTAGGGAGGTGTTGTTCTGGGTAAAGATTTTAACATAGTATTTTATCTTCATACAGCGCACTAATTATATACAGCGTTGTTTTAATTATATATAGTTTGTTGTTTTAATTATATAATTTGTGCACTGCATGAAGCCAAAACTGTTATGTTAAAATCTTTCATGTTTTCTGCGCTTGCACTCAAAATATAATATTGAGCGCTCAGAAATATTTTTTTCTTTATATTATTTTTTGAATAAAGCTAGTGTGTGCTATGCTTATCAACAGGGTTTGATGAGCATAAGTTTTTAAATTTATCGGATTGATTTCAAATGACAAATTCAAACTGTCGAAATTAATCTACTTCATGAGTGATGTGTACACATGCAAACTTTTGAAATTTTCGAATTCATTTAGTATAAAGTCAAGTGGTCAAAAATAATGAAAAATTAATGCATTTAAAATAACTTATAAAACTTCATTTTCCATCATTTTTCAGCGCTTGACATAGTACTAAATAAGTTCAAAACTTTCAAAATTTTGCATCTATGCGCATTAATCGTGAAGTATATGTTGTCCCTAACGGCACCTAAAGGGGGTGAATATGGAGCTGTTTAAAAATTAAACTCTACTGATAAGTATTGACGTATAAAATTTAAATCTAAGTGTATGTGTGTGTTAATGTGTAGTTCTTAGCGGAATCAAGAACTTGAAAATTAAATGAATAATAAAGTACAGTAAAGTAAATAGATAGAGTTAAAGAGTGTGACACAGGAGTTGGTAACGAAGTTCGGCCACTAGAGGACCTATGTATCCGGGGCAACACAACCTAAACTGGCATGTCTTTCTATTACCCAATTCAGAAAGGAATACAAGTTGTGACCAGCGAGACAACACTCCTACGGTCCACAAAAATAGACAGATGAGCACAACAACTCAAAGAGAGAAGCAAGCTCAACGGCTTGGAATAGGCGAGCAACACAGGCTTTAAGTCCAGACAATCACTACTTTCACTCTAATCTCACTCTAATCAATTTAGGTGAAGTATATTTGAGGTTAATGGAAAGGATATAGATGGTTTAAGCACAAGCAACAATGCACTGGCTAAACCTCAAAGGATTTCTAAAGTGGAGGCTCAAAGGTTTTTTTACTGTGTGATCTTAGAGGATGAACCAACCCTCTATATATTTATAGTGGTAGTTTTGAATCTTTCAAATAGAGAAACAAATATTTATAGGGTTTTTGGTCATACCCGTAGTGATAGAATTTTCACACGGCTGAAGCAAATCTCAAGATTTGTCAGGTTTGCTTGTGCTTAGATACCACTATTGACTTGCTTGGTTAATTTATATTTTGAATTTTAATTTCTAGCTATGCAACGGCTAGACTCAGGCAGTCACAACCTCAAATCTACTTTATCATATTTCTGGATATAAATTAAAAATGATAAACAAAATGGTAAAGTGTGATCTTCATAATCTTCTCATGATCTTGATCTCTTATGATCTTTTGTAATCTTCATGATTCAGCATCTCATCAATATCCGACATTCCAAATGACTCATGTGAATCATCCATCAGATCATTTGTATCAAATCATTCCTTATAGCTCGAGTAGATCGTGTATCCGATTATCTTGTACAACTTGTCATGTCAACTTGTCATGATATATATCTTTGACTTGCTTTGACCTTCGGACGTAATAACTAAATCTACATACATCTCAAACAAAGAAACTGTAAAATTCAATATTTATATGTTTTGCAAATTAGTCAAACAACACAGGAGATTGTTTACAACAACAGTATATTGGTTTCAACAGTTTGGATTCATCTTTTAAAAGCCAATCCGATAGATTTTGAAATTATGCTCACCAACTCGCATGGCACACGCTAGTTTTACTCTTATTTTTTTTTTATCTCAATTAAGACTATGCATATATGCTTGGCTTGGATCTATGGATAATTAATGTACTGCAAATTAAGAAATTAAGCTCCTAACTTTTCCTAATAAACAAGATATGTCACTCCTTATTTATCGTTGCAAATATGGGATTCTAAAAAATACTAGTTACATACTTACATTTGTGTCAAAGACTTTACATAAATATAATTTATTCTAATTAATACATTTATGTGCGTTAGTTATATTCAGAACAAAACATAAAATATGAAATAAAATGCTGTCTTCTTTTTTATACTAACAGAGAAATTTTAATTTATGGAGACCTTCTTTTCAATTCATTTATAATTTTTTTTTAAAAGAATGTGTAGGTGGTGACTACTAAATTTGATATACAAATATAAAAGTTTGTATGAGCTGAACATTCAACTCTCAAAATAGTCCCATAAAAAAGCAATAAGCTAAGTCATTACTGCGTTTTTTTAATCACATTTAATATTTTTTTACATATATGATATAAACTTAATTAAGTTTAAAGATAGATAAACTAATGAAAACTCCTAAAATATAAAATGAGAAACTTTTATTGCACAATAATCTAATTATTGTTCCTAGAATAACACCACGTATTTTAGGGCCCGTTCGGCAAACCATTGGAATAGAGGAAAAGCGGAATCTGGAATTCACTTCAATTTCTCACTATTCCAGTCATACTCGGTTAATGGTGTAAGAGTCGAATAATAGAAGATTGGAAGACTATTGGTAAACGAGCCTAATCCATTTCTTAGAAAAAGCTAATTCCTCTATTCCATATTTTCTATGGAATAGAGAATTAGCTCATTAAGAAATTGAGAAGGGATCAAAATGTAAAAAGCAAGAATTTGACTACAAAAGTTCAAATTCAATTTCACTTTTCTCAATTTCTCAATTCCACTCACTTCATTTCTTGTTCGATAAGAATAAAACATTTTTTCCACTCTATGCCACAAATTATTGGTCCTTCCAATTAACACGCTAACTAACCTTCTATTTAATGTGATATAATAGATGCTAATTATTTGACAGCTGGAAATCAAGATCTGTCGTATATAAAGAACAACAATCTTGCAAAAAGTTGTCTATTTTTTAATAGGAAATGATCTTATTCTCCAAGTGGATCGTAATATATTGTTAATTGATTTTATGTCAATGTTAGTTGTAGGGATATAAAACAATTACGAATTTTGTAATATTGAATTGACAATGTCTAAAAATATCACATAAGCATTTATAATTGGAGTAGAACTAGGGTGCTCCTAAGCTCACCAAGCCCTTCGTGAGCGCGACTCTAAAACCTATCGAATTGACTTCAAACGACATTTCCAAACCATTAGATGTTCAATCTATATTAAAATGTGCTTGGAGACCAAATTTTACATTTTTTGGAATTTTTTTACTATTTATTAAGATGGTTTGAAAATCGCTGTTTTCCAATGGTGCAGAATTTTAATAAAAACAGCGATTTTCAAACCATCTTAATAAATAGTAAAAAAATTCCAAAAAATGTAAAATTTGGTCTCCAAGCACATTTTAATTTAGATTGAACATCTAACGGTTTGGAAATGTCGTTTGAAGTCAATTTGATAGGTTTTAGAGTCGCGCTCACGGAAGGGCTTGGTGAGCTTAGGAGCACCCTAGTTCTACTCTTTATAATTGCTTTACACGTGCCAATTTAAAAAATATAAATGTATAGTATAATGTAGTAAAATATATAGAGTAAAGATGTTGTCCCCCCACTCCAGTCCCCTAAACGTCCTCCCAATTTTAACTAACTTTGTCAATCATTAAATCACCTTGAAAAAACGTGTAAAACGTGTAAAAGATGAGTCCAGTTTTTTTATTTAAATACTTGATATCATAAGTATGAATACTTGATGAATTATATATGAATATTTGATAACTTAGGTATGAATACTTTCCATTTTGTATGAATACTTTCCATATTTGAATATTTGATACCTTGAAAAACGTGTAAAAGTATGTCATCATGGATCTCATTTGAAAGAGAAAATTGTGTAGAACACGTTCGTGGTTTTATATTTGCAAAATTCCTCATAGATCGTCCCAAAAATTGGTTAGATTGAACGGAGAAAAAAAAAACCACCTTGAAAAACGTGTAAAAGATGAGTAGGTATTGTGTCCATTTTTTTTATGTACTTGATATCTTTGGTATGAATACTTGATGAATTATATATGAATACTTGATATCTTAGGTATTCATACTTTTCATTTTGTATGTGAATTAATTTAATCAATGAATGGGGGACTGGTGGTGTGATCCACGTGACTTTTTGGTTGTGGTCCCCAATGCAGTCTGACAGTTACTGCCCCCGAAAAGTAATGGTCCCCAGTTTGTATGTGAATTAATACTTGATATCTTAGGTATGAATACTTGATGAATTATATATGAATACTTCATATCTTAGGTATGAATACTTTCCATGTTGTTGAATAGGGGACTGGCAGTTGTACTTTGACCGTTAGGGGGACTGACAGTTGTACTTTGACAGTTAGGGGGACGTTTAGGGGACTGTTAGTCGATCCCAAATATATATTATATTATGTAATGTGTCTCATTAATTTAAATTAAATACTCTAGTTAAACGGAGAAAGTCATAGTTTACAATTTTGAAAATAAATGTAGGTGTCGCAAGAACCTGAATGACCTTTGATTAGCAATTCAAAATAGTTGTCAAAAAATAAAGAGAAATTAATGTCACGGTAGCGAATTTAATTGACAGTAAGAGAGTGAAAGTGAAGTGTTGTCTCAAACGACATCTAGAGGCAGGTGAATACGGAATCTTTTAAAATTTTAATCTTATTTGATTTGATAGTATATTATAAGATTAAATCTTGTGTGTACGTGTGTTATTCTTGGCGGAAACAAGAAACTTAACAATAATCAAGTGTATGTAAAAATAAATAGAAGAGTTAAAAGAAACTTGACACAAGATATGTTTACGGAGTTCGGTTCAAAAGATGCCTACGTCTCCGGAGTTCGCGACCTTCGAGGTGGTGCGTCTTTCTTTACCTAATGAGAAAGGAGTACAAGGTGGAACCGATGAGCCCTTACAAACTTCGAAAAGTCACACGGTCCAAAGAAGCGAGCACTCAAGGCTCTAGTGTTTGAATAAACAAGAGATGTCTCACAAATCACTCTAATTCTAATCAAGATTGAGATTTAGTGGAGTAGATTTGAAGTTGTTTAAAGAGTATTGAAGTTTCAAGAACAAGTAACCATGGTGGTTATTTTTCAGCAAAGGATGATGTGTTTCATGGCTGGGAGCTCACTAGAAAACCTAATATTTGTTTATATTTATAGAGAGAAAAACAAATATATGTTTATAAATGTTTACCATAATTGACGTCGGCCTTCCACGGCTCATATCGACCCACCACTGCATAATTTGAATAAAGTTACAACATGAAAGTTGTAGATTTCGGTTTCCTAGTTTTTCCAAACTGCGGCCAAAATACGAACAGTGTGTAAGGTAATTGATTTATTCTGTTATAACGTTTAATCAACCGTTACAACGGAACAATTCATTTCCGAGATCCAAATTTCTGCAAAAACTCCGTTGTGACAGCCGTTACAACGCCTATCAACTATTACAACGCTTATCAAGCGTTGTGGAATTTCAGCAATCTTCAAACTGGCGTATCTCAGTGCTCGAGTATCCGATATGACTACTTTTCGGAAAACTTGTGAAGAGTAGATATTGATATTGAAGTCAATTATCTCAAAGACAAATTAAATAACCTCAACAGTCATGTTGCAATTCTAAATCTTATAAATCTGCAAATATCTCAACTCAAGGAGATTGTTAAATTCAATAAATATATATTTTACAAATCTAGTCAAACAAACTAAGCATATGATTGCTTTGTCCGACATGAAGATGAAAGTTTTTATTTAGTGAAACTTTTCAAAATTTATAATTGTACTGTATTTATGAAAAGTGAAATTAAAAATTTCAACTGGATTTTACAATTTAAATTGTAAATCTATACAAATTTATAATTTAATTTGCAAGCATATAGAGATGATAAATTTAAATTTACAACGAACTGTCCACATCGTTACAACACGATGTAAATTTCCATTCTATATATTTAGAATTGTGAATAGATATCCGATAATTAGATAATAATATAATTTGAATTCGTATGAATACGGACATGTGAATCTTCAAAATATATGATAATTTATTGGATATGCATGTAAATCCCGAAATAGATCCGCATGACTTATTGAATTTACATCTTGAAAGCAAAAAAAAAAAATTACATCTAAAAATCTTCCTTGATCTAAATCGAAAATCCCATAAAAATTTAATATATAATATAATTATAATACACAAATATATCTGAGCATTCGAAATTATATATCTTTGTAACTTTGTAAGTTCAAAGAAACTAATTTAAATTAGTTATAAGAAATAGTTTAATAAAAATAATTATTTTTATTTTTATTTTTATAAATTATTAGAGCCCTGCTAATACATTTATATGAAAACTTCAACATCTCTGCTTATAAATATATCTTTTTGCGAAATTCAAACAGTCAATATGAACCGTTCAACATGATCTTCATATTAAAATGTGCCTCGAGACCAAATTTTACATTTTTTTTTTACTTTTTACTATTTCTTTTAAATAGGTAGAAAATCCACATTGAATAGTTCGGATCGACCGATTAAACTTTGAAAACAGATATATGATTTATAGCGTTGTTCGATAACACAGGAATAATTAAACTTTAATCTGTGTTAAGGAGATACTGGTCGATGGTCTCAATCCATGAGTAAAAATTAAGGAGGCTTAATTCCAGTCGATATGCCTTAACTCGAGCAAAGGATTAAGATTCAGACAAAAAGAGACTAAATGAGGTGATCTTAATCTTTGCTAAGAAATCAAGGTTAAAAAAAATAGTAAAAAACAATGATTTTTAGATGGTCCATAATTTTCTGAAAAATAGTGATTTTGTATCTATCTTAAAAGATAGTAAAAAAAATTTCAAAAAATATAAAATTTGGTCTCCAATCATATTTTAACGTGGATATCACGTTGAGTGGTTCGTATCGTCTGTTTGAACTTTGAAATTGAATGTAAATATATTGGAGTACGATTGGAACATTTGAACCATCCTCTTTTACTAGATAGACATTTATAATTAAAACATTTAATATATGATTCAAATTCGATTTAAAATTAGCTATAACCTATGAGTACCGACATTTTTTATTAATATCCAAAGTTAATTACAAATTAATAAATATACCTAGGATTCCTGGGTTTTTCCAAAAATGTCCAAACCAGCCATTTTCTGATCAGTTTCCTCTTTTTTTTTTTAGACACTATGAAGAGCAAGATAATGAAATATAACACTGAAAGTTCAAATTTTTTGTTTAAATTATTTGTTAGATTACTTCTTTTGATTTATAATTAGCATATTTATACTAAAATACGCTAGATTACTTGAAATTATGTTTAATTACACTATATTTAAATTACACTAAATTATGTTAAATTATGTTGAATTACGCTAAATTACACTAATTTCGTTAATTGTAATGAAATACGGTAAATTGCGCTAAACTACGCTAAATTAGGCCGATTTTGTGCCATCTTTCATAAATCATAAAAAAATAGTAAAAATTAGTATTCTACAAGTTCATTATATAACTAATTTACTGAGCTACTTAGATTGAATAATGGAAATGAAAATCTTAATCCGAAACTTCAACTCAAGTTTTGTGGCTCTTTCCTTAGTTTTTTGACAATTCTGAATCTACAAATGGCATCGCTGGCACTGACGCATGTGTATTTTCGCAAGCTTTCCGAAAAGTAGTAATTTGCTGAAATCGGACACTCGAGCGTCGTTTTATCGCCGTTTGAAGTTTCGTCGTTGTTTTTCACCTTTTCAGTGAAGATATCGTCCATATTCATATGTAATTTAGCGCAATTTAATGTAATTTAGCGTAATTTAACGTAATATAGTGTAATTCAACATAATTTAAAGTAATTTAGCGTATTTTAATATAAATATGCTAATTATACATCAAAAGAAGTAATCTAACAAATAATTTAAACAAAAAATTCAAATTTTCGGTGTTAGATTTCATTATCTTGCCATTCATAGTTTCTCTTAAAAGAAAATAGTTTATAATTATAAATCACTATGAAGATAAAGGAAAACAAAAAATAGCTTCTAATTATACATCACTATAAAAACACACAGTAATTTACCGAAATTTACCGTATTTTAGCATAATTTAACATAATTTAGCGTAATTTAATGTAATATAGTGTAATTCAACATAATTTCAAGTAATCTAGTGTATTTTAGTATAAATATGCTAATTCGAATTTTAGTATCAAAAGAAGTGATCTAACAAATAATTTAAACAAAAATTTCGAATTTTCAATGATATATTTCATTATCTTGCTCTTCACAGTGTCTAAAAAAACAAAGAGGAAACCGGCCATTTTCTGGTCAATTTCTGGGGGAGAGAAAACCAGCTAGAAAATGGCCAATTTGGACATTTTTCGAAAATCACAGAGATTCTGAGTATATTTATTAATTTGTAATTGACTTTGGATATTAATAAAAAATGTCGGCTATGAGTATGTAGAGGGTCTCCGTAACTTTAATAAATATAATTTGCATGTAAATCTCGTAAAAATTTGAACGAACGCGGTTCACGTAGTCAGTTGCACGCAAGCCTCGGACAAATATTGTACAGGTACTGTCAGGAAATATAACATGGTCCATGTGCAAGCGCGTTAAGCCGTCCGATCATTTTTGCAAGGAGAGAGAGACTTCAACCGTCGGATCATATAACATGTTCAATTAAAAAAATAATTGAACAAAAATGATTCCCTTTTTTAACATTTAAAAAAAAATGATTCCCTTCAACCGTCGGATTAAAAAAATAACATGAGCAAAAATGATTCCCTTCAACCGTCGGATTAAAAAATGATTCCCTTCAACCGTCGGATTAAAAAAAATGATCATTTGAACAAAAATGATTCCCTTCAACCGTCGGATTAAAAAAAATAATTCCCTTTTTTAACATTTAAAATGCTTCACTTCCATTTTATTTGTTCAATTAAGCTATACAATTCCCCAATTATTCTTTTTACAAATAACATGATCCGTTCGAAATCGAAGGTCGTATTCGATTTTACAATTCTCCAATTATTCGATTTTTACAAATACCTCATGTTTTTCATATCTCATCATACCTCATATTTTATATCTTCATTTTCAAAGTCCAATATGTCTATCTGAACCGCTCAATATGATATCCGTACTAAAATATATTTGAGGATGAAATTTTATAATTTTTGAAACTTTTTTACTATTGTTTTAAATAGACAGAAAATCATTGTTTTTGAACGGTCCAGATACAGTGATTTTGTACCTATTTTAAAAAATAGTAAAAAAAGTTGCAAAAATTATAAAATTTCATCTCCAAATATATTTTAGTATGAATATCATGTTGAGCGATCCTGATCGACAGTTTGCACTTTAAAAATGAACATATACAATATGAGGTATGATGAGGTATGAGAGACATGCGGTATTGGATCCCTTCTCTTTAGACATGCGGTATTGGAACCCTTCCCTTCATTAAAATTTCATTGTCAAAATTATCAAATAATATAATTTTATTTTCAAGAAATCTCGTCTGCCGTAAACCCTTGTAACATGTTAAATACTAATTATTTATTGATTTGAGTTAAAAGTAAGTTTCTTTATAACAAAACAAAAATACTCTGTCTTTTTCTTGGTCATATCCAAATTAAAATTTGAAGATGAATATTAGTATGATGATATACAAAACATCTACTATTCAATAAACGCCAAAATAAAACCATTAGATTTGATCTATATTATTTTCTCTATGTGCTCACAAAAAATTATCAAATTTTGGTTTTATTTTTATGTGAATCAATAACTTCAAAAATCAACGTTTAGAAATTATCCACATTAATACGTTTTTACAAGCTCTTGATGACAACCAAAACAAAGTTGAAATGTCATAATTTTTTACAATTGCATAGATAAAATGATGTAGATCATATCTAACTGTTTTATTTTGACTTTTAAATTTGAAATTTTGAGTTATTGAAGTTTTTAAAAACGGAGGCATGATGGAGGCACAAAAAATGAAGGCATTTAAACCCTCATCTTTCAAAATATACAGGTTCAGTAAATATTTTTTTAATAAAATATGATTATTAATTTATTTCTCATACATTTGCAAAAAGAAAAATATTACAAATAAACTTAATTTTTACAAAAAAAAAAACAAAATTGATCCCATATCCCTCAATTTAATGAATCTACATATCGTTTGAGTTAATTTATCATGCGATTAAAATTTGACCAATTCAGCCCACGTCTATAACACAGATTCTTTAATATTGATACGGTTTTAAATCTGACAGTCTTAACTTAAAATTTGAGTTAACTAAGAGGATATGAATTCTATTATTTTTTATCGAGTACTCAATTAGTTAAATTTAAATCCGATTAGCTATTTAATATTGATACGGTTTTAATTTGCCTCGTGACGAAAATCCTGATACGTGTTTGACATTGCAAGTGTTATGAGGTTAATTTGGATCCGATGTCCATCGGACTCAAAGTGAGTGCGATGGGTTCGATGATCGTCTAATCTGCTTTAGATTCGCACCTGCTTTAAAAACACTAATCTTAAAGCAGATTGGACGGTCCGAAACCCATCGGACCCAACTTGCTCTAAAGTGTTATATGTAGCTTTGGATTGCTAACTAGCAATTTTAATATAAAATAGCATGAGCGTACGGAGGTATCCACCGTCCAAAGCTCTTTTTAGGTGTTTGAATGTACACCTTACATACACGCTTGGAAATTCTACCAGCGGTTTGAGGGCATGAGTTTTCCGTGTCTTACACGTATCAGATAAACACTGTTTGTTTATACTCAATCGTTTTAACTTTTTATCTACCAATTTACATTTGGGTCCTCCGTAAAATTTGATATACAAATCTGATACCCTTCATACAGTAAAGAAAGTACTAATTAGTACTGTGATTTGACAAATGTCCATCCCTCTGAAAATGAGAGCATTTATTTGAATAGTTAGTAAAACAAAAGTTCTGTTAAAATGAAACTGTTGAGCATCTGTTTCTCCACAACTCCATTGTTGGGATGCATTTTGGGGATGCGTAGCAAAACATGCTGTGAAGGCAGTTCTGAGATATTGTTTGTCACACTTGTAAGGGGATAATTGACCGATTGAGTGCCAGATGGTTGGTACCATAGTGACAAATTAAAAGTTCGGATTCGGTTCGGCTAGATTAAAAATTCGTGATTCGGGTATAATTCAGGAATGATTCGGTACAACAAGGAAGTAAAAAAAAACCCAAAAAAACCGTAAAAAAAAAAATTCAAATTTTTTTTTTTTGGCTTTTTTATCGCGAATAATTCGTAACTCGCGTTTTATTCGCGAATAAAACGTATTATACGTTTTTCTGCGTTTTATACGGAGTTCGATTCGGTTATGTCAAAAAAATGAATTATACGCGTATAATACGCGAGTTATGTCACTATGGTTAGTACTGGTATCAGTGCGTGCTTCCTACCTTAGCTGATGAATTCAGATCCAGTTCGGTACCGGTATCTGGGCTTTTTTTTTTTTTTTTTGATTTATAATTGCTGTGTTCCGTTATGTAAACCTCTGTGCTTGGCAGCAATGCTGCTATATAGATTTTAACAAAAAAATTCCTAAGAGAAGAAATAACAGAAATCAAAATAAAAAATATATATCTAAAAGGTATGACAAATTGTTTACATTAGAATACCAGAGCATGCTAATTGTTAAATTGCCTATGCTTCTGCATGCTTTGTATTTTTATTTATTTATTCTGGATCTATCAAATTGCGATTTGTCTATTAATCTTGCGTCAAATGCATCGGCATGGCGGAAATTATTAAAAAACAACACTTAATCTTTAACAAAAGTAGCCCTTAATAAAAGAATAATTGAATTGACTGTAATTAATTTAGAATAATTATTTCAATCCCCCCACTCCAGTACCCACATTGTACCCGCAGCGACAATAGAGAAAGGTTGTACTACGGTCCCCACTAATTAGGAAAATGTTGTACTATGGTCCCACTAATTATATGGTCCCTCTTTACTAGTCTCCACACTCGTCTCCACGTCAACCTTCATAGGTATAAATACTTCGAGCATAAAATATTAATACTTGCAAAATAAGATATAAATATTTGCATGCGTAACTTGATATAATCATCCTCTTTTTCAGTCCCCTAATTGTTCCCGCGTCAACCTTCTCTAATGAAGTAGTAGGGACCCGTATCCCCCATCAACATTCTCTAGTAGTCTCCACGTCAACCTTCTTCTAACAAAAATAATTAACTTTATAGGTATAAATACTTACAATACTTGATATTAATACTTTCAGATGTAATCCAGTGTCATATGTAAAAAAATACTTGCAAGTATAGATATAAATACTTGCGTGACGACGAGCTCAAAAATACATCATTATGGATCTTATTTGAAAGAGAAAATTACGTAGAAGATGTTCGTGGTTTTAGATTCGCAAAATTCCTCACAGATCGTCAAAATATGGCAGTTAAGGTGCGGGTACAATGCTGATACTCATATCAGCTTCTATTAATTTATACATATGGAGCACAACTGCACACTGGTCCCTATTTTAAAGGGGAATTGTATATTGGTAATTAAAGGGTCGTTTGGTAATATTAGAAGAGTACGGTGGAAAAAATAATAGGAAAACTGCTAGTTGAAAAAAAAATGTACTAAAGCTATTTGAAATGGTATTTAGATTTTGAAAACAAAAAAATAAAATAATTCTGAAGTTAGTATTTTTTTTTTCTTCTCTTCTCATCTCTTTCACTATTTTAACATTTGTTTAAAATGACATAAAATATAATAATCATTTTTTTATTGAATAGTAGTTAAACCATCAAATTCATTATAATCTATTCAATATATACTAAAATTAATGAGTGAGGCTATGGTGCTATGCATAGCACGGATGGCTAGTGTACTACGGCTTAATATGGTACTTTTTAAAATCCTAACGGTCGATCCGAACCGTTCAATGTGATATCCATATGAATATGTACTTGCAAACTAAATTTTATATTTTTTTGAATTTTTTTACTATTTTTTTAGATAGGTAGAAAAATTAGTGTTTTCTGAAAATTCTGGACCATCAAAATTCTACCTATCTAAAAAAATAGTAAAAAAATTAGAAAAAATATAAAATTTAGTTTGCAAGTACATATTCATATGGTTATCACATTGAACGGTTTGGATCGACCGTTAGGGTTTTAAAAAGTACCATACTGAGCCGTAGTACACTAGCCATCTGTGCTATGCATAGCACCATAGCCTCACTCAAAATTAATATCTTCTTCTCTTCTCTCTTCATCTTTCTCACTATTTTAACATTTGTTTGAAATAGCATAAAATATACTATTCATTATTTTATTCGAATAGTAGTTAAACCATCAAATTCATTATTATTTAATATATGAAATCGGTATTTCTTTATCTTTTGTCTTCTCATCTTTTCACTATTTTAACATTTGCTTAAAATAGCTAACATAAAATATACTTTTCACTATTTTGCTTAAATAATAGTTAAACCATAAAATTCACTATTTTTTCTCTTCTCTCTTATCATCTCTTTGACTATTTTAACGATTGCTTCAAATAGCATAAAATATACTATTCATTATTTTGTTTGAATTAATAGTTGCTAAACCATTAAATTCATCATAATATATTCAATATATAGCTTTATGGCACCACATGTCCATATCCATGAGGTTAAATTGAATTATAATTCAACTAAAAGTATTTGAAAAACAACCAATAACATATAAAAGTCATCATATCAACATACAAACTGAATCGGATAATGTTAAGATGATAACAACAACAACAATATTAATAATAACAAATAAATTGTTATCAATTGTGAGTGTTATTGAAACATAATTCGAATGAATAACTTATTTGATCTCAATTCTATAAATTATGGAAGTATTTTCGCTTATACATACTAAAATTATACATAAATAACTCCAAAAATAAAAATCTTGTTTCTCACGTATGTATGTTTCACCAAATCGTCCACGAAAGATATCAAAATTTGCAGGATATCTACATAGAACTTTTTTAAATGGACCGACAATTACCAATTTACGGAAGGGCTAATTGAGAAATTTCGTTGAATTCTGCTGCATCACTGATAGAAATTTATTGGGGATTGGAGTTGGTGCGGGTCCCGCACTCGTACAGTCTCTCTCCCTGCCTCTTCACCTTCTCTCCTCTCCTGTTCTCTCAAACTCGCCATGATTTGATTTGCCCAAGAAATCTTTCACCACAAACCAAACCACCGCATCTTCTCTCCAATCCTATCGCGATTCAAATACTAGTGTGCAGCAAAACGCATCCGGCTTACATTGGTGTCTTCTCTCTCTGATGGTAAGTTACAGCTAATTCTCTCGTAACGCGCATGAAGAACCGAGAAGATCGAACCATGACGGAGCTCTACGATCGTACTCAGAAGATCCCTCGATTGAAGGTCTTATCCGTATTAATTTCGTATGATTTTGTCTTGATTTAAATTACTCTATCCAATCGATGAAATTGGATTTCAAGTTAAATTCTGACGATGCGATGATAATATGATTTGTAATCTTTCATTCTGATTTAGATTGAGGGAAACTCTTGCAAAGAACCCTTGGATCAGTCAGTGAATGAGTCTGGAGGAATAAACGAGGTAACAATGAGCTAGCATTTAATTTATTTATTTTTTGTGCGTCTCGAGCAACACAATAATGTAAATAAAAGCTACGACGAATTATTTGAAACTTGAGAAATCTAAGCTTTATTTCTTTGTTACTTGGCAACAGTTATAATGAATAGTTTCTTTTTGCAAGTATATGATAAATAGTTTGCAGATAATGTTTGCTTTATGTTAAAATCTATTGAAAAGCACGAACGAAATTGTTAAAAATACTTCTGCAAGTTCTATTTAGTCAATTTTAGTGTGTACAGCAAATTAAATCCATCAATTTGTTTGCTTTTACTTATCACATGCCTAACTCGTAACTGGAATGCTAATTTCACACATCTCAAATTTCTTACTTCTCTGGCAGAATAATAAGTCTCCTTCAAGAAAGAGATGCATTTCAGATGATGATAATCCCTGTAGAAAGCCTGGATCTGGCACATGTAATGTATGTAATACCCCCTGCACATCTTGCTTGCACCGCATGCGTGTGGATACTGACACCTGCTCGTTTGTGGGTACCTGTAGCGAACACTTCCACTGTGAAAATGCTGAACCCGAATCCAACTTGAGAAAGCCCAATAAGCCCAAACCTTTTGATATAATAATTGTAAACCAAGAGGGGCAAGGAGAGAATACTTCCTGTATAACAAAACATACAAAAGAAAAAGATATTCAAAGGATAGATAGCCATAGAGAATCTAGTTCTGACAATTGTAAAGAAGAATCACTAGAGAAGAAGCGGTTTGATTCAGCTGATTCCCTAGAGAAATCCGATTCCAACTTCAGAGCTCCACAAAAGAATTCTGCATGCAATGAAAAGATGTTTGGTGGATTAGAAAATTGTGACAAGAGAGATTTCTCAGAGAAAGACCAGATGCAAGTTCAGAAAGTAGTGGAAGTGAAAAATCAAGAGACCAATAATGGGTTGATAGATGTAAGTACATTTTTTTTCTCTCTCTTAAATTAGACACTGTACTGAACTTCTGAGATTTGTGCAGTTTACCCTTAAATTTTGGACTACCATGTTAGGAAGGGTAATTTTTTAAAAATGCAAAGAGAAGGAGGTCTTTTTGTAGATTTTACACTCCCTCCCTCCCCAACCGCCCTCATCTATTGCCTTCAATTATTTTATTGTTGATACGCGAGAAGTATGTGAAAGTGTTGATTTAAATGGTCATGTTACAGGTGAAAGTTTGTGATATTTGTGGAGACACGGGCCGTGAAGAGCTATTAGCCACCTGTAGTAGATGCATTGATGGCGCTGAGCACACGTGAGATTCTTTTTAACAACCTACAAATCTTACAAGCTGGGCAAGCACTTTTGGTACTATGCTGGTAAAGAATGTTATTGTATATATATGTGGCATGGGCTGTACCTAAAGTGTGCCTGCCTGATCTTAAATTTGGATTTGTGCCCTGCAGCTTTCGTTCTCTTTTATTCTTATAACCAAGTATCGAGGGATCTACTTTCTGTTTATCTGGCATTGTATGTCAATGTACTGTAGCAGTCATTCTTCTAATTCTAGATTATGAAGACCTTCGTTTTGATTTTTTGCCTTGTGTTCTTTAAGAAAATCACCTTTTTAATCCCAATCTAGGTATTGCATGCGTGTGAGATTGGAGAAGCTTCCTGAAGGTGACTGGCTGTGTGAGGAGTGTCAGCTCAAGGACAAAGCTGAGAATAAGAAAAAGAGACACACTGAAACAAGCCTTCTTTCCACACCACTACCAGAGAAAGAAAACAGAAGTGAACTCGTGAATTCTAAAAACCCTTTCTCCCATCACAAGAAGTTGCGTATTTCTACAGACCATGCTGTCTATACATCTGTTCCACCTCCAAGTCCACACAAGTCTTTAAAGGAGGTGATCAGTCCGGGAAAATCTAGTAATTTGGCTAGAGAAAATTCAGTGAAAACGGAGATCTGCTCTTCTAAGGAGGTGATAAGCCCTAGGAAAACTAGTAATTTGGTTAGAGAAAATTCATTGAAGTCGGAGATCAGCTCTTCCAAGGATGTGATAAGCCCTAGGAAAACTAGTAATTTGGCTAGAGAAAATTCAGAGAAGACAGAGATTATCTCTTCTAAGGAGGTGATAAGCCCTAGGAAAACTAGTAATTTGGCTAGAGAAAATTTATTGAAGACGGGGATCGGTTGTTCTAAGAAGGTGATGAGCCCTAGGAAAACTAGTACTTTGGCTAGAGAAAATTCAGTGAAGATGGAGATGGGCTCTTCTAAGGAGTTGATAAGCCCAAGGAAAACTAGTAATTTGTGTAGAGAAAATTCAATGAAGATGGAGATTTGCTCGATTAAAAGTAGCAGTGGTGGTCAATTTATGAAGAAATCTCATTTGTTGTCTCGGTCTTATTCTTTAAATCATGTTTCTTCGCTAAGAGATGTGGAGAAGGGTCAAGCAGAGATGCCTCCTCCCAAAGGTAAAAATAGAAGGTTTACTTTTTGCATAAGCTCCCACCATTTTTCCCATATGCAGATGTCTTTTGCTATTTTCAGAACAAATGCATGTTCATTTCTTGGGGAAATTTACCCCTCCCGTTTGTATGGATGAGAGAAACTTGTTGGTCAAATGGATAAATATGTTGATACTATTGAGTTAAGGGAAATATTGTTCTATGTCACATTTTTTAGAGTAATCCTTGTTGGTTCTTTATTTTTGCCCTTTTTTTGATAAATAGTGGCAGTCTTCTAGAAGAAAGATCGTCAAGTAAAGTTTGTACCTTTTCCATTATTCCTTGATCTGGGAGCATAGATGCATGCATGGTGAGAGAGAAAGGAGTGAAGCATTACATTATTGCTTTGGTTCAGCATGTTAAATTGCATTCATGTCTATACACATAAGTATACATAATAATATTTACACTAATAATATTTACATGAATAGATGCAGAATTGTAATGTTGAGATTTGGTACATATAAAGAGACATGAGTTGTAGACCATGATATATGGACTCGTCCAAACTTAAAGTGTCGATACATTCACAAAGAAATGCATATAAAATACTCATGGATCTATTTATTAAACATGCATCAAACGCAAGCACAACATCCATATTTATTTATGAACATATATACCTATCTCTTTTATCCCTTGGAGGTCTTCCTCCACTAGGAGGTTCTATGGAAAACTCTTTATCTATTTTGGTATGGATGGCAGGCAGGCCTATGTCTATTAGTTTTCAATAGGACTCACGAACCTTGTTTCTATCTACTATTATCTCAAAATAATCAAGTTATTAATAACTTGATGAAACCAAGACATAACTCCTTACGTGAAATTGTAGAAGATCTCCTTTCAGATCAAAGAATTCCATATCAAGTATTTTTCTCTTGTTGCACTTGCAGGCGATCACTTTTCATAAACTCTAAAAGTAGCTGATTGGCCAACAGCTTTTAATTTGCTAAATAGCTTTTGCATAAGAGATGGTGTAACATGAGCAAACACCCTGCTTTTACAACCCTAATACTCATTTTGAATTGCACAGCTTTAAAGCTATGTGGCTAAACTTTCCTTGTGTGATGTAGGTACAATGACAAAGCACCTCTCGTTCAAAACCAAGAGCATGAAGCCAAAAATCAAATCTATGACTGAAAGCATCCGAACCAAACAGAAGACATCGGGTTTCTCCCTTTTGAAACCTACTGAAGAAGCAAGACCTTTCAGAAGATTGATTAAATCTGCATCCTTGAAAGAAGCAAGCTCAAGCCGCGCCAATACCCATTCAGTTAAACTAATCAAGCCCCTGAGTCCAACTGTCAAGGTCAACACACCTAAGTTCTCAGAGATGAGCGCAGAGAGAGAGAAGAGCTCTCTGGAAAATAAGTATTTTAAAGGGGAAAGAAGTACTAATGTTTTGGCACAACAGCCCAGCACAGTAAAGAAGTTTGAATATAAAACTGAAGGAAGTGTACCTAAGAAACCTGATTGTGGTACAAGTTGCAGTCACATGGAGCCAGGTATGCTCAATTCTGGTATTTTATTTCTTCCAGATATGTATCTTCTTATAAACATTACATTTTGTCATGTGCCACTTCCCTATTGATAGATATCCAACAATCCTCTTCAAAACATAGAAATTGCAGAACTTTTATGCCCCTAAAAAGCTTAAGAGAACTCTACATAGTTTATACCATGGCCCTAGCCACCTCCATTTTCTTCAAAAGTTTTCCAGATGTTCCCATTTTTGTTATTTTCTTTTAAACTCTATTTAAATGAATAAGTGGACGGTATGGGCAATTGCTTGAAGAAGTTGGGGGCTACTGTTTGAGTTTTCTTTTCACTTTGCAAAGGACTTGCTTGATACTCCTTTAAGGATTTTAGTTGTTTAATTAAGTTTGTTCAAAGAGCTTTTCAACTTGTTGTCTTCAGCAATTAAGAACTTGTATAAAATAGCAACTTCATTTGGTATTTCAGCACTTGAAGATAAGAAGATGAGCAAACCAGTCCTCACAAAACAACACGAGGCCAACAAAAACCCCAGGAACATACTGGCTTCAAAGGAAAGTGATAAGAAATTTAAAAGATTGAAAACTGCGGTCAAAACAGTTCCGCCAGAGGCCAAAGATGGGGGAAATAATAAAATTTCAGAGAAGCCCAGGTGCTGCTTTCCAGATCTGGGGTTCCTCACAACAGCAAGAACCAGAAAGCAATCTCTATTGATGTTGAGGAGAAGTCGAGATCTACATTCTCCGACAAAAGTAGAGTTGAAAAGGCCTCAAAAAATGTGCTTTCGCTGGCCAGCTCTGTGGAGAAAGAGGACTCAGTTGATTTGGATGTAATTTCCCCCAATGTTGGGGTTGAGAAAATGAAAGCACCAAAGGATGTGCTCTCAATATCCGGCACTTTGGATAAAGAAAAAATGGTTGGTATCGATGTAAATACAATAGCAGCCGGGTTTGAAAAAATGAAAGCGCCTGAAGATGTCCTCTCACGGGATCGATCTTTGGAGAAACTTATGGATTCAAATGGAATTTCTGCTAATGTCAAGAATGTGGAGGTGAAACCATCTATGCCAGTAGTTGACGATTCATCTCTTGTTAAGACTCCTTCAGGAACTCTGGCCATTCCAGACCAGGACTTTGTGTGGCAGTAAGATTTATATTATTGAAACAATTTGAATCACAACATTATGACCATATTAAACATCCCTTGCAATGGAAATTAGTATATATATCTTTGCTGTTTCAGGGGTAGTTTTCAAATTTTGCGAGTCAAGACACAAGCACAGGAAAGTTTCGATGGGATCCAGGCACACTTATCTACACATGTCTCTCCCAAGGTATTTGAAGTGGTGACCAAGTTTTCTGATAAACTGCAGTTGGAGGAGGTGCCTTCTGGTACTGTGTGGCCAGTGCAGTTCCAGAAAACAGAGCCGAGTGAAGAACATGTTGCCCTTTATTTCTTTGCTAGAGATCTGGAAAGGTTAGCACACAATATATTTTCTTCGCTAGAAGTTCTTGCATTAAAAAGTTTCACCTTTTTGTTCTTTGATATATGTAATGTGATGTATTGTGAAAAAGTACTCTTCTTTTTGTGAATTTGGCTTTTATTATAATGTCCACCCCTACAAATCCGCAAATCTTACAGAACAGAGGAAATATTCTCTGTACTGTTAGCATCGGTTGGCGGATATCCTTTGTACCTCATTTGCTGCTCTCTTTCTTTAATTGAGAGTAGGCATTGAGGAATGCTTTTTAGAGTAAATTACACAAATGTTCCTTGAAGTATCACTCATTTATTGTTTTGATCCATAAATGTGCGGCAGTTATGAGACTAGCTATAGCAGACTATTGCAAAGTTTGATTGGAGATAACTTGGCACTTCGGGGTGACATTTGTGGTGCTGAACTGCTTATCTTCCCTTCTGACAAATTGCCAAAGCAATCCCAAAGTAAGAACTCATTCTGGTACAAGTTCATGCTTCTAATTCAGTTTGGGATCAGTATAGCAGAGTAGGTTATTTCCTGTGGCGTTCTTTGCCTAAAAAGAAGCAAATTTGTTCCAAATATCTCTGTACAAACTGCCATGTCTTAGCACATGTCTGGTACTGGCACCTGAATTAGGCTTACAAGAAAGGTGCAAAGTAACACATACCAGTTGTAAAGATATCAATGTGCTCAAATATGCCATTGAAATGATATACTAATAATTCAGTTTTGCAGGGTGGAACAGTCTATTATATCTTTGGGGCATCTTTCGTGCACGGAAACAAGTACCTTCCAAAGCAATCTTGAACTCAGCAAAACCAATTGGTGGGACATCAGGGCACTTCCCAACAAAAATAAATGAAGATGTGAAACCCAGCAAAGAATTAACTATAGGCGATGACTTGACAAAGCCGAAGGTAGAGGATGTTGCTGATTCTTTAGATCTGGGTCCAGAACCTTGTAAAAAGCCAGTGGAGCAGAATGCATTAAAATGCTTGGATTCCAGTGCATTCTGTTCTGAACAAGAAGCTCTGAATGCAAGTCATGCTTCTTTTACTAAGGTAGGGTATCCATGTATTATCTGTTTTGGGTGTTTAAGCATCAAGTATAAGCCTTGACTCTTATATTATACGTCCAATTGAACAGTTAAATAGTCATTGTGGAAATTTAAAAACAGTAATATAGTGAAAAAAAAATTCATGCTGCCATATATACTAGTACATCTTAAATATTCATTTTATCTTTTCCAGATTTGTGCTACTAAAGCAGAAGATGTGAATGAGAAGATTGCATCCCTGCCAATTCTCCTGAGAAAGATGGCAGAAAATATTGCAGATGGTAATAGTACCTTTCCTCTCATTTCATATTTTACTTGATTTATTAGTAACATCAATCACAGCCAGCCAACTTCAATCCTGTTTTTTCCATTTTTTTTTTCTTTTTGATGTCAAAAATAGATAATAAAATCTTGTCACCGGAAAAACCGAGGGATGCAGAATTTAAGGCAGGAAATAAGCGACCCCACTTGTCAGATGAAACCTCATACGAGGAGATGGATCTGAAGAAGAGGAAGGAATGCGGTGGCTTCCAAATTGAGGCTGTACACAAGAGCAGCACCTTGATGAAAAAACTTGTTTCGCCCAAGATACATCCTTGGTCAATTGACCTTGAAAAACCTGCAGACGCTTGTGATGTGTACAGTGCTGAAGATGGAGAACTCTCTAGCTTGAGAAATGCAGGATGGTCAAAAACAGGGAGCAGTGCCATTAAGGTGATCTCGTCAAATGATAACGATGTGCCAGAGAATAAAATGCCTAATCTGAAGTTAGCTCTAGGAACTGAAAATCCTAGTCATAAGGAGGTTCTTCCATTGCCTTTATTCTCCTTAGCGCGGTTAAAAGAAGAGGAGAGTGACACATCTCCGTCCCTGTCTCTGACGATTGCGCCTCCTGGTTTAGAGCAAGGGATGGAAAGGCCGGTTGTGAAGATACAACAGTTTCTGCCAGAAAAGCCTGGTGTAAAGGGACCTTTGCGACTCTTTGGTGGGTATATCAATCCCTGAATAAATAGTGCGAGTTTAACTTACTGTAAATAATCTAAGACATAATCTAAGTTAGTAGTATCTTGTAGACTAGATAGGTGGTGAGAATGGTAGGGCTAGAGAGTAGAGAGTTGAATGCTTTAGGTGTCTATAATAAAGTGTGTTTTGTGTTATTTGTTTTTCCTGCTTTTTTTTTTTTTTTTTTCTTTCTTTCCGGTAGTTGGTTTCAGAATGAAGAGTTAAAGACTTACGTCTAGTGTATATATGACAAAGAGAAAGGGTTGTTGCAATACAGTTATGCTGTAGGTTATGTCATAGCATCAGATTATGTTGGCACGTTATGTTATAACATAATAGTGCGAAGCTTTTCTATTGAAGTGTGATACTTGTATAGTCGATTATTTTTGTAAGCCGCATCCTCGCTATCTAATATTTGTTTCTCTTCAATTATATTATCCATGGAGCGTTCGAAGAATTGTGTTGATTATTATATGATTTTAGGTTTTTCTTATTATTTGGGAATTAAACCCATTTTATAATGAAATGGGCTTTAGCCCATGAGATTGAGAAGTGAATTAGTGAAAAATAATACAATGTAAGAGAAGAGAGAGAGATTGAATTTCATATTTTCATTCTTGGATAATTCATTGATGACATGTACATCGAGTATATATAGACTAAGGCTTAACTACAACATAACAAACTATTGTTAAAGCCTTAACTACAATCGTAGGGACAGTTAAGTGAGAAAACCTTTTTAAGAACCGACGCTCAAGTTGAGAATTGTCTTCAGATTTTTCTTCTTTTTATTGGGATGAAATTATGACAATGAAAAGAAAATCAATCTCGTACCAGAATTCTTAAAATATATAAAAAGACTGAATGACTGATTATGCGACCGGTTTTTAAAATTCAGAAAATTTATGATCAGCCTCTGGCCCAAGCCCATGTTGGGTGTTTGTTTCGATTAATTCTTGATCCTGAGAGAAGTTCGCCTAAATTATTCAATTTATTAAATTTTTACTGTGATCAAAATTATAAAAATAATCATAGTACACGAATTATCGCGTTAGCCATGCCTCGAGTCCTTGACCAAATGTGACAAGAACGAAAAAATCAAACGTTTGATCACGTGTAATTATATTCGACCATGTTTTGAATTTTAAATTAGTTCAAGTAAGAATAAAAAACCAAAACTAAGAAAAAATTGTAAATGTGTGAGGCTATGGTAATATGTATATTATAGACCCGCACTATGACATATTTTTATTTTTTAGAATTTTTTTACTGTTTTTTACATAGGTAGAAAACCACTGTAATTTGGATGATCCAGAATTTTCAACTCTAAGTGATTTTCTACCAATTAAAAAAATTACAAAAATTCTAAAAAATGAAAAATTTGATTTGCAAGTACATTTTCATATGAACATCATGTTAAATTATTTAGATCGACTTTTTTTATCTCAAAAATAAAGATACGAATCTATACCACAGATCATTGTATAATATGCATATTATCATAGTCTTACATATATTACCATAGTCTCACCCATTGTAAATAATGTTGTAACAAAATCTCTTTATACAAAAATAAATATATTGTTTGAATTTGAATTATTATTTCAGATTTAAATAATAATACAATTTTATGTTATTTTAATCATGTATAGTTAGGGCTGCCAAAAAAGCTCGTAGTTCGTGATTTAATTGACTTCAATTCGGAAAAAAAATCACAATTAACTCGTTCGATTGAAGTTCATTCTGAAACAGATCAAACTAGTTCGGTTCAAATCTTATTCAAACTCGAACTCAAACTAGGTATAGTTCGTTCGAAATTGGTTTGCAAACTATTTAGGTTCAAATCTCAAATTAACATGTACCGTTTAAATTAAAGTAACGCGGCTCAGTGCAAAATCAAGGTTTCATTTCAAATATGTATAAATAGGTATCTGATATGGATCAGATAAGATATAATGCAATATTTAGTTTAAGCTATCTAATTTTGAAAAAATAATTAAGGACAGTAGGGCTGCCAAAAAATTCTCGTAGTTCGTGATTCGATTGATTTTGATTTGAAAAAAAATTCATAATTAACTCGTTCGATTGAAGTTCGTTATGAAACAAATTAAATCAGTTCGGTTCAAATTTTATTTAAACTCAAACTAGAATAAATTTGATTTGATGTAATTCGTTTGTAGCCCTACGCATAGTTAGACTTAGTCATGTTCTCATATCATGTCGTGTTCTGATTAAACTACTGCGCATGTCGTATTTTTTATTTCAAAATAATCACATTATGATCACGACCTGTAACATACAAGAATCGTCAAAGTCCCTTCACTGACACGTACACATTCACTGTGTCAGAACCGTGGCGCATCAAGTGACGAGGTGACATTTTTATTCAGCGTTTGTGATAAATTCATTGACATCGTCACGCCTGACCTCATCTCGTACGTTCCTTCTTGGGCGTCACAGTCAGATATTACATCCGACGGTCCCTATTACTTCTGATATATCACCTATTAAACCTCTTCCCTCCACCTCTCACAACCTTCCCCCCTTTCTCCTTTCTCCTTTCTTCCCCATTTCGCAAAACCCTAACCCTGGTTTTTTTCCCATGGCGGTAAATCCATCCAATCAACCTTCAGCAGGCATGTTCTTCCCGACTCAGACGCCCGGTACGGTGCTTTGTTGCACCTGCGGCGTACCGATGGCGCCGAACCCGGCCAACATGTGTGTGAGGTGCCTCCGATTGCGTGTCGACATCACTGAAGGGTTGCCACGACAGGCGACTGTGAACTTCTGCCCCGATTGTTCATCCTACCTCCAGCCGCCCAACAAATGGATGAGATTCAACCTTGAATCGCAGGAGCTGTTGCATTTTCTCGTGAAGAGACTTCACACGAGGTTCTCTCGTCTAGTAACGGTCTGTCATGCCGAGTTCATCTTTACGGAGCCACATTCTAAGCGCCTCAAGATCCGCCTTCGTGTTCGTCGGGAGGTATTTTTCGTTCTCAGATTGGTTTACACCTTTTGATTTCTTATGTATTTTGGGGTTATACTTCTTTTGTTTCGTCTTATATTGTAATTCTTACAATTTATAATTGATACTTGAATCAAAGCTATAGCTTCTTGATAGTTAATCGGGTGAAGTTGGACATATTGAATGGTTAATTTGACGCTTTGCTAGTCAATTGGTTTAAATCTTGTTACATCAGTACTGAAATATGGTGCTCCAGGGTTTCAAATGAAAAGAAAAATATGATTTCCAGTACATGCTGTTTATTTTTGCACTGGTTACTGCACTTTCAATCTTCCTGATACATTATATTCTTACAGTCTAGGCACATACAACATTGGTAATCTTTGGCATACCATCTGATGTATTTTTTTGTAAATACTCAGTCATCATCATCTGTGAAGTACCCACTGAGATCATAGAGATCATAAAAAAAATGTGAAATTAATAATTATTGGACTGAGCATGCAGGTTTTAAACGGGGCAGTACTAGAACAACCGCACATAGTGGAGTTTGTTGTGCATGACAAACTGTGCACCCCGTGCTCACGTCTCCAGGCGAATCCAGACCAGTGGGTAGCAGCTGTGCAGCTGCGTCAGCATGTGACCCATCGCCGCACTTTCCTCTTCCTGGAGCAACTCATCCTTCGCCATGGCGCTGCAACCCGTGCTGTGCGTATCGCCGCTGCACCTCATGGCCTTGATTTCTTCTTTGCCTCCCGCTCACATGCCAATCGTCTTGTTGACTTCTTAAACTCGGTAACTATTGCCAATTGATGTTAAATATTTGTCTCAGCTTTTAAAATAATTTGTAATTTTCAAGTTTAATTATTGCTCTTTTTAGCTCTCGTGCAAGCCAAGAAACTTTCTCAATAGGAGTGTTTTAAATGCTTCCATCTTTTGTGCCTCCATTATGCTTGATTTTGTACAAGTTCAACAACTAAATACATTCTTGAACTAAAATAACAAAATAAATATTGACAGCATTTTGGCTTCATTATAATGGAGATTAAGAGCACGAGTAAAATATCTAGAAATTGTTTACATCAGTGAAGTCATACAAATCATAGTGTTTAGCACATAAATAAAGTGGCCAAACATGCGGGCCACCTGGACTTGTGTGCTAAACAAACTGTAGTTTTATGTGTATATAAATAAAATGAACTAGATCATCTAATGACTTTATTTTGATCTATTGAACTCTTAAAAATAGAGGCATGGTGGAGGTACAGAAAATGGCAGTCCATGAACCTTTGTCTGTCATATTTAAAGGCCTGTTTTGACTCTTTATATTAATGTTCCCAAGTCTTAGCTTGAAGGATAATATCGAATTTATCTCATTCATTCTTAACAGGTTGCCCCCATCCATTTCCGCACTGATAAGCAACTCGTTTCTCATGACGAGAAATCAAGTGTCTACAATTATAAGCACACCTTTTCGGTGGAAATCTCTCCCATTTGTCGTGAGGATTTGATTTGTCTTCCACCAAAGGTGGCCCGTTCACTTGGCAACCTGGGCCCCCTTGTAATTTGTACCAAGGTGTCAAACTCTATTATCCTCATGGATCCATTTACTTTGCGGGTTGCCTACATCAATGCGACCCAGTACTGGAGTGATCCATTCCGCCCATTATTGTCTAGCCGTCAGCTCGTTGAGTACTCCATCCTTGATATCGAGCTCGAGTCAGATATTGTTACTGTTGCTGGATCCCGGTACCAGCTGGCTTCTGTCGAGGTGGCCCGTATGTCAGACTTCTCAAATATATTCAGAGTCAAGACACATATAGGCCACTTGTTGAATGTTGGTGATAACGCGCTTGGTTACGATTTATTTGGTGCAAACACCAACGACATGGAAATGGATAAGTACAAGGGCTTGGTGTTGCCAGAGTGCTTGCTTGTGAAGAAGAGTTATGAGGAGACGCGGGCTAAGCGTAGGGGTAAGCAGCGTAATTTCAAGCTGAAGCGACTTGAGGTAGAGGTGGATGCCACAAATGGGAGAAAAGGAGAAGAGGATAAGAAAAATGATGAGTATAGGAAGTTTTTGGAAGAGCTTGAGGAGAACCCGGAGCTGAGGTTTAATATCTCCTTGTATAAGAATGAGAATTATGAGCCATCAGAGATGGGATCTTCCATGGCTGATGTTGATGAGATTCCATCTGTGCCTGTTGAAGAGCTAGTGGCAGATCTCGAGGATCTTGACATCACGGATGATCAAGATTAAGAGTTTCTTTTATAAGTTGCTTTAGCTTTTTTTAATCATATAAATGTTTTTCTTCTTTGTTATGAAGTTTTGGTAGCTTGTGTTCCATGGGGATCGGGATAATTGGGTTAGGGGAATGTGTGTTTTGATGTAAGATAACATGAGAATGCTGTATGGATTTTGTTTAGTTCTTTTATATGGGATTTTGTCAGATGATGTTCTTAGGTTTCTTTCCTTCTTTTTGCGTTTCTTTAGAATAAAACTGCACGTGTTTTCAAGTTGTGTCATGTTGGGCTTTTATCCGAATGTATTATTTGTTTTTTTGATGAAACAAATGTATGTCGTAGTTGGTCAAATACGTAATTTTGAAGTTTTTGAGGGGTATACGTGAAATTCTCCAAAAAAAAAAAATTAAGAGAACATTTATTGCGTGATCTCTTATTACGATGCTTATTCAATTATAGGGAAAATTTTCAGTGTACCCTTGAAATAGTCAATTTCTCCATCAATACACTATAATATTCAATATTCCCATACAAATTTAACATTCTTTCTTTTATCTCTTTTTATTTATTTTACTTTTTATTTAATTATTTTTAAATTCTAATTGACCATTATGCTCTTTTTTCAGTGCTTTTAATTTTTGTTCTTCAAACGCTGCTCATCTCTTTACACTACCGATCTCTCCCTGATCTCAATTGCCAGAAGCAATCTCCGTGCAAATATTTGTCGAAGTTTTGCGGACCATATAAATTATTAAGGGTTATTTAGTTAAAAAATTATAATTTATGGGATTTCTCAGGTTTGCTGGTACACCAACTAAATCATCAAATTAGAGGCTCAACTCAAAATGAGAAAAGCCACCTAGCCTTTCACAGATTCAACTAAATCGTCAAATGAGAAAGGTCACTAGGCCTTTCACCGATTTCAACTTAATCATCAAAATCAGATTTTCTATCAAGGAAGAAAGGAAGGAAATATAAAGATAGACGGGAGGAAATATTAGACGCGAAGACCAAGCGGCTTTCTTTTTCTTCTTCAATCGACATGTAAATTCAATCCAGTTTAAACATTAATGGAGATGTGAAGTTACAATCGGAGGGGCATAATTGTCAATTAGATTTTTAAAATAATTAAATAAAAAGTAAAAAATAAATACATTTCTAGTCACTCAACTTTGTCATTTGTCTCAATCAATCACTTTATGTTTTTCCGTTCAAAATGCTAACGGAATATCTCATTCCGTCCAAAATATTAACGGAATATACTAATTCCGTTCAAAATACTAACGGAATGAGAATATTCCGTTAGTATTTTGGACGGAAAAATATAAAGTGACTTGATTGGGACAAATGACAAAGTTGAGTGACTAAAAAGGGACAAATCAAAATTGAGTGACCAATTTGTGACAAATGACAAAGTTTAGTGACCTCCAGCGAAATTTTTCCTAAAATAAATTAAAAGGAAATAGAAGAAAGAATGTTAAATTTGAATGGGAATATTAGATATTATGGTACTTCAATGAAAAAATTGACTATTTCAAAAATTTAGATGGATACACCGGAAATTTTCCATAAAAAATTCGGTGGCCATCACCAAATTGTTTTCTTCAACCAGTTCAGTGGTTGGTGCAGACTTCAGAGCAATACTGTGCTCCATACTCCATACTAAAAATGAACAGGCCACTCCAGTCTCACCAAAACAGGACGCATCCAAGTTATCATTTTTCACATGACGAAGAAGAGAACGGAGTAGGTCCGATGCCCATCGGACCTACTTTTAGGTTCAACGAGCATGATGACTGTCCGATCTAATTCAAGATTTATGCGCACGAAAATTGAAACATATACACACGAAATTTAAAGCGTTCTGCACGAATCTTAAAGAAAATTGACAGTGATTAAACCATCGAGCCAGAGTAGGTCCAATGCCCATCGGACCTACTCTCAAATCGACGAAGAATAGTCGCAAATCCGGATTAGCCAAACTGTTATTATGTGTTTTGATTAATAGATACAAATTATTTGTTGTTTGTCTTTTTTTCAAATTATGTGTTTTAAATTTTCTAAAAGTTGTGTTAGTAACTATTCTTCATATTTGAGTTAACCGTTACTCTCACTAGAATACAACGAGTGAGTCTATATTGATATGTTGTACTATAGATGAAGATAACTAAATTTAAAGTTCAAACAATTAATTCAATCCATTAAAGATTAAAAATATTTCAGTATGAAAATATAATCGGAGACCAAATTTTATATTTTTAGTACGTAGAAAATCACTTGATCTAAAAATTATGAACTATTCGAAAGCAATAATTTTATAATTATTTAAATAAATGGTAAAAAATTCTAAAAATAATGTGAACTTGGTCTCCAAGTACATTTACATATAGATATCATATTTAACAGTTCGAATTGATTGTTTCGACTTTGAAAATCAAGATATGGATCCATAACACGGGTGGATCAATAATATGCATATTACTATAGCCTCACTCTTCTATAAGTTTATATGAGATGGGCTATGGTGAGTTGTGAAGTTATCTCCGTTTTCAAAGATCAAATAGTCGATCTGATCTGCTCAACAAGATATCCATATTGAAATGTGCTTGGAGATCAAATTTTATATTTTTTGAAATTTTTTTACTATTTTTGTAGATAGATAGAAAACCGCTCTTTTTAAATGGTTCCGGACCATAAAAAACAGTGATTTTGAAATATTTTAAAAAAATAGTAAAAAATTTCCAAAAAATATAAAATTTGATCTCCAAGCACATTTCAATACGGATATCCTATGTTGCATGGATACGGATACGAGTATCGTATCGGATACGATACAGATACGGCGATACGTCAATTTTAAAAATTCCAGATACGATACGGGTACTATATATATTTTATTTTAATTATTTTAGTAATTTAACACTTCTATTATATAATTAAATATCAAAATCAACTTAAGTATGTGTTAAATATAAACATTAGTAGTTTGAAACAACAAAAGTGCTATAGTGCAGTGGGAAAGGAATGTGTCACTTAGCCAGCAGAGCCAAGTTCGATTCCCAGCTGGGGCAAAAAAAAAAAGTTTTGCCTTGCGCGGTGCACAGGACCGGGTCCATGCGTGGGTACACCAAGGTGTTTCGGCCGTTTCAATCCGTATGGGAGCCGTATCAGGCCGTTTCAATCCGTATCGGAGCTGTTAGAGATACACCACATCATCTGATACGCCAGCTGGCGTATACAGTACGTATCGGATCTGTATCGTACCCGTATCCGTATCCGATACGCACCCGATACGGGTACGGGTCCTAGTTTGAAGTATCCGAGTAACATAGCGGATATCTTGTTGAGTGGTTCGGATCGACTGTTGGTCTTTAAAACTGGAGATATGAGCGTGAAGTAAAACAAGATCCTTATTTCGCAACTCACCGTTGCCCATCTCATTTTATATTATCTACATTGAAATAATTGAAATTAGGTGGATCTTTAAAATAGTATAATAAAACGAGGAACTCATCATATCATTAATGGATACAAAAACCATACAATATGATCTACTAATAAGTTCACGGATATGGATATTATTCAATTAGAAAATTTATATCTACCATATTCCTTTGTATAACTTAAACATAATTTGGATAATGAATGATTTATATCCTTACTATAATTCATATTTACCATGTAAAAATACAACAAAATGTTGTATACGATTTATTTAAATAATTATTTTTTAACAAGAGACATCGGCCAAAATATGAATGAAAATTGTTAATACTTCAGTAAAAAAATTAATCTCAACAGAATCAAAAGACACAAATGCATTATAGTTAAAGTTGATATTAATCATTTACAATTGATTGATATGTTTGAATTTTTTTTGAGGAATAGTGGATATTTCCACCGATTTCATTAGAAATCATATGAACCTGATTGAGACCTAAAATAGGTACCAGAATCAAGGCATAAGAGTTATTTACATCAAAATTACAGAAGATCAAGATAACTAGCTAGAACAACTAAAAGAACAGAAACTAAAACAAGCACAATAAGAACAGTCCAAAGCCTATATTATCAGAAACAGAATTATAGCAAAAAGAACCTAATAAACTACAACTGCATCTGGAGATTACTCCAATTCCTCCCAATCAATATCATCCCCATCATTCAGTTCGGCGCCAGACATTTGATTTTGGGGGCTGCCAGTACCAGAAACCCGATTTGAGATGTCCGCTGAACTCCCCCTGTTTAATGAGAGCAGAAGATCCACTGCCTGGGACGTGTCCAGGGCTGCTGGATTCTGCTGCTAGAATTAGATCTGGGAGATCCTTAACATCAAAAGGAAGCATTAGGCTTAATTTAAGTAAAGAATATTCAGATTTAGATTTACACTAAAAAGTGGCTAAAGAAATAATCTTAGCCCCAGTTGCCTTAATAGAGAGAGGATTAGAATCCTTAAAGCAAACTCTATTTCTTTCTAACCAGATAGTCCAAAGAACAGCAGCACGTAACAATTCTACTAACAATCTATCTTTTAAAGGAATAGATGCATCAAGCATCCATAAATCTTCTAAAGAATTACAATCAAAAGAGAAGTTATTATAAGAGGCTATCCAGTTCCAAATTAATCTAATATAAGAACAATGAATAAATAAATGGTTTGTATTTTCAGTTTGATCACAGAAGACATAGGAGGTGTCACCAGGCCATCCTTTTTTTGCTAGATTAGATTTGGTAAGAATTATCCTTTCTAACTAACTACAAAAAAATTTTGATTTTCAAAGGGATGCGTGCTTTCCAGATAGTAGTATATTCCTGATTAGGCATACCACCATACTCTAACCATTTATAAAAAGAGTGAACAGTAAAATGGTCATCATTAGACCATCTCCAAATCAATCTGTCTTCAAGTTGATCTGAAAGAGTAAAGTGTTGAAATCTATGTTGTAAAGCTAACCATTCTACTAAATATATACCAGTTAATTGTCTTTTAAAAGACAACTGCAAAGAGGAAGCTGCAAAGATCTCATCTACTGAAATAAATCTATTATTAACTATTGAAAAAAGATTGGGATACTGATATTGCAAAACATGTTCTGTACACCATCTATCTAACAAAAAAGAAGTAGATGATATGTTTGAATTAATTCAAGTTAAGACGATAAAAAAAAAAAAAATGGAATGCTTTTTAAGCGATAGATTTAAAATATTGAATGGTAGCCTGTTAAACCCATTTAAGTGTTAAACGGAGAGGACCCGGATTGGAAGTAAATTGAGAGGATCAGAAATCGGATCTGAACAGACCCAAATTCCTCCGATTCCTCCTCGTGGGACTGACACACTCCACCAACCGCCGCTCCGCTGTCTCATCTCCCACGGTCTGTAATCGATCCATACCGTTAATTCGCAATCGGACGGTGGATACAAAGACGATGAGGTTTAGCGCCATCCCATGAAACCAGTCGCCCTTCCTTTTTGAATGGTCTCTGTTTCTCTCTCCTATCATTTTCGATCGAATATCCCCCATTTCCATCCACCCCTCAAAAAAGCACAAACTAAATCTATATAAATAGGCCTCTGATTCACCCCGCACCTCTCCTTTCTCTCTCACTCTGGCATTTTCACAAGCAGGAGATAGGCGCTTCTTCTGCCACGCCGACTCAAGGTTTCCTCTCATTTTTTCACCATTGTCTAAATATTGTTTCTCCTTTTGTTTGATCGATTTGAATTGCTCATTTGAAAGAAGGTGTTATTTTGATCTTTCTCTTGTTAATTTCTCCCGCCGTTTTGGATCTGAGATGATAGATCCGAATATTTGAATTTATTCTCGTTTTCTATGATAAGCGGTGCGCTTCACTGGCACAGGCTGTTGCGTATTGGGTTTTGCTTGTATGATTTGGTCTCATGGCGTCCTGTGTTGGTTCTTAATATTATTAGGTAAGGCAGTTACTCGCGTACTTGGTCGATGACCTGAACTGGTCCTTAGATTAGAGAACATTGCACTACAGTAATTACTAATGTACTATTTGATATAACACATGATTTTCATAACCCGCCTAATATATACAGATTATACTCATTGATTGTAATATTGGTGTGTATTTATGCGCTATTTTTAAAAAAAAAAAATCTCAGTGTAACTTCTCCAATTCTCTTAGTAGTAATTTTAGTTTTTATCAGGATCCAGACCATTAGCTTACTTAATATCGATAAAAAGTTGTTCATTGCTCAACTGATTTTGTTTGTTTTATCAGCAGCCAATTTATAAACTAAGTTTTTTTAGAAAACTTTGGTCATAATTTTGATGTTACGAACTTGTAGCAGATAGGTTTAATTTCTTGATCTGCTCATGTTGCTTAATGAAAAATCGAAGCAATGCAGCTTTGGAATTTTGTTTAACACTTCATTCTTTTTATCCAGATGGGTGATGTTGTTAAGGACCTTACAGCAGGCACGGTGGGTGGAGCTGCGCAACTAATTGTGGGCCATCCTTTTGACACAATAAAGGTAAAACTACAGAGTCAGCCGGTCCCACCTCCAGGTCAACCCCCGAAGTACTCAGGTGCAATTGATGCAGTAAAACAAACATTAGCAACAGAGGGTCCAAGGGGCCTTTACAAAGGAATGGGGGCCCCACTTGCCACGGTCGCAGCTTTTAATGCTGTGCTGTTCACAGTAAGGGGACAGATGGAGGCTTTGCTGCGTTCTGAACCTGGTGTACCACTCACCGTGAACCAGCAGGTAGTGTGTGGAGCCGGGGCTGGCCTTGCGGTGTCGTTTCTTGCTTGCCCCACTGAGCTGATCAAGTGCAGGTTGGTTTTCAGTGTGCATTTACAGGACCCCACTATTTATTATTGTCATGAATGAAGAACTATTACTTCCTAGAACTTAACATGTTTGTTTCTGATAGGTTTTCCTGATTTTGGTTTATTGGGCTTGAACTAGATTTTGGGGACATATATGGAGGCAAAAGAGAGTCTACTAGTTACTGTACCAAAATTCATGGTGACCAGTACACTTCTTCTTTTTAATCTGATGCGAAGCAATCATTTGTGCAGTATGAAAATCATAAAAGGGGCACAATTAATTTTTACCCTCAGCCAAATGCTGTATATGCCCTAACCTTTAAAGAACATTTGCCCTAATAATTGTAGAATTTCATGGTAAATGCATGAGATGTTATTTGCACTTTTCATAATTTCTCCCAGTTGTTTGAGCCATTTACTGGCAAATATGACCAATTATTATAATACGTCTCAAATTTTATTACAAGGTTACAAGCTCAAAGTGAATTCGCCTCTGTAGCTGCAACTACTTCGGGGCCCACTGGGGCTGGAACTGCAACCGCTACCATGGCTGCACCTGCACCTGTAAAATACAGTGGGCCTATGGATGTGGCCCGCCATGTGCTCAAATCTGAAGGCGGAGCCCGCGGCCTCTTCAAGGGCCTCGTACCAACTATGGCCCGTGAGGTGCCTGGTAATGCGATAATGTTTGGGGTCTATGAAACAATCAAAAAATACTTAGCTGGTGGGTCTGATACCTCCAGTCTCGGCCGTGGATCCCTTATGCTCGCCGGTGGATTAGCTGGGGGCTCTTTCTGGATGATAGTTTATCCAACTGATGTTGTGAAAAGTGTGATTCAGGTTGATGATTATAAGAACCCAAAGTATAATGGATCTATAAATGCTTTTAGAAAGATTTTAGCCTCTGAAGGTGTCAAGGGGCTTTACAAGGGGTTTGGACCTGCCATGGTACGTAGTGTACCAGCAAATGCTGCGTGCTTTCTAGCATACGAGGTTACACGGTCAAGCTTCGGGTGATTCTATTCTTAATTTCAGGTCATTGATGAATTGGTAATTTGTAAATAGCCTGTTTGTTTCACTTAACTTCCTCAACTGAGGACTGGTAATGGTGATTTGGTGGAACTAGAGGCTGTTGGTGTACTCCTTTTTCTCTCCTTCTCTATCTTGTTGGATTCCTACATATATTCAATAATCTGATCACATAAACAGTTTTCTCAACACTTGATTACTGTGTAAGTAATTGCTTTGGTACCCTAAACCCTAATTGATGAATCCACCATCTGTACTGGTATGTTTCCCCTTTATTAGGAGTCAAATCCTCTAGAAACTGGTAGTGCGTAATACATCTCCTGGTTTGTCTCTTCTTTGTGCTTTTTCATCATTGGTATCTTCGGTTTAATCTGGCGTGCAGTTCTGTGCGTCTCTAATTATAACAATTCTGATACTAATTTTCGATCTTTTCAATATTTAGAAAATTTGTGGGCCATTTTGTTATTGTACATTAAAAAAAAAAATCAAATTGCCATATTTTAATTCTTCAGTGTTCTCTGACTCTGACTCACCCCTTTTATATATTATCGATAAAATAATATACATGGACCATAAAGACTACAAATTTTAAATTCTACTTCAGTAATTTTATATCATCATTAAAGGATAAAACAACAAGAATAATAAAAAGTTAGCATCACTTGAACACGATGCATAAATTCAGATAGTTTAATAAATTAAGTACCGATAGTGTTTAAAAAAAATTACAAATTTGAGAATGTTTTCTTAATATGAAAATTTAAAATAATAATGATACATTGCAAACCTTAAATAGTTTGATAATAAAAATTACAGTAAACTAAGCTATTTCAGTAAATAGTTTAACAAAGTTTAATTAATACATGAAGCAATTCATTAAAAGATTTTTGAAAAGGGAGAATTCACAAATTGAAAAGAATAACATGTGCTTGGAGACCAAAGTTTATATTTTTTTTAATAAGTACACAATCACTGTTTTGGATAAATAATAATTTTGTACCTATCTAAAAAAATAGTAAAAATTTCTAAAAAATATAAAATTTGATCTCTAAGCTCATTTTAATATGAACATCATGTTCAACGGATCAGATTGAATGTTCGCACTATCAAAATGGATATAAGGATGTGGAGCATGATTGGAGCACAAAACTAATGGTGCATTTTAACCCTACTCATGTTAAATTCAATAAAATTTTATATATTGGATATGGTTAAAGTGCACTAATGGTTTCGTGCTCCAATTATGCTTCACATCCTTATCTCCGGTTTCAAAGTCCAAACAGTCAAATCCGATATGCTCAATATGATCTCCATAATAAAATGTGCTTGAAGACTAAATTTTATATTTTCTGAAAATGTTTTACTATTTTTTTAGATAGGTACAAAATCATCATTTTTCAGAAGATTATGGACCATCCAAAAACAATAATTTTATATCAATCTAAAATGTAAAAAATAAATACAAAATTTGGTCTCCAAGCACATTTTAATACATTTTAATACGTAGATCGGTTAAGATTGACTGTTTTGACTTTGAAAACATAGATAAGTACCGAGGCATAATTAAAGCATGAAAATAACGAGGTTTTAACCCTACTCTTATATATTTTGCAGGACCAAATCAACAAAAAATGGTGGCGAAACATATTCAATTTGGACTTGTTTTGTTCATTAAAATAAAACGAGCATTACCAAAAAAAAAAAAAAAAAAAAACACAAATCAATATAGACAGAGAGATATACACGTATACAAATACTTATTTCATATTAAATTTTGCAGTTCTTATAGCTCGAAGGGCCTCACTGAAAATGTTATTCAATTTTAACATAATAAAATCTGGAACTAAACTATATGCGGCTTGTATTTAGTTACTTCTCATGTTGTAGATAATAAGTAAACTACACATACTACACACGATGTAATTCATAGAAGATCACGCCTTTGAACATGATTAGACGCTTCTTAAAAAAAAAGGAAAAAAGAAGAAGAAAGAAACATGTTCCACAAAAGAAATCACGTGGGCCCCACGCGGTCCCCACGTAGATGTTGCCGTTGCTTTTGGGTCTTCCGTATCTGTTTTATATTTTGTTCTATGAAATGAGTCATTCCAACCCTCTGTAATTGTAGATGTTTTCTATTATGTTCTATTTTGTTATATTCAGTTTTCTATGGACTTATATTAGTTGTGGTTAGACTAGGGCTGCACAAAAATTTTTGTAGTCCGTAATTAGATTCGAGTTTGATTCGAAAAAGTTCGTAAAAAATTCGATTCGAAATTGAGTTCGTTCGAAATTAATTCAAATCAAACTCAAACTGGACCTAGTTCGTTCGAAATAGGTTCGCAAACCAAACTTAGTTCGAAATTAACTCAAACGTGAACCGTTAATTTCCGGCGATAATGAACTTTAATATTTTATTTAGGATAATATTTGGATTTGTAATAATTCTAAGACTTTGATGATTGTTCTGTACTTCTATTGATTTTTAAATTGTACTTTTAATACTTTGGATATTTGAAAACTTTGGTGATGTTGCTCCTGTTGGCTATTTGGAATACTTTGGATTCTGTGATTGTACTGAACTTTGATTGATTGTACTAAACTTTGGTGTTTGATATAAATTTTGGTATTTGTAATGAATTTTGATATAAACTTTGATGTACTATATAATTAGAATTCAAAATGCCTGAATTTTTATTGAGGTGTTGTAATTTCGAACCCAGCCATAAGTCATAACTTGTAAGTTGTAACAAAGTTCGTAAAAGTTCGAAATTGAGTTCGTAAAAAATTCGATTCGAAATTGAGTTCGTTCGAAATTAATTCAAACCAAACTCAAACTGGAGGTAAGTTCAATTCGGTTCGATTCGTTTGCAGTCCTAGGTTAGACACATTCTATTATGTTTTCGATGGACACAATTTTGTTTCTATGAAGCATGTGGTTATCCATTTTTTTCAAAAAAATTCAAGAAAAAAATAACAATATTTGTGAAAGATGGAGCCCAAATAAGCCCAAATAATCCCTAAGCTCGTTCAATTTGCTGCGTGGTGGGCCCCGCTAACATGTTGATGCGTAACACCGCACACTAGACAACAGAGTTTATTTATTTTTTATTTTTTAAAAAGTTAACCGTATAATTTGTCATGGAAGGGTGGAATAAAAATAGCTTCGGTTCTGCAGCTACTGACATTCCTCATTTGCAATGACATCACTTTATATAAATGATACGAAGTTGCCGAAATTTGGGTAAGTTTCGGCGAGATAAAAAATCAGTGATTCTGAAATAATTCGGATATAGTTCAGAAATAATTTGGCATTATACATTGAATTCGGATCGAAAATTTAAATCTGATCGTAATTTTGATCTGACGATCAAGATCCAAACTCAAAATTTGAGTTACTTTAGGGATCCAGACTCGTGCCAAGCATGGGCTGCCACGTGAAGATGCTCTAGGGCTATTTGAGTTTGTAGATCAAAACTTGTTTAAATCAAATCCATCTGAGTTCTTACTGCTTCATTTTTAAAAGTTCAAACTAAAACTTTTAAGTGAGAACCGACTTGAGAGTAGGTCCGATGGGCATCGGACCTACTCCGTTCTCGTGAGAACCACCTGTTGTCTCTATAACGGACAAGAGACTGGCCCCACCATGTGCACTAGACTGAAAAACAATGTTATCAGAATCGAATCAGACACTGATCCAATAAAGTTCCGGTTCAATAGTTTATTGGTTGGATAGGTACCGGTTCAACCTCTGATTTTTTCAATAATTCTATTTGAATTGAGTTGCTAATTCTTATCTTAGTTAAATATTAGTTACAGTAACAATATATGCACATAATTTAATTTGAGCAAAATTCATTATATAAATAATTCAAATGAAAATATTTATATATTTTCAGTTTAAATTGGCGCACAGCGCACACCTATGTTTTTATGAATTATTATATAAATTATCAAAGTGACAATTTTATTTCATTGTTTCGGTTCAAATTGATGCACACCAATATGGTCTCGAAGACATTAAAAGAAAATTAATCATTTGTTTGTAAATCACTTTCTCGTTAAATTAATAGACTACTTGAGATTTCTCGAGTCCATTTAAAAAACATTAAAATATTAAATGATTAAAAGGCTGCTGGCCTACTAAAAAAGTCGGCCTTTATCAAGTCCAATATTGGGCTGGTAATTCTCACAAAGGTTAAAATGACATCAATTACGCCTTTAAATGAATGGGTCCTACTGTCAGATTTACCTTATTCTCTTTTTACCCTTTTCTCTGTCCCGTTTTTTATCTATTCTTCAGTCGATTTCCTGATAAATCTCAAATATGTTTTCAACTGGATTTTTCTCGAAATGATTCAGCAGTTTTTTAGGTAAACTTGACCGAATTTTTGAGAAGAAAACGCGAATAAAACCGAAAATTCGTAAAAATTCGCGAATAATTTGCGAATTGACCGTTTAATTCACAATCACCGTATTAAACGCGGATTGATCCGCTGATGGCTTAGAAACGTTTAATTCGCGAATTAAACACGAATCTTGTTACTGTGGTCTTCTGTCGGTCTGTCCTCTGAAGGTAACTCGTGGCATATGAGGCTATAGAATTTTAGATACTGAAAATCTACAATTAGAATATTGTGAAATCCTTGTCTCATAACAGACAGACTGGATTGTCTAGGGAACTGAGAAACACAAATTTCCCAGGACCCTCCATTTGTTTGGACGACATGTATGATCTCCAGTTGTCCAGTTCCGGTAATCGTACGTCTCACAAGTTCTCTCCATTTGCTGGATTTTGGGGTGGGACCCACCATGTGCGCCGCGTTGTTGTTTTTCTCGTTTGATTGCGGCTACGTCTTAAGTTGTATGCTATGTTACTTTCTTTCTAGAGTCCATTAACAGTCGGTAATGACTCGCTACATGATTATTACATAAAAATATTTTAGCAAATTAATTGGTAGAGAAAGATGCTGCAATGTGTATTTAACGCTTCAAGCGCAGTGGAGCGGTGATTGCTTTCTCCCGCATTAATCATCAACATTTTCAATTTCCATTAAAACATCCAAATAAAATACCCCATTTCTCCATTAAAATTTGCCATTATCTTTTTCCCCCTGTTTTCCTCAGCCAAGCTATCAGTAAACTCTGTATCAAACTAATCATTAACCAACTTTCCCTTGCTATAGAAAAAAGACGCAAACACTTTGAGCATTTCTATATTATAATAAAATGTATTTCATTACTTTTTGAAGAGGCAGTGTTATTTATTTTTATTTTGTCACTTTATAATTTGCTGCCGTGTCCGACATTTTTATTAATATCCAAAGTTTAATACAAATTATTATTTATGCCCAGATTATGATCTAATATCGAAAAATGCCCAAACCGGCCAGAAAATGGCCGACTTACTCCCCCCTAAGCCGGCTATTTTCTGGCCGCTTACCTTTTCTTTTTCTTTTTTTGTTAAACGACACATAATTTTCTATTAAACTTTGGATATTAATAAAAATGTCGGTTTAATCTTTAAATCTTATTTTTGCTGTTTAACGCACTTATGCAATTGTTTTAAATATTTTTTTGTTTATTTTTTATGTTGTACTACTATTTTAATGTTGTAATATTTTCTGTTTAGCATTATCATGATAATTTATTTTATCTGTAAAATATAAAAATAGTACCATAAAAACACACATACAAAAGAACCGAAATATAAGATAATCCAAATATACCAAACATAAATAGTATACCAAATATAAATAGTACAAAACTAGTAAAAGTACAACTAAAACTGAGAGGGGGTATATCGCTGAGGCGGTACTCTGGCGTTCGTCCGGCGTTCGTTCGGCGCTCGCGCGGCCAGGCTCTGTCTCTCTCAGCAAGAGGTTCTCCGTGTACAACTGCTCGTACGGCGTCCACTCAACAAGAGCTTCAGACAAACTTTGAAGCTCTGACCGGACTGGCTTGATCCCAACGGTAGCACCGTGGGTTCGATCTAAGTAGTGGTGGAAACCGTGCCACTTCTTGCCGTATGCCGGGCATCTCCACATATTTGGCTCTCCCCAATCCGGTGCCTCATTGGGGATAGGTCGGTCCACCGGTAGCCGTGACCACGACCAGTGCTGAAGCAGGAGTACCAGCCCGTACATCTGCTTCGCATTCTTCTGAATTTTCAAGAACATTAGACGTCAGTGTATTTTGATGGATTGATTGATTAAATAATTTACTAAGAAAAGAGTTGGTGACTTACCTCACTACTATGGCACGGGTGGGAGTACAGATACGCCAGGACAGCCCCACCCCATTTGTACGGCGACAGCCGCTCAAGGTCTGTCAGCAGCTGGAGATACATCATCGACATCTGTTCACCGCTGGAATCAGGAAACATGACAGAACCAAAAAGATCCATCACGTAGCTCCTGTTGGGTAATCACTGTACCCTTTGATTAGGTTAAGTATGCGGAAAGTTGGTAAAACAAAAATTTTACTTTTAACTTAACCCTAGGATTAAAAGAGTTACGTCGGAAAGCCAAACGAAAGTTCCTTTTCCAATTTTTCCCTTGACATAATCTTTTAATCCTACTTAGGATCTACTCCCTGATTGATTTCTAAAATAATATTTATTTAACATTTGAATAAATATAAATAACATTTATACCTTGTTTCCAAATTACAATTGGAATGCAGACCGAGCGAGAAGACCGGATCTGAGCAATGTCTTCTTTCGGAGCAATGACTTCTCTCGGAGCACCAAACATATGGTGCCTCTATAGGTTATCCACCAGGACTAACCAGAGAGCGATTTATTTCTTTTGCCAGAAATACTGTAAACCGCGGTATTACGCAAAAACACTATTCACGAGAAAAAGACAAAATAGCAGAATTCCCGACCCGCAGTTATTCTGATTTTACTAAAAGGCAAAACAGAAATATTGCGACTTTCGAGAAAACACTATTCACCAAAATCCCGCAAACACTATTCAACAACTCGAAAGATAATACGTAACTGTTACGTAACTTTCGTTTAAACCGCAACACTATTTGGGAGAGAAAACGAGAAAGAGAACGATAACCGAACCAATTCGAATCGAACTCAGACTTTTCGAACTTTTCAACTTATGAATTCTCTTGCCCCTACCCCTCTATTTATAGGGTTAGGGAGGTGCTTGTAAGCTGCTTGCAGCGAGGTGCTTGCAGGCAGCTGCTTGTAAGCTACTTGTAAGCTGCTTGCAGCAGAGGTGCTTATGTGGATAGGATTGATGACATGTCATGTGGATAGGATCGGTGACGTGTCATGCGGATAAGGACAAATCTGAAAAGACCAGAATGCCCTCGCCCCAAACACAATTAATATCCGTATAATTATTCTGAATAATTATATTTCTTGCGGTTGTTGATTTCGGTAATTTATACAACGTGTCCTACACGTTTATAAATTAACCGGTTAACTTTTATACAACGTGTCATACACGTTTATAAATTAACCAATGTTTCTGCTTGTCATTTTTACATGACATTTATAATATAATTATATCAAGTATAATTAATTATAAAGCATCTTATTATTGATCATAATCAATTTATAATCAATCAATAAGATTATCCGATTAACTCCTATAGGTGTGACCCGATAGGATCTGTGTTATGTTGGTAAATAGAATTAAAACCGTTTTAACTTCTATAATCATGAGAGGCATCTGGCAAAACGCATCATGACCATCCAATTACACAGATGATGTCGTACAGTACAATATCACGATCCAGTAAACTATTTTACTCGTGTTTAATTCTTTTGTCTCATAGCTGTCAGATTAATTTCAAGGTAGGTTTGTGTCATCCTTGTAAATTAATCTTTTCTTGATCTTGAGCAGATTATCAAATATGATTACTCTTGTATTCATACTGCTAGCAGATATTCTTACTCTATCAAGGGGCCCAGTGACACTATAACTCGTATAATAAATACGAGGGACAATAGCACTTTTGGTAGACCATCACTACCTCAGCTAAGTTATGTATACCGAAGAGCTACCGTTATAGCTACTTTTTACATATAGCGTTAGGTAACAATCACACATACACATCTCTTAGTTAGGAAAGATGAATACCTCATACTTTAGAATTTAACACTGAATGAAAGCATTAATGACACGAACACAATTCCGTATAATGTTTCATTCGGGGTCTGTCAAATACCATGTTCTCTAACATGTATCTATGTGATTAAATTGACAACTCCTTGTCTATGGTCAGTAAAACTTTAACCATCATTTAATCCACATACTAACCTTTAATTGGTTAATTAGTGTTCTTTGCTAATTACCTCGGTCAGTGACTATTAAGAGTATTTATCATCTATATTATGAAGTTCTACTCATTTCGAATCCGAATGCCGAAATGATCCATAATTCGATAAACTCAAAGAACAAAATGATAATATTATTAATCATTCAATTCATGAACAAAGCTTTATATAATTAAATTATCGTATTATTGACTTCTAGATTATTACACTAACAGCCCCGTCTATATCTGCAATACAAAACATATAAAAATTCTAATAGAATTCTCGTATTAGAAATTGATTAATAGAAACAAGTTATAAAATTTACCTCTGAATCTCCAGCTCGGTGGAATCTGTCGAGCGACCTGCGCTGAAGTGCTCCCGTAACCTCGTCATCCGCAAATGGAATTTGGACCTCCCATTGTCCCCAATGATATGGAAAGGATCAGCTTCCAACAACTCGCTGACATCACCTATGAATCTCTCGCTATCATATACGCCGCCAACGGATATGCCACGGATAGGCAAACCCCAAAGAGCACTCACATCCTGGAGAGTCACTGTCATCTCTTCGAATGGCATGTGAAATGTGTGCGTCTCGGGACGCCATCGCTCCACCAATCTTGCGATGAGAGATGCATTGATGATGCTTCTCTCTGCCTGCACGATGTCCACAACCTGGTAGAGACCCAGGTTGATGAGGTACGGGTCCATCATCTCGTAGTACTGCATGTGAACGCACCGCAACTTCACATCTAAAAGACCCTTGTCCTGCGTTGAAAAAGGTAATCCGCATAGTGATAACATAATAAAATTTAAACTCAACAAAATTTAAAGAAAATCTAAAAAAAGAAACGTACCTCACGAGAAGCCAGTGAGACTCAGTGATCGCTGTGGGGAATCCACAGGAGAGGACTGATGTGCTCCGTGCTGCTGGTACTTATCGGCTCGTCCACTATTTAACGACGGGTAGACCGTGCTCTAGGCATCATGATGTCTAAAATAACCTAATTTCGGTAAAATTATGCTTAATTAGCCTAATTATGGTAAAAAAAGGTCAAAATACCCTAAATATTGATCAACTGTGCTAATTACACTAAATTGCGCTTAATTAGCCTAATTATGGTAAAAAAGGCCAAAATATCCTAAATATTAGTCAACTGTGCTAATTACACTAAATTACGCTTAATTAGCCTAATTATGATAAAAAAGGGCAAAATACCCTAAATATTGGTCAACAGTGCTAATTACACTAAATTACGCTTAATTACGCTTAATTAACCTAATTATGGTAAAAAAAGGCCAAAATACCCTAAATATTGGTCAACTGTGCTAATTACTTAATTAGGCTAATTATGGTGAAAAATGCCAAAATACCCTAAATATTGGTCAACTGTGCTAATTACACTCAATTAAGCTTAATTAGCCTAATTATGGTAAAAAATGCCAAAATACCCTAAATATTGGTCAACTGTGCTAATTACACTAAATTACGCATAATTAACCTAATTATGGTAAAAAAGACCAAAATACACTAAATATTGGTCAACTGTGCTAATTACACTAAATTACAACAAATTACTCTTAATCCTAACCCCTAAACCCTAAACCCAAACCCTAAAATAAATAAATTTAAATTTAAATTAGATAAAAAAAATTACCTCAAAGAAGAGAGAAATTCGGTTGAGAGATGAGAGAGTTGTGAGGAGGAGAGAGAAAAATAGAGTATATATAGGGTGAAATGCGGATTTAAAAGAAAAAAAAAGGAGTAAGCCGGCTATTTTCTGACCGGCTTGGACATTTTTCGATATTATATCAGAATTTGAGCATAAATAATAATTTGTATTAAACTTTGGATATTAATAAAAATGTCGGCTGCCGTGTGGAGCTCCGCTTTCAAGGCATGGTGCGCGATTTTATATGTGATATGTATCAATCTTTTAAAAAGTTAAAAATCCAAACATATACATCAGAATCAACCATATCTACTTCTTCTGATTTGTCTTGATATGTTTGAAATGATATGTTTGATCTAATTTATGGAATCAAAGTAATTCTTCTTGTATTCCTTTTAAGATATGTCGATCAACCATATAGTATTACCATTTCAAAAATTATAAAATTTCATTCCATTCCAAAATATATTTTAGTATGAATATCATGTTGAGCGGTTCGAATCGACAACTTGACTATATTTTATATTTTCATCCTTATATTTTAAGATAAGAACAGTACTTTGTTATAATTTGTGAATATACTAGGAGCCGAAATTTTTATTAATACCATTTCAAAAAACACAAAACCAAAACAACACTGAAATTGGAGAACTCGAAAAATACCAGTGCCTCTAAGTCAATCTGCGGCCCCATTCTTGAGGTGCCGCAATTTGACGCTGCAGCCCCTCAAAAACCTAAATATTAGTATATTACAGTGCATTTTTGGACTTTTTTCGGGGGGGAGGGGGCTCAACGTCAATCTGCGGTCTCAAAAAATAGATATAAATCTGTTGTTATTCCAAAGGGATCACAGGACTCTGTTATTCCTATCCCAACCATTCAAAGTTTTTCATGCGCGAATCTCAAAAAAAAAGTTTTTTGTGCCCGAATATCGACAAAGGTCAACGGTTGGGATCGGAATAACAGGATCTTGTTATCCCTTTGGAATAACATATTTATTTCCCCAAAAAATGGAGCCGCAAATTAATTTGAAGACCCTGATATTTTTCGAAGTCGTCATAATTTTTGATTTTTTTTTTTCACAGTGATATTAATAAAAATTTCGGTACTAGAAGCAGCAAACGATCTACCAAGTGCGTATCTCCTGTGGTACCACAATGTATAGAATAAAGTCTCAGTCGAGTTATAAAAATTTTAGAACCTATTTACAATACAGAGGATCCAATTTTAAAATTCGTATATACTTGTATTGAACAGTCCGAATTTAAAATATAGAGGATCCACTTTTAAAATTCATACAAATTTATATAACTTAACATAATCATATACCTAACCAAATCTGAATTGATCTTTATTTATTTTATGGGGTCGTTTTCAACAAACACATGCAATTTTCAGTGACATTCCTCATTTCCAATGACATCGCTTTATAAATTATAAATGAATATTATGTGTGCAACTTGGCCAACTTGATCCACATCCTAATCAGCGAGGCATTGTCGTCTCTTGGCTCTTCAGAAAGCAACGGATTCGGATCAGCTGAAATTCTAAAACTAATGAACAGTAATTCTGAAATCCTTACAGTTCGAATTCAATTATAGAATTTTTTTCTGAGAACGCATCTCGAAATAGCTGGTTTTTTCTTGCACGTATCTCGGAACAGTTCGACGGCTGGATTCAAATTACAGGGATTTCAGTATTACTGTTACCGGTCTCGGATTTCAGCGCTTTCGAAAGCAACACTCCCCCCTCCCATTTAAAAATTTGTTAATTTGTGATCAGTAATTTTTTATTCATAGAAAATATTATAAAGTACTATTAAAAGAAACACTAATAGAATTTTTTCCATCTAAATTTTGAGCCGAAAAAATTCTACCAATTCAAAGTTTTTTTAATAAGCCTGGCTGGATCCTTTGTGGCAACCAAAGTAAGAAATTTGAAGAAATTACTTTTTTTAAACGGTCAAAGTTTGTTCGATCCAAAATTTGCATCGAAAAAATTTCTACTGTTTTCTTTTATGTATCGAAAATCGAAGATACTTTTTCTTTTTTGCTATATTATTTTATAATATTTTCTATGAATAAAAAAAATCTCTTTATAATTTATAGATGGAATGAATTAAAATTTTGTTGAGAGCGTGCACGCGTGCGTCTCTCTCTCTCTCTGGTAGCTTCTCGCCTTCTCCAGTCAATGTTCCATTTTTTTTTTTATATGTGATATACATGTTGACAGCTATACATTATTATTATTTTCAGGATAACATTTGTATATTTAAGATAGAGAAAATAATCTTACAGTACAAAACTGAACTTTCGTGACCACATAATATATTATAATATAAAATATTTATTACTAATTATATTGTCCCAGAGACGTATTACCAAAAGTATTTAAATTAGATGCCGTTGGTATTGTATTCTAATTATGTCATGTCATGACAATTAATAATAGGCGAAACATTTCATGAGAAGGGTTCAAATGCTTTTATTTTTTGTGCCTCCACCGTATCTTTATTTTTAAAACGTTAATAACTCAAAATTTAAATTATAAATGTCAAAATAAAACCAGATGAGATCTATATTATTTGTGCTCATAAAAATTATCAAATTTCGGTTTTGTTTTTATTTGAATCAATAAGTTGAAAAATCAACGTTTAGAAATTATCCATATTAGTACGTTTTTACAAACTTTTGATGATAACCAAAACAAAGTTGAAATGTCATAATTTTTTACATGTGCATAGATAAAATGATTAGATCATATCCAATAATTTTATTTTGACCTTTAATTTTAAAAAACAGAAGTACAAGGTACAAAAAATGAAGGCACAAAAAATTAATGTAGGATAAATCTCTAGAATTGGCGAAGAATCTACTTGTAAACTTTTTGAATAGAAATTTAGATTCAATTTTTATGGTGATGGTTAAGCATCCTTGACATTATCTTCCTTTGAATTATTTTTTTCCCCTCTCTTTCCAACAAAGAAACATAACTATTCAGGGCATGCGGAATGTCCTGTTTTTGGAATTCAGATCCAGTGCAGTAACCCAATTTTTGAGTTTTGATCCAAACCGTCCAAGGTACTCTAACACGAATCTTCAAGAACCTGGACCCCACAAATAATACTGGCCCCTGCGCTACCACCGAATAGGCACCGTACACGTCAAAACTCAAAAATTGGATTACTTTAGGGGATCCGGACTCTTGATACCAATTAAAAACAGAGGGGACAAGCGCTAGTGGACAGTCCAAAAGGGATATTGAATTAAAAAAAAAAAAAAAAAGGGTTCTCTTGATACCAATTAAAAAATTCTTACTGGTATAATAATGAAACATAATTTTACAATTTATGGTGATGTTAAAATGTAACATTTTAAGTAAACAGTACTGTCGTTAGCGCATAAAACATTCACACAAATTATTATTTATGATGTGTACTTGCCAAATGGATATTTGCAATTATTATCAAGATCAGAATATATCATATATTTTATTTATTTATTATGTTTTCTAAATTATTTTTATTTTATAGTAAACAATTTCTAAATTTTAAAGGACGACTAAATTGTATCATATATTTTATTTTGTTTGGTAGCTTAAATTGTATCTAAAGTAATTTGTTTAGAGGAATAGAGTGTCAGAAAATAAATTTTGACACCTGTAAGCAGAATAAGTGTGGAATAAATTAATCCGTTAGAAGAGGTAGTTTAATTTATTCAGTAGCAGAAGTATGTATTGAGGAAATGCACCAATGAAGTGAATTTTTTCATTTATATCCTTCAGTAAATTCAATTTTTAATTACAATACTATTAGTCCTCTATTTATCCAGCCACAAATCTTAATTTTTTTATTTCGTTCCTGAACATATTGTGTAGTTACTCTATGTTACTCTTCGTTTAACAATTTAAATGTGAAGTAAGTAGTTTATTTCACCTCTTTCTCAACGATCAAAATATGAACTTTGTTCGTAATTTGTACGGTGATTGGAGCTTTCAAATACTCATCTATCTAATTATGATTCTAATGATCTATAATGGAATAGGCAAGGACGGGAGAGGATAAAGATTTTAACAGAACAATTTTGTCTTCATGCAATGCACGAATAGCATACAACATTCTATCGATTCTATAGTCTGTACACTGCATTAAGTCAAAATTGCTATGTTAAAATCTTAACCCAACTGAAGGTTCGTCGAAGCTATTGTCGACATTCTAATCATCACATACCATACCACCGAATTTATAAATTTTCCAAATGCATAACACTGATATCCGCTTGGCGATGTTATCGGCGAAATGCATAACACTGATATATTATATATTTACATGTATTGATCTTTGGGGGCCACATGATAACTCTGTGATTCATGAATTATGAAGCTTATTGTTGTTGTAAGCAATACTCTATTGCACTATTTGACTAATTTGTATAACATACAACAATTGAATTTAAATAATTTTTTGGAGTTAAGATATTCTGCAGTTCAAGACAATTGAAATTGCATATATTAGTTGAACTGAATAAATCATCAAGATATTTATCAAGAATTTAAATTGTAAAAATTATGAACTTGGTAAAGTAAATTTGATGTTGAAACAGAAATTAATCGTTGTCAACGATTAGCAATTGTTGTAACTATTAGTGGCAAACTAAGCTGCCACTATAAATAGAGTTATTGGTTTTTCAGTCAAATGACTACAAGGATTAATCGTTGTAACGATTAAGTAAGCTACATAGAAAACAAATCAAGGCTAAAACCCTAACCTTACAGGGCTTAATCGTTGGAGACGATTATTAATCGTTGTATAAAAGGTACACAGAAAAATAAATTAAGGTTGAAACCCTAACTCCATAGAAATGTACTATCCGTTGTAACGATTAGTGGCAGATTACTCATTCCGAAGTTGCCACTATAAATAGAGCTATTGGGTTTTCAGCCAAAGCACTTTTAGCCGCCCCAACTTTTCAAAAGCGATTTTTCTGTGTGCTTAAGTCCCTCCATTGTTGTGAGAGCTTAGAACTTCAATATCCCTCAAACAATCTCAAATCTGCTTCACTAATCTTGAGTTAGATTAGATTAGAGTAAGATTTTGAGTGTTTCTCTTGAGAGTCTAAACTTAGAGACTTCGCTCTGTAACCAAGTTGGCTGTGTGACTTCCCATTGATTGTAAGGACTCACTGGTTCACAAGTTGTAACATTTCTTGTTGGGTAATAGAAATGCGCACTGAGAAGGAGTTGCGACGCCCCGGAGAAGTTGGCCATTTTGCTGAACTCCGTTAACATTCCGCGTGTCAATTTCTCTAAACTCATCTATTTATTTTAATTGCAATTAATTTCAGTTTTAGAGTATTAACGGTGCCTTAACAATAACACTTATGAGAAGGACACACAAAACTTTTTTAAGTTTAGAAATTATATAAAAATAATATAAGATATTAGATGGATTGTATTCATATTTTGATAGCGTAAAAGGAGCTGAATTTTTTTTTTTTCCAGAACCTTTATAATATCTTGTTGGAACTGGAAATATATTTTTGATTCCTTTAGAATTTTTTGTGCATCGGCACAATACACGGTATGGTTCTTAAAGGAAGCGATTTTTCCGGGTCCTTTAGAATTCCTAAAAGAACGGAAAAAATTACATGTGATTAAAATTTGGGGAATTTTTTATCCATAGAAATTATTATAATAAGATGTACAGAAATATGAAGAGTATTATGATTCCAACAAATTTAGAAAGATCGGTCTCATTGAGTCCGATCAATTGATTTTTTTTTAAATTTGCGCACATAATTTGCTAAAAAAAATATGGATCGTGAATGGTCATTCCGATCCATTAATGAGTTGATTTTCTGCGGCACAAAACCCTCTGTATCCATTGATTTTCTGTGGATACAGAAGGTTTTTAACCCTCTTTATCCCTTAATAGATCGTGAACATTGATCCCGATCCATTCACTAACTGGTTGATTTTCTGCAGATATAGAAGGTCTTGTGCCGCATAAAATCAAGCCTTTATTAATGGATCGGAATTACTGTTCATGATCCATAATTTTTTTTTTTTTGCAAATTCTTTGCGCAGTTTTAAAAAAAAAAAATCAAATGGATCAGACTCAACGAGTTTGATCTTTCTAAATTTATTTGAATCAAAGTACTCAATCTATTTCCGTACGTCTTATTTGAATAATTTCTACGGATAAAAAATATTCTAAAATTTGAATGCAATTTATCTAATATCTTATATTACTTTTACATAATTTATAAAATAAAAAATTCTGCAGATTGGTTGGTGGAATGATACCACGCTACTGCGAATTCGTATCCTCTGCATTAACTCAAATTTTGAGTTAAGATCTGAACCGTCCTATTGAGATCCGCACTAATATTAAAGTACATGTGCATTATAGCAGTGGACAGGATTGGTCCGAGTTATGATTGTACTGTTCATAAATTAACTCAAACGGTGCGTTAATGCAGAGGATACGTATTCATGCTACTGCTACTGTGCTACAGGAGCATTAATTATTATTTTTCTAGCAGTTGTAATGCTTTTGTGCTAATTAATTGATTTGGCTGGATAAGCACTTATTCTATTGGCTGATGCCTGATGCAATACCACTAACTGAAAGTGGGGCAGTTTTTCCTTCTTTTGTACCATTATTCCTGTCAAGTGCTCTTTTGAGTCATCTCAAGTGCAAATCGCCAAATTCTGAATCATTAATTTATTGGGTCTGATGACCACTGCTGTTGGAAAAATCTTATATAAAGCGCAAGCCTATCTGTGTGTACACACATAGAGTTGAACTAGAGTGTTCCTAAGTTCACCAAGCCTATATATGAACTCAATTTTAAAATTTATCGGATTGATTTTAAATAACGAATCCAAACAGTTTAAATTCTTCTACCTTACGAGTGATGTGTTTACAATAAATGGCTCAGGTCCTTGTTAAGTTAGCACTCCTTTTTTAAGCCATCTTTGGTAACTGTAGTAGACCGAGTTTTCCATTTTAGTTTTCGTCTCTATTTTTTACTCATCTAATAATCAGAGAAAAAGCAAGGATTTTTTAAATGGTTAATTATAAAATATGAACCTTTAATCCGATAGTCAACTGTTAGTGACAACATGTTTAGGTAGCTGTCATGAAATTAATGTATTATCTATCCCTCATCTTTTTATGGAACAAAATATTATATCTAAATTCTAACAGCGTGCATCCCAGTTCACAAAATTATGTGCTATCATGTCCTGCTAGTTCTGTGACAGGCTGGCAGCTACAATTTCAAAGGTGCTGCATGTAATGACTCTCAGTTGTGGCCACATAAGATCAGAAATCTGGAATTAGTTATTTTGGACCATAATTTAAGTCATTTTTCAATGTGCTAAATCTATATCTTAGACTCCATTTAATATTCGTCTCATAATATGTACAGTGTTTATTCCTTTTTATATATATATTATATATGTAAATACTTAATTGACTATCTCTAACAACAAATTAATTATTTTTAATATATAATAATAATAATAATAATAATAAATGATCGAAAGACTGTTTTTAACAATAAATAAGTTACTTCTAACAAAAATATATAATTCTTGAAAATTTAACATTTTTTTAACAATATTTTTGTTCCAATTAATTTTTATATATTTATAATTCTTAAAGTATATATGTAATGGTGGTACGAAAGTGCGAATGTGCGATGATAATTATCATGTGATTTTCATATCATCATCCAAACGCGTATGTGTTAACAAAAATAAAAAAAAATGTAGAGATTTTGTCTAAAAAATAACTTGTTTACCATTAATATATACAGTCATAATAATGTCATATGATCATATTTTTTATAACCAGTTCTGTATTTAAACTAATTAGTACTAAAGTCACACGACTCTTTTCTGTTTAAAGAATTTTGCTGCCATTGATGCAAACCAAATGCAATATGATCCATCTGATTTAAATCACACGATTATGGCAGGTAGAGGTAGTTGATGCGATGCGGACCCAGTCTCTAGTGGCTTGTTCTATAAAAATTCCCAATTATTAATCGCACTTTTATATTGCGATTAGTTGAGGATATTCCTAGAAAAAAGATAACCAGAAACTGACAATCAGTTCGGTAGTTGAGTAAAGTAAATTTGGATTAGCAGAATCGTATTTGTCGCCTAAATCTAATACACGACAATAATAATCAAATTTTCAATGAACAGAGAAAAATGCTTTGACCAACAAAGAAAAGGGAAAAAAGGGGGAAGAAGAAAGAAGTGGTAGTTCCATTTCCATAGATTGTTTCAATTTCCCACTACATTATATTACATTATAACCCCCAACTAAATTATCTATTACAGTGAGGGGTCAAATGTAGTTGCAGAATGCCTTTATAGACTTCAATTCAACAAAAATTACACACTTTACTGATTTTACTCCCAGTACTATAGATTGCTTGATTGATTCTACATGAAGGCTGACGCTCTTGTTGTGGACACCAATTGAAACACCAAATCCAGATATTGTGAAATGCAATCGCAGGAAATCAGAAACCATGCATTTAGCCTCCTGATTTCTGAAAGCAAAAAAAAATAAAAACAGAATAACAACACCTAAAGCAAGTTTACCTTTACCCCCCTGATAAAATCAGGAATTTCGCACCTCAGCTGCCGCAGCCGCCTCAGCTACAGATTTGAGCTTCTGCAGATTCAATTTGATAACTGTATCAGCAAACAGCCTCGTATCCTCTTCGCTGTTCCCCGGAGGCACATCCACCACGTACGATTCCAAAACAACGGTCCAGATCTCGCCTCCCTCTTCAAACTGATTCACACTAGTTACGCTCTTATAGTTTCTCAAACGATGCTCCCCGCCTATAATGGTAAATCCAGTGACTTTTCTTTCTTCGTCTAATATATCCAGCCGCTCGGTGCTGGTACTCGCTGGTAAGCCAGAAATAACGCTCAGTTCCCTGAGGCAACCCACCTGGACGCCACCTCCGCCTATGATTGAGCAGCTGCGGATGAAGTGTTTGTAGATCTGAGGACAGTCGAAGCGGCGCACGACGGACCACACAAAGCTGGAAGGACATCGGATCCGCTGTGACAGAAGCGAGGAACAACGGCCCGGTCCCACCTGGTAGGTATGGTACTCGTCGATGGTGGGGGCCAGGGAGGCATACTCGGCCGGGGTTAAACCGACGGGAGGTTGTTGTACGGGCGGCGGCGGCGGCGATGCGACGGTCGCAGATTGATGCGAGGGTTCCGAGTCATGGGTTGCTGCTTCATCCATTTTGAAGTATATTTTTTGCTTGCGTTTTGGATCGCGAGGATTGGGGTTGTGGCTCTCTAGAGAGTAGAGATGAGAAAAGATGAAAAAATAGGGGTTCAGTTGATTGGGAAGTGGTGCTTATTATAATACTATTGTTTTTTGTTTTTTTATCTTTTGTCTTATTCATTGAAAAGGAAATTGTATCTGCGCCTGGCGCCTGCCCTTTCTTTTAAGTGTGTTTTTGTTGATAGTCATTGGTCTATTTATGGCCATAGACTTTGATTTAATTGTTCGAAATACATGTTAATTTAATTTTGATTGAATTAAGCCAAATAGGCACTCATTTAACTATAAATTAATATTCAAAATAACTTACAAACCTAAATTAGTATTATTTTATTTCTCAATAACAATGAAGAATTGTTATTATACCTGTGGAAACATTGTAAAACAATCTAACTTGTCTATTTTTCTGTCAATATATCAAATTTTTATTTGTCTATTTTAAATTAAAATATTTTTATTTGTTTATGTTTATTAAATCTGAAATTTTTTAACTTAATTGATCATTTGGTTCTAAATAATAGTTGATATACATGTTTTACTATATTTGTAAATGGATATGTCCCTCACTCTCTTATTATTTTTAGTATTGATTAATTTTGCATCTAAGAAAAGTGTTTATGGGTTGATAACTAGCTTCATAGAATAAGAGCAAAATTTCCTATCAATTGACACAAAATTTGAAACCAAAATGCAAAAATTTAAAAAAAAAATTTCCAAAATTCCAAATAGACTTCTTTAAACAAAGTCACTGTCTATACAAGAATAATTAATAATCCTGCACATCTAGTGTTAAATCTCATTACTCCAAATGATAATTCAAATATAATTTAATATTAAAATTGTAAACTTTTCAATCAAAAGTTTTTTTAATCGTAGTCATTGTTTATAATCTGAAGTAATAATTCACAAAATGTTAAATCTCCATTCTTATATTATGCACGTAAATATTTTGATCCGCTAATGTCTATAATTGAAAGATGAAATTTTGGATTTAATATCAGCCTTCCAATCAAATAGTATGTCTTCTTTTGATTAAATGCATTTTTTTTACATGTAGAACTCTAAATTTAGTTAGAAACATACTCGTTATATAACGATGTTTTTCTCAGTTATATACTAGGGGCGGATCTAAGGCTTAGCCAAAGGTGACTAAGTCACTCCTATGATTTTAAAATTTTAATTATACGTATAGGAATTTAATTGTACATTTTAATTTTCAAACATCCCATATCAAAATTTTCTAGTTCCGCCTTTAGCTGTATATGTACTCGGAATTTTAAATTAATGAAGGAAAATATATAGTTCTGTCAGTACCTAACTAATATCCTTTTGTGTTGATGTGGAAGAAATCATCATATCATATGTACGTATTACGTGTGCTTTCCAATCATCAACTTATGGACACAAATGTCATTTTAATTCAATGTCATAGTGATAGGACCCTAAATAATTTATCTATATACAATTTGTTTCCATTGTGATTTCGATCAACAAAGTTCAATTGGAACTCATCTCTATGAATTCTTTTGATTTTAAATCACATGAACTCTATTGAGTGGTATGTTTCGATCAGGCCCCAAATAATTTTCAATTGTCGTAGGAAATTTCCGTTTGTTTCTTCCAAAAAAAAACACTTGCACTGTTATACCTTCATACTGGTACAATGCAGTGTAATATTGCGAAGTGCGATTATTCCAACAGTTTGATTCCAAATGTTGACTAATTATTCTTTCTATTGATCTATTTTTTTTTTTTAATAAAAGTGCGTTATTTTGTAGAAGAATTGTTTTGGTCTATTATAATATGTTTCCGTTGCAACGCACGGGCACTGTACTAGTGATATATAATACACATTACAGCACACGATGATTTAGTATTAGAGTGAGTTATGAGTATCCCTTAAATAAAATACTTTCTGCCAATTCGAAACCTATTTGAATACGGGTCCGCTTCGTGATCCGTGCCAAATTAAAATGAACGACTCATATTTCATTCTACACGGTCAAATATTACACTAGATCTGAATTCGTAGTATTAGCTATTTTTCTACTTTTCTTACATTTTATCATGTAATCATGCTCTAGAGAATGACAAGGTTTATATCATTCGGAATGTATGAATAGTGTTTTTTTTTCTCTTTTCTTTCTCTCGATTAAAAAATAACCAGAACAAAACAACTATGAAAATATGTAATTTAACTTCACTATAGACTGGTTTGGCGTGCAGCGGGATTACTTGGTGAATTGTGAGGGTTGTTGGATGGTGTGGAGGACCAGTCATCAAGTTTGGTTTGGCGTGCAGCGGGATTACTTGGTGGGGCTCGAGATAGCAATAGCCAATAAAGTGTGCTCTAAAAAATTCGAAAAGAACAAGTCAAAAAAGAAAAAAGAAAATTGTAATTGTCGTTATTAGAAAGGTCTGATTTGATCTGATGTGGATTGCGGAGGTGCCTTATTGTCATGCCCCTTGCCAGGGAGGTCAATTTGGGTTCGATAGGTTTCGTGACCGTCTGATCTGTTTAAAAGTTTGTGCCTGTAACTTTCGCGTATGCTCTAAAATTTGTGTGCACGAACCAATTGGGCTTTTCTTCCATCTATATCTATGCATGAATATTTGAATCCACTATAATTCAAATACGGATCAGCATTCGAATGGGGCTGGATAATATCCGATCCATTTGCACAATTATATTTAATTGAATAAAGAGTCGTCAATAATGGTGCTATCCTGTATGTAAAATGAAAGCTCAACAATCAATATTATATCGCAATAAATCTATGTAACTATTGAAATATTTTTTATAATAAATATATATAGAGTATGGCTAATTTGCTGCTGGCAGCATTTCGGCCAGCTGCTGCCGGGGACAGATCTGCCATACTGATATTCAAACAACAAATTTTTTTATATAGATGTTCAATCTATATTAAAATCTACCTGGAGACCAAATTTTACATTTTTTTTGAATTTTTTTACTATTTATTAAGCCACTTTGAAAATTGCTAATATGGGTGAACAATAAAAACAGTGCAACCAAATTCTGGACTGATCAGCAATTTTCAAAGTGGCTTAATAAATAGTAAAAAAATTCCAAAAAATGTAAAATTTGATCTCCAAGTAGATTTTAATATAGATTGAACATCTAATGGTTTGGATTTGTTGTTTGAACATCAGTATGACAGATATGCCCCCGACAGCAACTGGCCGAAATGCTGCCAGCAGCAAACTAGTCATACTCAATATATATATATATATATATATATATATATAAAATTTAAAATAAAAAATTAATATGTGTTGTTTACTATTGATATAAAAGTAATATACTGATTAAATTTCATGCAATATAAATATTATTTGATCATATATTAAGAATCACTAATCTCTGATCTTTGCATAATTTAAAAGGTATCACAATGAATGGGAATAACCCGGGCTGTAAACGGATGTGGATATCCGCTCCGAATCAGCATATTATCCGTATCCGGATCTAAATGGATACGGATATTGCGGATACGGATACGGATAATTATCAATTATCCACAGAAGATACGGATACGAATAGTAAAACCTAAATGGAGCAGATATCCGGATTATCCGGAACCCAATAAATTTTTTCGGACTCACTAATTAAAAAAAATTATTTTGCCTTCAAGGAGATTTGAACTCATGTCATGTGAAGTGAGAATCTAAGCAACCAAGCTACAAACCATTACAACACATTATCTTTTGTTACTACTTCTTTATTTTGCTTATATATTATATCAATGGAATGAATATCTTATATCTCCCATCTTTCCAATATTAATATCTCCATCAACTTACAATTATTCATTTATTTTCATATTTAAATTTTATTAATTATTAATTATATCTTAAAGTTCATATAACTCATTATCCGACAATTATCCGTTCTATATTTGTATTCGAATTCGTATCCGTAAATTATCCGCTCCGTATCCGTATAAGGCGGATATAGTTTTAAATTTTGATATCTGTTTATTATCCGTATCCGTATCCGCTCATTGAAAGACGGATACGGATTTGATATTAGCATTATCTGCTCCGAATCCGCTCCGTTTACACCCCTAGAAATAACGCATAGTCTTATCATTCGGGGGATTCATATAATCATATTGGAGAATACACATAATTAATTATCCCTTTTTTATAGGCATTGTAAGCTGCACTTCAGAAGTAATGCTTGCTGCGTTAAATATCAAATTCAAACATCACTGTTTTTTTTTTCTTTCTAATTTCCGAAGAACAAGTCATCTCGCCCTTCATGATGCTCGATTTTAGACGCCATCATCGATTTTAGACGCCTTGATGATGCTCGATTTTAGACGCCAACATTATGTCAAACAGCTAGGTCGACTTGGCCCAGATTTCAAAATGCCGAAACAGCATCTCTCATGGAGCTACGAGGGAGTACGGAAGGATCCTCTCAAGTATTCAAATTTTGGGTTTTGATCTGGACCAATCCGGTCCGAGGCCGACATTTTTATTAATATCCAAAGTTAATAATTATATTCAGTGGTTTTTTTCAAAAATATCCAAACCGGTCACAAAATAGCCGGTTTTCTCTTCCCCAGAAACCGGTCATTTTGTGGCCGGTTTTCTATTTTTTTACACCTGTAATTAACTCTATAAATATATCTTTTTTCTCTCTCCTCCACACAATTCACTTAACTCACAAAAGAGAAAGGGAGGAAGGGACATCGAGAAATAAAAAGCGATTTTTGAGACGAAAAGGCCGATATTTGAAGGCGCCAAAATGATGAACAATAGCAACTAAGGTAGGTCGTCCAATCGTGGCCTAGCGAGAGCAGGGTCAATTAGTGATCGAGGTAAAACTGAAGGAAAAAAGAATAACTGTCAAGTATGCCGTGATCCCCAGAACTGTCATGTATGTACGATGAAGGAAATTTTGAGACGGCTTATTCGATATGAAATTTCAGACGATGACTTTGTGGAAAACCCCTACGGCTTTAATTTGAAAAAAAAGAAGGTTGATCCAGAGCCTCCAACATCGGACGATGAGTTTGTTCCGTATACTTATACTGGTAAGGCTACCACTTCGTCTGCTGTGACTAATCCAGATCCGGTAAAATTCGATGATAACTTTGTTCCATGTACTTTCAAGGCTCGTTGTAAGAAATACTACTACTTATTTAGAATTTATGTTGTAGACTTTATTCTATGCAGTAGTATTAGTAGGGTTTATAATTTGAATGCATTTGAAGCTTGGTTCTAAGAAGTAGTATTTTATTGTAGTTGGATGAATTAGGTTGTAATTTCTTTGAATATTAATTAAATAAGAATTACTTTTTATTTAGTAGTTCCATGTTATTTCCTTTAAAGATGAAGGCGTGAGAAAGAATTCAGAGTCACAATTGAATTGTAAATAAAGTCCACACAATTCAGAGTCTCGTACAAAACAATAAAGTACACACAAATTGCAAATAAAGTCCACATAATTTTCAAATAAAGTCCACACAAATTGCAAATAAAAAAGTTCTGAAAGCAACATCTAAATAAACAAGTTCACAACATGCATATAAATCACCTATTACTACTACGTCTAAAACTAAATCCGCGAAAGAAACCACTTCCAGAAGATGGCCTACCAGATGGTCCTGCTTGGGTTCCAGATGGCCCAGCTTGGCATCCAAATGACCATGGTAAATAATTGTCAGATAAACAATTTTAGAAAATGAAAAACAATTGTCAGGTAAATAATTTTAGAAAATTGCCATGGTAACAAACTACATTTTAGGGTTTTGGATTTTGGGTTTAGGTTTTGGGTTTTGGGTTTTGGGTTTTGAGTTTTGGGTTTTGGGTTTTGGGTTTTGGGTTTTGGGTTTTGGGTTTTGGGTTTAAAGGAATTAATTTAATTATTTTAATAATTAAATGAGTTTTTTAATAATTTTTTTTAATAATTAAATTAATTATTCTAAAAAATAAAAAAATATAATAAAAAAATAAAATAAGATCTGAACCTTATCTAAAACGAGATTAGCCTCTGAACTTCGGTGTGTGAAGTTAGGAAGGCTTAGGGGTATATTTATAGGGTTAATTACGGATAAAAAAAATAGGAAACCAACCACAAAATGGCCGGCTTCTGGGAAAGAGAAAACCCGCCATTTTGTGGCCAGTTTGGACATTTTTGGAAAAACCCAGCAATTCTGGTTATAATTATTAATTTGTAATTAACTTTGGATTTTGAGGTACAAGTATTCAAAATATTGAGTTTTGATCCGGACCAATCCGGTCCGAGGTACAATGCATGGGTTCCTTTAATGTTCGTGCTAAATCAGATCGGACGGTTCAGATCTAAACTCAAAATTTGAATACAGCTAGGAGGTAGCTGCTCCACAAATCGGCGCAGAGAAATCGAGTAGAACATATGCAATCTTTAGCAAATTAAATTCGTAACGGCTCTCTGTTCTTCCTATTTTGAAATCATTTTCCCAGTTCGGCTCTCTGTGCTTCCTACTTTCCCAATTCGGGTGTTGAAAGGGATCTAGCTATTTTAGTAATCAAGATTTATTCCGTCGCAATTCAAAATTCCCACTTTTCAATGGCCATTGAGGCGGATACACCGCTAAACCTGGTCGAAATATCCTCCGACAGCGAGGAAGACGGGGAGAAAGTGATAAAAACAGAGAAGAATTGTTGGAAGAAGGGCTTGAAAAAGAGGTGTAGCAAAAGGCGTCGCAGCAATAGCAAGAAGATAGGGAGGAGGTATGCTGATGTGGAAATCTGGACGGAGGAAGAGAAGCAATTAAATGATGACGAGTGTTGCATTCTTCCATCGGATCCTGCTGGAGAAATCGACCTCAGGCATCCGATCTCTGATCCTAAGCAGGACGGCGTGTCTGTGCTGGGGGAGCGTGGCAAGGTCATTCTTTGATCTCTCTCTCTCTCTCTATATGTGAAGTTAGCATTTTGTCCCCAATTCCCATGAAAAGCTTCACGGGATATCTCATAATATTTTTGACTTCTTAAAGCCCAGATGATAAGGTTGCTAATTTATTTTTCTCTGTGAAGGCACCTAACAATAGTACTATATTGCAATTGCAAACAATGACACTAAAAACTTACAATCATCTCAGATAGGCTAGCGGATGGAGAAATTTTATCGTTATTTTCAATAATTGGTATATACAATTTGCAAAGATTTTTTATATATGCTGTTAGGCTAAAGACATCCAAAAAATAGAGGAAGGTTTCAAATTCGAGAACGGAGTAGGTCCGATGCCCATCGGACCTACTTTTAGGTTCAACGAGCATGATGACCGTTTACGCGTACCGCACGAATCTTAAAGCAAATCGACGGTGATTAAACTCATTGAACCAAAGTAGGTCCGATGCCCATCGGACCTACTCTCAAGTGTTCAAATTCAGGTTAGTGTTTATTGGAAAATGAGGTGATTACCTTTTGTGGTAGCTGGAAGTTTTTATGACTTTCAGTTTAAAAACAAATAAACTTTCTTTCTTCTTTAGAAATGTAAAAAAAACAGATATATACACAGACCAGATTTACGGGCTTCAAATGACAGAAAAGCCGAAATAATACACAAGTTGTTGATATTCTCTTGCTTTAGGTAGTCCTTCATTCAGTAAATAATGTAGCGAGCTTTTCTTTCAAAACAAGAAAGTTTCTTTAGACAGAGTAGTAGAGTACCTCTTTTAAAGAAATATCATTTTTTTTCTTCCTTTGGCATCACTAAATATCATGTGGTGGTCTAATCCAATCCTTTCCAACCATATTGAATTTTCCATGTGTTGTGAAACTTCTTTGTCTGTTTTTCTCTTTATGAAGATCAAAAGAGATACTGTCATGGTTTTGTTTATTGTTAGCCTCCTTAGTCATACGTAAACTGATTTCGCAAAATTTAAGTCCGTGTTTTGATCAATTGACGTTGTACAAGACAATCTTTGAGTTTTTCTTCATATTCTCTTTTTCCAGTTATACCAAATTAAGTTTTGGCTATTTGAAGACTGAAACAGCTTATCATCAGCCATAAGTCTCCTCGATTATAAACATAAAACAAAGAAAATTCAACTAAAAGGGAAAACAATACTATAGTGTAATTATCCCAAAAGTTTTAACAGTGTAATTAAATATTACAGGTGGCATGTAGAGATTATCCCCATCCAAGGCATTCATGCGCAAAATATATCTTCAGTGAGACTTCTCATGAGAACTGCTGCTCCCAGGTCTGCATGTTGGTACTTTTTTGGTCTTGTACTAAATTTTCCGTCCGGTACTTGCTGTTTCTTGTGTTATAACATTTCCCCCCTAGGCTTTATAATGCATGCTATTCCAGTTGCATCATTTAATAGATTGATTCTTATTTCTTCATCCATTAACAACCTCAAAGACCAGCTCTAACAAGCTAGCAAATGTACGATGCTGAAAGTAGGTGTGCCTCTTCTCTCTTTTCCAGGAAAGTATACTGGTATTTGGGGGTGGGGGGTTTCCAACCAAGCTAATATTCATTAATAGCTTGTTTTTGCCCTTTTAAGTAATAGATGCACATTAGCATGGGCGGATCTATGTATAGCCCAGGGGGTGCTTAGCTCCCCTTATGATTTAAATTTTTTTAATTATGTATATGGAAATTTAATTCTATTTTTATTTTTCTTAAAGTTTTTATATAGTTTAGTGCCCCTCATAAATTACCATGTGTGCTTGTAAGTCGTAACCTAGTGGTTAGAATTTCAATTTGTTATTGTGGAGACTTGGGTTCAAGTCCCGGCCATGCATTTTAAATTTTTTAGGCATGTATGCTTGGTTCAAGTCGTAACCTATCTAAATTTTCTAGCTCCGCCCATTAGACATGTATGTTTGGTTCTTTGGTAGAACAAAGGCATCTACCCTACCCCTTGGATATTACATACCTATATATCTGAAGTGCAAATAAAAAATAGTTTGTTTTTTATTTGAAACAGTGCTATTGCTATGTATGTGATGTCTCAGCCCCATGCAGCTACTGGAAGGGACCGAATGGGCATTGCCATGCCTCAAGTCAAGAAATAGGTTGGAGTGCTGGTAGACGAGCAATGCGCCAGGCTAAACGGCAGCTGAATCATTGTTCAACCATGACTGGCCAATAAACCATGGCCTTCTAAGTTTGAAATTCCTATTGCTGGAATTTTTTTTTGTCATTGCCTGAGTTGCGATTGCGCAACTTCATTTTGCTACTCGGTTCCATACTTGAGAAAATTAAATGGTTCTCGTATGTTGCTTTGAAAGTGTTATATTATTGTAGCTTAGGTCTTTTGTAATATATATCAACCATTCTAGTCTGGTTGCCTCTCTCTTTCGGGATGCAATTATTCTATATATATATAGTGATCATTCACCTGCAGGATGAAAGCAAAATTATTTGTCAAGATTTTCATCTTTTATGAATTTTCTGGGGACAGATAAACTGAACAGCTGGAGGCACAGATAAGATAAGAGCTTAACAATGAACCTTGAATGGCTTTCAGTGTAAACAAGGTTTTCAATTCTCCATAGTCCATACCATACATTGTGCTTTGTTCAATTTTATAATGCTAACAGTGCATGTATTTGGGTGAAAAGCTAGGTGCCTAATGTAACTTGAGAGAAATAATATCGTTTGTTATTATATCTCTGATGCGATTTCTATGGATGTCAAGCTTGGATGGGAATCAGACCAAATTCGGTCTGATTCTCAGCGTTCGATCTGCATCAATATTTGTGCAAAATTAAAATAATGAACTTGGTCCGTTTAATTTTCTACTTTATGATCTTGCATTGAACAGAAATAAAAAAAAATTTTTTTTGGATTGAACAATAATATCAACGGTTCAAAACCGTCAAAGATAAAACGAAGAGGTGTAATGAACTGAAGTTTGAGCCGACAAAAAGAATGAAGAGCAGCATTCTCAAAGGAAGAATTGTTAATATACCCATTAAAACATTCTAAATCATCTATTTTTATAAAAAAAAACTAAAACTTTTTAATTTTCCTATCAAAGAAATAGCAACATTCTCAAGGGGCATATTATAATTTAGCCAAAAGACGGACCAAAAGTCCAAACTCCAAACGAAGAGGCCAACCAAATATGGAAAAAGAAGGGGAAAGGAAGGTGAAAATGGAGCACGAATTGGAGGCCAACGATCGTTCTGATATCGATTTGGTTGAATTTTCACAAAAGCTCTCCATTAGTGCATCCAGTGATGCTGATGAAGACGATGAGGTCGTTGTGCTTGGTTCCAACGGACCGGTACGATTTCCTTCTCTTTGATTATCTGAGCAATTAGTATTATTTTGGAATTAATTTACTCCACAATCAGGTTAATTGCTGCTGGATTTATACTGGTTTAGTTTTTTTGGATTTATACTGGTACATGTTTCAGTTTCCACATCTGATCTAAAGATGAATTCACAGGTGGCATTGAGAGATTTTCCACATCCAAGGGACCTTTGCGCAAATTTTCCATTTGAAAGTACCCCTCATGAAAACTGTTGCAGTAAGGTGTGTTAATGATATAAGCACTCTCCTTCTCTTTTCCTTTTTAAGGGCATTTACTGATCTTTGATTCTGTAATTTGGTGCAGTGTTACTGTGTTTCGTGTGAAGTAGTTGCACCTTGTTCGAACTGGGAAGGAAGAGATGCACATTGTAATATTATTTCCAAGAAATGCAGAGAAAAGTTGGAGACTGCAACTCCCACAGAGAAGAAAATTATTTTGATCATAGAAGAATAATGCAGGATTGTACTATGTAACCACTGTAAATTTATGAGAATTGAATATTCGGTATTGAAATTTTCTGTCATGTATTGTATTGAGTATATATCTAGTCTGTTACAAGAGGGGAGGGATATTTATAGTGTGTAGATCTATTGTACCGTTGGTACTTTATATTTGTTACCGACGGTAACTTTCCTAAATTTTTTCAAATTTACATTTTTACCTCTAACTCCTATTTCTATTTTAACTCCTAATTATTATTTATTCTCAATACTCCTCCTCAAGTTAGGATTATAGATATCGGTTAATTCTAGCTTGCTTGTTATTTCTTCAAACACCTTCGGAATGAGACCCTTGGTAAATATATCGGCTAATTGGTCTTGACTCTTTACGTAAGGGGTTTCGATTTCATTCGCTTGAACTTTTTCTCTTATGAAATGACAATCGACTTCGATATACTTTGTTCTTTCGTGAAACACCGCATTCGAAGCGATATGTCTTGCCGCATTGTTATCGCAAAACATCTTCATTGGTTTATCAATTTTGATGTTCATCTCTTCAAGCAATTGTTTGATCCACATGAGTTCACTTGCGGTGGATGCCATGGCACGATATTCCGCTTCCGCACTCGATCGTGCCACAATATTTTAGGATTTAGGGTTTAGCATTCTGAATTTAATATCATGTCCCTTATATTAATTGTTGATACACCAGTTGGCATGAATAGTTGGTGTCAGTTCCATATATATAATTTTCATTTCAATTCGGAAAATCTTTTCGATTAATAGAAAATGACAATTCACAGAAAACAGGACCTCCTGTCTCTCTGCCATGTAAGGTTTGTAAGGTCTTCAATCTTCTCCAGTACTATTTCTAACTGCTGCTTTTCATTATCAATCCTAGCGTTGGATCATGGCAAGCAAAGGCCAAATAGAAACTTTTATCTCCATTGGCCAACAAGAATGGAGACGATTTCTATCCAGCATAGAATACAAAAAAGGCCTAACAATTCTCTCAATAATAGGCTAGATATTATATGGAAACTATACATATCTGCTCACCACAAAAACTTTAAAAAATATTATAAATTATTAAAAAAAAATTCAACAACATAAACAAGTAGCCACCCACATCCCTCAATGTTGTCAATTTTTCCAAGAAGAAAAAAAGATAGCCATGGAGTCCACTGCCTATCCTCCATTTCAAAACCTCCCAAAGAAAGAAGTGGATCAAAGCAAGGGTATGATAGAGATCGGTGTAGCCGAAGAGCATGATGATTGCTATGAGATTGATTTTGTCGACGATGATGATGACGACAATGATGATGAAGATCATTGTTACGTAATCAATCACAGCAACCATGAAGCACATTATGCAATTAATCAGTGTGAAATCATTGAAGCTGAAGGTTATGATAATGGCGATGAGGATGAGTATGATGACTCTGATTATGACGACGACGACGATGATGATGATGATAGTTGCTTTGAGATTGTTCCGACTGAGTTCTCGCAAAAAATCTCCGTACAGGTTCCTGATGATGCTTTGGCTTCATGAGTACAAAGAATCAGGGAAATGAGGTATCTTTCTGTTGATTTTTTATCCCTTTGTGAGATTCTTGATTTTGTGTAATGTCATGATTGTAAATTCTTTTTTGACATTATTTTATTTTATTTGCCAATCCGTTTCAAAGACATAAAACTGTTTTCCATGTTTTTTTTATCAAAAATTGAGTTTCTTACAGAACAAATTTTCAATTTATCATTGGGGTATTTTGCTTGGAATTGGATTGGATTCATTGATTATGACTTCATTATTTTCGTACATTAAGAATAAGTTTTTCATTATTTTAATTATTACATTTACGATGGACATCATCTGAAAAATCTATACAAGAATTTCATGTGTTTTAAAATGACGATGTAATATGCTGGTAAAAGATAGACACACTTGACTTTTTTTTCTTCTCTTTCATTCAACAAATCATGCTGATGGATAACAATCATCCCGCTCAGTGCCATCTATTAAATCTTTATAATTTGATCATGCTGGCACAAGACCATATATAGGCTCATGTATGGGCCTGACTATATAGGCCGGGCCTGTTATCAACCACTTTCTCATCCATCAAAATAGAAAAGGCAAAAAATAAGAAAAATAGGTAAATATTTTAGTTCCAACTCCAAAGAAAAGAAGAAATGAGATAATAAAGAGGTGGCGGTTCGGAAATTAAAATGAGATTGTAAAGAACGAGGGAGATGAAACCCCATGCATGCATCCAAATTTATTTCAATGCAAATGGAAACTAACATGTATATATAGATCTTTCGTACATTAATCTAGCTACTCTTGCAACAAGCATGGAAACAAAGAAGAATTTCAAGGTCGGAAAATTTCCTGCAACTGATTCAAAATCAGGAAATATAAAGAAAGAGGAAGTGACACAATAAGAGGAAGATGAGAAAAGTGAAGAAGATGATTGCTATGAGATTGACCCCTTGGACTTCACCAAAAAATTGTTGCTTGAGGTTTCTGACAATGGGGACCACAATGAGGTTGTCATCGTTGCTGCCAAGGGACCAGTAAGATTTGTTGAAGTTAATGTTTTTTGTCAACAATTTTGGTATTAATGCATTTAGTTTTTCAGGAAATCTTAGTAGTTAAAAATTTGTATTTAGAAAATAGAGAAGTTTAATGAGATAATTAAATGTTATTCAGTGAGAATAGAGTGTGCAGAAAATTTCTATGGGTTTATGTATGTCAAATATTTTTTGAATGTAAGAGAGTAAAAACACAAAACCTAATACACTCAATTAAAGTAACATAGGTATTAGACAGTACAATTAATGTATCTAGACAAGGAAATAAATCAGCTGAAATTCCGAGATCGGGTATTGTTCACCCTGAAATCCCTGCAATCCTAAATCCAGCCATCGAATTTTTTTCGAGAACGCATCTCGAAACAGCTGGTTTTTCCTTGCACGCATCTCGGAACAGTTCGACGGCTGGATTCGGATTGCAGGGATTTCAGGATGAACAGTACCGACCTCGAATTTTAGCAAATTCAGATCCATCTAGACAGTGTATTAGGATTATGCTTTGCTTAATTAGTTTATGTTATTCTGTTACAAAGCTAGACACAGCGATTGGAGCTGTTTGTAATAAGACCTGAGGTCTATATATAGACCATAGATTGTAATTGATTGAGGTTAATGAAATACAATAATTCATTCCAGCATTACTGTTTCATTAGTTCTTATAATAGGCCAACAAGATTTCCCTCTAGTCAAGATTGATCCTTAAATTTTGTTCTAAGTACTTATCACTAGTTACTGAACTTGCACACCTTACTATATGAGTTGTTGTAACTTGTGTGCTAATTTGAATTATCAAAATCAGGTGGCACTAAGAGACTTCCCCCACCCAAGACATCTCTGTGGAAACCTTTCTTTCAATAGCACTCTTCACGAGAAACATTGCAAACAGGTATGTTGAGCTCGCTAGCTAAACAGAAAACAGTAGCCAGATAGTAAGTATAATACTCTTCTAAATGGCACTTGCTATTTTATTTGGTGCAGTGCTATTGTATAGTGTGCCAAGTACCAGCTCCCTGCTCCAAGTGGAAGAATGGAATTGGTGCACACTGCCATGAGTCAAAGAGGCCCGACTCACAGACTTACATGCGACTTTCCACGTGAAGAGCATTGTTCAGTTGTGTATCTTCAACATGTATGAAATGCAAAATTTATTGTACTTTTCTCTGGCATGTCAAAGATAAGTTATCTGTTCCTGTTCCTGTACCCTTTACCATACTCATGTGCATAGTTGCGTATAATCGTAGATAAAATATAAAATGGACAATAATGTTAATTACCAGCTGAAGATAAACAACATAATGGGGGATAGTATCAGAGAAGAGTTGCAGTAAATCTTTTGTCAATGATACAATCCCATGATAAATAAAATGTTAAACAGACTAAAGGATACATAAATGGGCAGCAAGGAAGGTGTGAATTGAAAACAAATTCTCACCCAAATAAACACCTCGCTTCTTAGAAGACACTACACAGTTTGTTTCCCTTTACTTAGATTAAGAAAGAATTAAACTTAATCAATTGTTGGCCTTTGTTTTAAAGCCATTAATGATAGGAGCCCCGTTAATAGCAGGGGCAGCGCCTCTTATTGATTTGACATATGAGGCGTAGTCAGCATATTGCAAGGTGAAGAGGGTGCTCTGATAGCGAGTCACTCTCAGCTTCTTCCTGAGTGATTCATTTATTACACCGTTATAACCGGCCTTTCTCATCAGAGAGTCAATCGTCTCAATCTTAGTCCATCCTTTAAATGAGTAAATGCAAAATTAGCACCAATAACAAAAAATATTGTGGATGGTAAAAAATTGAACTTGATTTTGGTCCTTACTATTTTTTGCCATATTTGATCCTATATTCATCTTCTCAAAAATAATAGTCATAATTTTATTGCAATCCGAGCAATCATGTTGAAGTCTTAGAAGAAAAATGTAACAGCACCAATTTCACATTCATTCTGATGAGCATTCTAAAATGCCATTCAAATGAGACCAAAACTGTAAAATACCAATCTTCAGTTTATTGTTACCTTCATGAGCAGGGACATCAGGCAAGTAGGTTGCACTGCGCCTCATGTTGTAATCAGGGTCAGTGAATTCTATGATTAAACCATGCTTCCCAACCTTTGTTTAGGAAAAGAGTAGACAGTTGAACAATTCAATTCCGAGAATTATAGCTACTATTCAGAACACGTTCCAGGTCAACAACCATGGATTAAAAAGAAGAACTAAGGGACAAAAAACAAGGATGAGAACATATATACATATTTCATCAATCCATCAATTGAAGTATTAAAAAGAAAACCAAGGACCTAAAGGAGAAGAAGTAAATGAGCAAAAAGGAGTTCTGCAAAAATGCCAAAATTCTTTTTAAAAAAAAAAATACCAAAATTGGTAAGGGATTCGGTATCAGCCAGTATCAATCTGACCTAACCATAGTGGTATTTGTTGATAAAATACCAATTCATAGCTTTGAGCTGATAAATAATGTGTGAGATAGAGAGAGAGAGAGAGAGACCTCCCAGTCAAGGTGATGAAGAGCTACTTCATAGTTGGTTAGTACAGACACAGTACACTCCAGGTATGGTATCTCCTTGGCCTGTATCGGTGGAAATCGGCGGTCTCTCAGTGCACTGCATAGTAAAAAAATAATAAAGTAAATAAGCCTAATGTCATAATCTAATTGCTCTATCAATCATGCCTATTACTTATTCAAATTGTTAAACGTTTCCGTCTTTTGAAAATAAACTAATTACTTGAAAACTTCCTGACTAACGGAAAAGTTAAAAACCAGAAGAATTATGCCATCAGAATATATTTCTTAAAGACTGTATTGTATTAGGTCAAAAGAAACCCCAATCAAGCACAATAACTTAAAAATAGGAAAGATCTAAAATTGTTCAATAGATAGCTCTTAGTATCAAGAAAATCTGAAGCAACATAGTACTAATAATACATACATGCATGCAAAGAGATGTGCATACCTAGTTAATGCGTACTCACTGAAGCCACTAATTATATGGCGTGCTTCTAGAGTACCAATGCAACCCCTTAGACGCGGCTCAGAGCCATTTGTTGTTTTCTTCCATGTCACAAACAGTGGGCTGTAAATGGTAAAATCCATCAGCAATTTTGGAGAGAAGAAATTTTAAGTGATACTGGTATACAAAACAAACTGATACCTGCCTAAGGGGATATGATAGCACAGCTAGATGAGCATAGAAGTTAAGCTGACATAACAGAGATGTACAAACTTTGGAATAAAGTGCGAAACATGCAAGAGAATTACATTATTATGGCTGACCTCCCACATGCTTTGGCTAGTAGGTCCATTTTATACCATTAATAGGACTAATTTAATTAACCATGGCAATACTGTGCTACAATGATTATGTACCATTAGGACTTGCATGATAACACGATTAAATATTGATGAAATGTTATACACTAACCACACATGAGATTTGCCCAACTGTGTGCTATTTACTATATTTCAAGACTATTTGATTAATTAATAAAACAACCCCACATAGGAATCTAACTCGATGAACCCTAGTATTGAACAAAAGATCACTACAATAAGAACTGGTAATGAGAAATATGTCCCTGATTATATCATCAGCTAAACTGAGCATCATTTTATAATCTCAAACAACCAACAATTCATTTTATCAAAAATCAGACCGGACTACTTTAATCAAAATAGGTCAATTGCTGACAACTACTAGCCACTAAAAACCCACAGGCATTAACAAACGGAGCTTATAAAGCATACTAGTTCTAGTAAAACCCTCTATTGGTGTGGAACCTTTATAGACTGTACAACTACAAGTTAGCATTGGCCTAAATGTAAGAAACAAACTACAATCAGGCAAATATCATCCTTTCCAGCTTCCACCTATTAGCTACAACAGACATGGAAAAACTAAATAATTCGATCAAAAAACCCAATTAAGACGGTAGATTCCAATATCCGCAACTAAAAAACCTTCAAATCCATCCCAAACCACATAAAATCGGACCAACAAAGCCAAAGATTACAGAAAAAAAGGGGGAACTTCCTACTGTTGGCCTTCTTCAAAAGCAGGAGGCGCTGGTTGCTCCCCACTGTAGTGTGCCACGAGCGTATCGAAGCAATAGACCGCCATTTCCCTATTAGCTGACACCATTTTCCCACAGCGGAGAGCCCAATACCACGATCGGTGCGGAGAATTGAAGAATTTTCAGGCGATCGCCACCGATCGCAGAGAAGCGGCAGAGGGGGGAGAGAGAGAGAGAGAGTCTGGTTGGTTTAATATGCGTATTATCAAGTTAAAGAAAGAGAGAATTGAGGTGGGGTGCGAGAAAAAATGGGACTAGTATAAATGATGATGATGAGAACGGAGTAGGTCCGATGCCCATCGGACCTACTTTTAGGTTCAACGGGCATGATGACCGTCCGATCTAATTTAAGATTTGCGCACACAAAAATTGAAACAGACGCGCACGAATTTTAAATCACTCGCATGAATCTGAAAGCAAATTGACGGTGATTAAACCTGTCTAACCAGAGTAGGTCCGATACCCATCGGACCTACTCTCAAGTGGATGAGATACCTCGCGCTTTTAGATATGTTGAAGACAAATGGAGATGCTCGTCTTTTTCTTTCCGACCCATTTTTTATACAACTTCGGTTTCTGTTTTACAACTTTTTATGTTTACCGCCCTCTAAAAATACAAAATGTAAACAACCCTAAAATTGGCATACAAAAATAATATCCTTTTTAGATTAGAGTTCAAATGTCTCTATTTTTAAAACATTAATAACTCAAAATTTAAATCATAAATATCAAAATAAAATCGTTAGGTGTAATATATGTTATTTTCTCTATGTACTCATAAAAAATTATTACATTTTAGTTTTGTTTTTATGTGAATTAATAAGTTGAAAAATCAACGTCTAGAAATTATCCACATTAATATGTTCTTACAAGCTCTTGATGACAACCAAAACAAAGTTGAAATATCATAATTATTTCCACGTGCATAGATAAAATGATGTAGATCGTATCCAACAGTTTTATTTTGACTTTTAAGTTTTAAATTTTGGGTTATTAATTTTTTTTAAAATAAAGATGTACGATTGAGACATTTGAACCCTCATCATTTACATGCAAATATAGATACAATTTTAGTTTAAAAGTGAACGCAGATGCATATAATTATCCGATTCTGTATTTTAAAAAATTCGGATATTCACTTAATTATATATATATATATATATATATATATATATATATATAGTGCTTGGCTATTATGCTTATATAAGCATATGCCCACATATGCTTAAATGAGCATTTTTGCGTTTCCAATGTTCAAATGGTCGATCCGACCGTTCATCTTGTTCTCCATATTAATATGTGCTTGGAGACCAAATTTTATATTTTTCTGAATTTTTTTACTATTTATTAAGTCACTTTGAAAATTGCTGATCATATGGTCCAGAATTTTGGAAACACTGTTTTTACTGTTCACCCAGATCAGCAATTTTCAAAGTGGCTTAATAAATAGTAAAAAAATTCAGAAAAATGTAAAATTTGGTCTCCAAGCACATATTAATATGGAGAACAAGATGAATGGTCGGATCGACCATTTGAACATTGGAAACGCAAAAATGAGTTATAAGCATATGTGGGCATATGCTTATATAAGCATAGTATATAAAAGTTGAACCCAGCAAAGTTATTAAATTACGTTGTTTATCATTATGATCATATATACTCTATGAATCATAATATTTATATTTGTTTTTGTAGATAGTAGGTGCGAAGCTTCGCTCCTTCGGCCAATTCATCAATCATTTTGTAGCTATAATTTGTTTGTATAATTAGACATTTAAAATATTTTATAGTAATGCCCATAAATAAGCAACGTCCACAACTAAATAAACACTATTTCTTATATTTTTTAACTAAAATTAAAATGATTAAATTCTATAATATGTGAAACAACCATATTAAATATCATTATTTAAGGCTATTTAGTTTTAAAGAAAAAAAAACACCACATTTACATGAAACACATGCTAATCCAAAATAGCCGCTAACTCAGGTTAGCAACTATTTCATGTTTTGGACAAATTATAGATTTAAAGATTAAGTTTGAAATTTTAATTTGAGAGGATGTCAAAATGGGATATTTGCATTTTGGGTGTGGATTTGTGGTAAAAAGAAAAAAGACATCAGTTCTCAACTTGTAAGCATAGTGACAAACAAATAGTTTGGGTTAGGTTCGGCAGGGTTAAAAATTCGTAATTCGGGTATAATTTGGAAATAATTCGGTACAACAAGGAAGCAAAAAAAAAATTCCCGTTTTTCTCGCAAATAATTCGTGATTCGTATTATACGTTTTTTTGCGTTTTATTTAGAGTTCGGTTCGGAAACGTCAAAAAAAAAATTATTTGCAAATTTCTTGCGTATATTGTTACTGTGTTAGTAAGTACGGCTTCAGTGAACCCACAATTTTTGGATTAAAGGATACTTTGGACCGACTTGTCAGCTAGTCGAACACACAAAGTGGTTCGGAGAAAACGCCATGGAGAATCAAGTTCCTTCTTAGCTAGTGGCTTGGAAACAGAATCCAAAGAATTGAAAAAAATGACAACTTTTCATAGTTCATCATTTTTTCAATCACTTTTACATTCCTACTTCTTTATTTATTAATAATATGAGTGGGATTACGGTGCTATGCATACTACACATCGCTATGTATTATAAGATTATATTTTTTATTTTTAAAGTTCTGATAATTGATTCGAACTGCCCGATCTCTGTATGAAAATATACTTTGAAGTCAAATTTTATATTTTCTATTTTTTATAAGTAAAAAATCACTACTCCTGGACTGATTCATAATTTTTTGATTTAAGCAATTTTCTACGTATTTAAATAAATAATAAAAAGGTTTTAAAAATGCAAATTAGACATTCAAGTTGAAAATAATAATGAATGATTCGGATCGACTGAAAATAAAGATATCAATCCATAATAAAAGATTGATGTACATAGTACCGTAGCATCGCTCTAATATAATATTTATTTGTCTGACAATTAAAAATTTTGTAATCATTAATGGTTATTTATTAAATAAAAAAAAATTGTACAGAGTTATGTAGATTACGTAAGATTTTCTTATTGATAAATAAAGAGGTGGAAAAGTTGGGGTGCAAACGGATCGGATATGGATCGGATAGGTAAAATCATATCCGCATCCGCTTTTAATTTTTGGATACGGATACGGATCGGATATTAGACGGATACATACGGATACGGATCGGATATCAATATCTATATATATACATAAATATTTTCATAATAAGTAAACTATATGATATTTATCTACTATTCAGATACAAATAATTAAAATTCAAAACCATATCAGTATCCGTATGGATATTCGGATATCAGATATCCGTATTTAATTTTTGGATACGGATGCAGATACGGTCAGATAATATCCGACCCGTTTACACCTCTATGGAAAATTGTATCGGACAGATCGTGGACACTTAAATATTTTTTTTTAAATAAATAAATAAATTGAAATGCAACAATTCCTAATCTTTTGGAGCAGTGATATTTCCTTGTCTTTGATATGCAATGATAATTTCTCTATGAAGATTGGAGCTCAAATCACAAAACTGTTTAATATTTATATTATTAACAAAGAATTTTCTCTGTCTGAATTTCAAATTCATAATCTTCTATATAGAGATCATGTACCTTTGCTACTAGATCAAAAACTAGTTCTTATTTTTCATTCTTTTCGTTTTCTTTCATTTTTAATGCGATTTTTTTCATATTTTATATATTACAATGTGGTTTGCGAAACAACATGTTAAGTTGAAGAGTCCGAATCTGCTGCGATTCCGAGATGGATCGCTGGATTCTAAAATTCCAAGATCAACGGTTCAAAATTTTCCGTACGCGGATCTCAGAAACGTTCTTGAAAAAGTAAATTTTTATGCACGAATCTCGAGAAAGATCAACAATTGAGATGAGATCGCAGGGTCCTGTGATTCCCCGAGAATCACAGCAGATTTATTTTCTAAGTTGAATCATAGTTTTTTGTTTCTTTCAGCATGAAACAAAGAGTTAAAGTGTTTTGCCTCGTTCTCATAATGGATATCGAATTTTGAATTTACAATCTCTTACACAGAAAAAATCATTTTAACCACTAAATTAGATATGATTCTCTAAATCATATTTGATTACAAGTGTGGTTTGCCTTTTCTTAATAAAAGAAATTCTAAAATTAATGACTTCAACCGATGATATTAGGTTAAGGATGCATTTTACTACCAAAAAATTTGCATTCTTATCTCAAACAAGTGTTTGTATATATAGTTGTAGTGAGGAAACAAATCTGCTGAAATTCTCAGAGATTTCAGGATTCTGAAATTCTCAATTCAACAGTCTATATGTTTTGAGATTCGTACATAAAAAACTATCAGCTTTGAGATTCGTGTATGAAAAAACTTAGATGGTTGGATTTTGAATTTTAGGGTCCCTGAAATCCGCAAGGATTGCAGCAGATTTAATTCCTTGTAGCGAGTACCTAGTAGACATCAGTGGCAGAGCCACATGTAATGAACGGAATCAATTGATCTTTATTTATTTTTAAATTTTGTTATATATTCTAAAAAAATTACAGAAAAATATTATGAATATTGCAAATTGAACCCATATTTTTTGTGTGTGAAAACAACCTCTCAATCTCCATAATTCAAAAATCTGCCTCAGTCCTAAGTAAACATGTTACCACTAACAAGTGTGCATTTCAATTGAAGCAAGTCTGCATCACAGTTGTAATGTCATTTGAAAGAGAGATAGTGGCCTCAATAAAATTATTAAAATTATTAAAATAACTAAGTACTTCTGACTTGACTGTAAATTAGCATCTTAAAGCATATCAAATTTTCTCTTCGAATATTGTCTCATACACAACTCAAAGTTCGATATGTCTCTCGAAGATATGAATTAGAGAACTAAATGAGTAATATAATGTTTACGGACTTGTACACTAAAAAAAATTAAAAAAACAAAATTTAAACGTACTTGGATACATCAGAAAATCTTTCTAGATTCTAGGTCTGAATTTTAGGGTGTTCATCGGTTCCGGTTTAATCGGTTTCAAATCGAACCGAGAAGGTTCAGGTTAAACTTTTCGGTTTTTTCAGTTAATAGATTGGTTTGGTTCATTTTTTAAAATTAATTTAATTGTTGGGTTCGGTTTAAATTGTTTAAAAATTGGTTAGACCAAACCGGTCGAAATTTTTAATCCTGTCCGAACAAAACATTTAAAAAAAAATAAAAAATTACGACATTATATTGCTTGGTTTGGTTTAAGACCGATTAGACCAAACCAAACAAAAATTTTAAATTCATCTTAAAAAATAAAAAAAAAAATATTTTAATGATTAATCTTCTTATTTTGTTGAACCGGACAAACCGAAATTTAGCTCAGTTTGTTTAGTTCGACTTTAATTTGGTTGATAAGTTTTGAAAATTGAATAAAAATTTTGTTTGCCTATTTCATTTCGGTTTTAATTGAACCGAACCGATATTCAATATTTAAGTTTGATCCGGACAATCTGATCAAAATTCGGATCTATTCGGCTCAAGTTAGAATTCACGGTGCATCAGTAATATTCGTGCGATTTTGTTTTTGTTTCAATATTCGTGCGAATTCGAATCGGAGGGTCCGTATCCAAAGTCAAAGTTTGAGTTACTTTAGACAATCCGAATTTATATTTTTTGGGGCAACAGTTTAAAGAATATTTGAAGAAAATAAACTATACAAATAAAATGAAAGATTCTTTTGGCGGTGGCCTATCATGCATTCTTTTCTAAAAAAAGAGAAAAGATATCTATTTGAGAAAGGAATCTTCTAGTCTTCTCTTTTTTGGCCTTTTTCGAAATATTATTGGTGTTGAGTCTTGATCGACGATGCCATCACTAGCTCCAGAAATATATGAACACAGTAGGTATGGTAGACCCGTTATTTTAGCCTTTTTTAGCGCTAGGATTCTCTACTTGCGTGAAGAAATAGCAGACTGTGGCCGCAAATCTGGACCGTTTGTCTTAGATGAGTGACTTAAAACAACGGTCTGGATTTGTTTAGGATTCTGTAGCTGTTTTCCCGCGGTTGAAGAGGACAGTTAGTTGCTTTAGCAGTACTAATTACTAATTAGTGACTGAAAGCAACCATTGAAGAAAAGTGCACGCTTCATTCTCCTTTGAACCAATCATCACACATCTGACATCTCTATGAGATTTCACCTAATTGTGTATCCATTTATTTGTTCACAACATTTATTAACGGAACGCTTTCCATGGCCAAAAGGAAATTTCAGAAGCATGCTTGTGCTAATATATATTTTTCTTTTCAAAATTTTCCAATATTTAATATATGGTTGTTGTTCAAATAATTAAAATTATAACACATCCTGAAGATTTTACCCCACGCTATCATACCGGCTTCATCCCTGATTTTTAAACTATTGAGTGAAAATTATACATAATTATCAAATTATTAAATTAGTCGTTTATATATTTTATGAAAATTTGTTTATAAAATGATCAAATTTTAGTAGTTAATAATGTATTTCACTTAACAAATAGCCAATTATAGTTTATAAATAAGGAGATGAGCAATTGAATTAGAGTAGGGTTGAAATCCCCATTGTTTTTGTCCAAACAGTTGATCCAAACTGCTCAACACGATTTCCATATTAAAAATGTACTTGGAGACCAAATTTTATATTTTCTGAATTTTTTTAGATAGGTACTAAATCACTATTTTTCATAAGATTATGGACCATCCAAAAAATTTAGATAGTAAAAAGTTCCAAAGTATTATAAAATTTGGCCTCCAGACACATTTTAATATGGAGATCATGTTGAGCAGTTCTAAACAACTATTTAGATTTTGAAAATGAAGATAAGAGTGAGTATCATTGAGGCACAAAACTAATGAGGAGTCTGATTAGTATGACATCGGTGTCATATGACACCAACTACAAAATTGAGTGAATAGACTTCAAATGACTAATCCAAACCGTTCAAATCTATTTATTTTATAAGTAATGCGTTTACATGGAAAAAAAGAATTTCTAGTTATTTTAGTATCAAATCAAGCGGTCAAAAATGTTGAAAAATGAATGCATTAAAATTAACTTAAAAACTCACACATTTGACCGCTTGACTTGATACTAAATAAATTCAAAAAATTATAAATTTTGCATGTAAATGCACAACTAATGAAATAGATCGGTTTGAGCAGTTTGGATTCACCGTTTGAAGTCGATTCGATAGATTTTGGAATTAGTGTTATATAAGCTGAAATGACATTGATGTTATACTAGCCGGACTCGACATTTTAACCCTACTCATTGAATTAACTCACATTTTCATTGATTTATGGAACTTCAAAGTAGTCAAGCAATTGGAGGCAATAATTGTGCAAAGTTTCAGAAGAGTAACAGTACTTATTTTTCTCAGGCACAAAAAAAAAATTCTGATAATAAGGAAAATGATTTTACGGGCTCTACAAAGCAATCCAACAATAATGTTAATAATCTTTCATAGGAACTTCATCGATTATATCCAATTACTTGACATGTCCATTTTTCATTCAACGATTCAACGAACATCTATGTTTTCATTTGGAAAATAACTAGTTCAATATAATACCTACGGGTTTATACTAAAAAGAAAATTTCAAAATATAATTATACCAGTTCCTTCCTTTATAAAAAATGTTTTTTGAGGTTCCAATGTTGATGATATATATTAATGATCTATAGTTACATAATCATCAACACAAATTGCACAGGACCTAGACAAGAATCGAGATTTGACATATATTTAAATAATATCCTAGGCTAATTGTTTTCATTTACAAAAAACAACAGGCTATGAAACACAAGCAACTCCAAATTCAAATTTAATTTAAAAAGCAATAAAAGAAAATGATAAATGGAAAGCAATTGCTACCTAGTCTCTGACAAATACTAAGGATGTGCTCCTCAATTGGAGTAATGACGGTGAATGGAGAGGAGGGGAACAGAGGTGAGAAAGAAATTCATCTTGCTCCCGAGATTAAACTGTAGGAGGTGAATGGAGATTAATGGAGGCAAATGGAGGGAATCCCTCTATTCATTTTTTTCAACATTTTTGTACCCTTCCAATTAGGACTGTAACAAATAAAAAAACTACCTTTTCTTTCCTTTCCAATTTGGAAACATACCCTAAAAAGAACTCAACTGAATCACAAGCTAGATTTCTGATCACTGCCGAGCTTTGACCTCGGCAAATCCCACTCAAAGGACTCAGCCAATCTCGCTGCATCATGGACTCGCAAGCGGGTCCCCTGCTGACCCACCACAATAGCTGCCACACGGGATGCCAGAGCACCCATCCCTTTCAATTCCGGCGCACCTCTCAAAACCCCATACAAAACACCTATCAAACATACACAAAGGTAAAGGAAGAATAAGTAATTATCAAAGGGGCAAAAGAGTGAAATTTTGGCAAGACAATTGGTTAGAAGACAATCTTTAGTTTCAGTTTCCCCTCATCTGTTTGATCTTAGTACTGATACCTCTATATCAGTACATGATAAATTAGCTGACAAAGGGAGTAAATACAATTTAGAAAACACTTAACTAGTATTATATTGTAAATAAAATTGCAACAGATAATTAGGTCCCGAACTACCTCCTTGAAACATGATAATATCAAATGGAGGTAGGATAGTGGTGGTAAAATTACAACTCAATTTTTTTATACACCTAATTAGATTATAGATGTGTTAGAATTTAGGATAGTCGTCTCTGTTATATATTAAGGTGGCACATAAAATTAAAGCCTTTATGGAGCTTTTACATAGAAAAGAGGTATTGAATAAAGATGTTTACGGTCAGAAAGTTGGGTTGGCAATAATAAGTTCCAATTCTGTGGCATAGATGAGAATATTGACCATCTCTTTGTTGATTGTAAATATGTGGATACAATCAGACATTGGATGGTCAACTGTCAGCTTCAGTGCAGGACATTTGGGGCTTTATTGCAAATTCAAACGTTTTAGATAAGAAAGCTTGTTGGTTTTGTTTAGTGCAATTTGTTAAATTGTTTGGAAAGAGAGAAATCACTAAATCTTTTCATAGCGACAACAGTTTAAAACCTAAATCTACTATAGCTATTATTCTACTAATTTTATCTTTATTAATTACTGGGCAGGTAATTGTGATGAAGCATTGAAGGGTCAAATGAAAGTTAAATGCCTGAAGATTTGGACATGATCCGAATTCAAGATCTATGTTATTTTTTTTTTATCCAGAGGACATTTGTTTTTTGTTGACTGTTGAATATTATGTTGCTTGCCATGTAAAGTGATGTCTGTGTAATAAGAATTAGTTTTAGCTTGGTGTCAGTTTTCTGGTATTATCTCCAGGTGCACTGGGCGCCCATACCAGTAGTGGGGAAGGCTGTTTAGTTCCTTTGAGCACTTTATAATATCAAAGATTGATGTGCTAGAAATACTGAGCCGGATCTCTCCACTAATCAGTGCCTCATGTTAGGGTATCTGTGCTGGGATAGGTACTAACAGTAGGATAATATACACAAAAAAGGTCACCGAGGCCTTATTTAGTGGTAAAAACTGATCTGAGACTAGAAACTCATAGGGAGTTAGATGGAAGGGCTTTAGATTTTAGTAGTTTGTGTTTTGACGGGTCTGTAAATATAATTTTGTTCAATGAAACTGGTAGCAAACAACTATCATGTAACTTAGTTATACACATTTATTTGGTAAAAAGTACCTGAAGCATATGCATCACCAGCCCCGCATGTATCCACCGGCCTACAAGGGGAAGGAGGGATATAAACTGCTTCGCCTTTTACACTGAGGTAGGAGCCATCTGCACCATCAGTAACAGAGACTAGTGGAATCGTGTGGCTGAGTTGTCTTGCAATTGACATCGGTGCATCATTTTGGGGTAGGTTACAAAATTCACGAGCCTCGTTTCTGTTCGCAAAGAGGATGTCTGTGTGGTGGTTAATAATATCCCTGTAAAAGAATAAATTTTCTTGTTTCAACCAGGTGCCGTTTCAAGTTTCTTAAAATACTGCACCAGCAATTTGTGATATAACACATCATATGTTTGAATTTTATTGGTATAGCAGAAATTAACTGTAGAAGACAAGCAGCCAGTACCATAATAAAGAAATATATCAGTGTGTTGTGCTGTTGGCTTACCAGAAGTCATCATAGCATCTCTTGATGCATGACACATCAGATGCTGTGACTGCGACAAGGGCCCCGCTTGCACGTGCATCTTGACAAGCTCTCTTAATGGTTTCAATTGTATGAGGGAATTCAAAAAGGTAACCCTCTATAATTAGTATGTTTGTTTTTGACACTAAACTAGCCAAGTATGGATCGTAACTGACAGTAGATGATGTGCCCTGCATAGATCAACCAAGAATAAGAATCCCTTACAACATGTGCATAGATATGTCTACAATATGGTACTGGATCTGATTCTTAAGACTCTATTAATATATCTCAAAAAGAAGTTAATAAAAGGGGAACAGAACCAAAGAACTTGGGCCAGGTATCAGATAAGTATAATTGATGATGATCTGACCAGTACAGCATGGACCCACCTTTTTTGTCAAAAGGTAAAAGTAAAACCACAAGATTTCTTCAGGAAAAGTGATACAAAACATTTAATTTACCTGATATGCCAGCATAGTACGCTGAGCATCAGGAGTGGTGAGAACAATGACTGTACCAGTTGTCCCGTCTTTCACTGGCTCTGAAAGGAAATGCACATTGGCTCGGCGTAGCTTAGCTCTGTGGAAAGAATAAATAAGTCAAAAGCTTCGAATTTTTTAATATGAAAACCATGTAGAGCAGTAAATTCCCCAGGAAAATAGACTGAGATTGTTATGACTTGATCCTCAAGACATCAAGAGTGCATTTTACTACCCAAGGATTCACACGCAGGAAAAAAAAAAAGGATGACATTTCGGCTGTAGGTGGCATTGGGTCAGGTCCAGTAACTATTTACAGTCGCTTTTCTTCAAGCTTGCTTGTGATGTAATTTTTTAGTAAACTGAGTAATTATGATTAAGTTGAAGCATAACTGCATAGATACAAGGCACCCTTTTGACAGAATTCAATCACTTGAGGAAAGATTAATGGGTAATAGTACAGTGAGTTAGCTGAGGCCAAATTGGTGTGTAATTGAATAGGCATGCTTGTTGAGTCTAAAGACACCCATTTTGGGCATAAAATTTTGGTGCCTCTGCCATACAATTAACCTGGTACCAGTAAATATAAAGAAAATGCTAATTTTTTACTTTTACCTGTAGAAACTGCCTAAGGGATCACTACCAACGCTGCCAGCCATGGCAATGTTCAATGGAGGCCCACCTAAAGAGCGGCTCCCAAGGCGGGCCAATGCAACCAGTGTGTTGGAAAGAGAGCCCCCTGCTGCAGCTTTGTAGGTACAACCATCCATGGCACGTAGGACCCGCCCCCTTTCTTCATGGTGCACCATATTTCTCGTGCCTTTCTCTAATCCCAATTTCTCCAAGAATTCATCCTCTACCATCCCTGAGAAATCCACCTATTGTAGATGTGTACCATTAAAAAAATAGAGATTTCCTATGCAATAAAATGATGTAGGAGAAAGCTCAAAAACTAACGATGAACTTTCTTTTCAAATATGGGACCTGAATCTTTTGAATTTTTGTTCAATCAGGCATTTCCACCAGATAAACAAAAAAAAGGAGAATAGATAGCTCTCCTGTTAAGCTCCAAACTTTCGAAGAGTTGACATGCTACAGGAAGGAATGGTATAAGAAAATCAAGGTGGGTTTTCCACACAAAAAATTGAGAACTAAAATATATATTTTGGTGAGGCTTCTACACTTTATCCCGTCATTTGCTGAACTTAGAGCGTAAACCATTTAGTTATATGTAAACAGAGATCATAGCTTTATCCTACATAGTGAACAATAAATGGTCGTGAGAGGAATTGAGTGAAGATCTTAGGAAGTCATGTGGTTTTTTGATAAAACTCGATGTTTTCACAGAGCGACAGAAGGCCCGACTTAACAAAAACAAGAATTTGAGGGGCACAATTAACCAAAGCACAGCTTCAGGGATTATAAGACAAAACAACAATAGATGAGGGGCCAATTTTGGACTTGTGTTAATTTTTACAATTACAATTAGCGAGCTACAACAGAAGCAATATACCTCCTCTACTATCCAAATTTTAAATAAATTATCATATTTTTTTTATTATTTGAAATTTCTCAAGTGATGAACAGCTCCAAAACCCCATATATTAAAATTCTCACAGTATGCTTCAATGCTTGCATGCAATCAACAGAGAGTTTAAAATTAATGCCTTCCACAAAACAAAAAACTCGCCCCTCTTTTTATCACATAAGAGCACAGGAATGGATAAAGGCAAATTCAATTCGATTCTATTAAAGAAGGAGTAATACCATGGCTTGACCAAGGCCAAGTACATCCCATCTCTCTGGTGAACTAGAAGGCCCCACCTCTTCTTCCCCTTCGTAATCTCTTATCTCTCCTTCCTCTTCTTCTTCTTCTTCTTCTTCTTCTTCTTCGCCTCCTTGCAATACTGCAAACACCTTAACGCTACTTCTATTGGACTCAGTTACTCTAATAGACCTTGACCGGGTCCATCGACGTGGCACGAGGGAATTGGTGTGGAGAGGGAGAGGTGAGAGGAGCTTGGGAAGGAGGGAAGGGAAGCGGGACGAAGGGAGGTTATAAGAGAGACACGCCATTGAAGTACACTTGTTGTTCGTTTTTGCCCTTCTGTTTTGGAAGCTAAACAGAAGTTTCTAGGATTACTCAGAGGATACCATCGTCGGAGGAGGAGTCTGAGTTGGGAAGAGCTAGCGAATTCGAGAAATAGAAAAATAGCGAGAGCGCTTCGTGGATAATATACGACCTATCAACTCTTCTGTGGAACGATAACGCAGGGCAAATATCTTCTCCGGTACCGTAAAAGATTCCCTTCACTTTACGGTTTGAGATTAACTCTCAGCCGGTTTAGGATTCGGGCTGACGGAGGGGGGAGTATTATTGGGCTTTGAGATTCGTTCCAAGTTAAAGATGACGGTCCAGATCAAGTAATTGTAAAAGATTCTCTATTACGGTAACCGGAGGTGATGTGAATTCCGATAACGCAAGCGCTAACCGGGTAATGATTTTAACAGAGCATTAATGAAGACCAAATTCTTCATTAATGCCCATTTGCGGAAGTACCCTCAGAATTTATATTAATCTAATCCTTTGTTCTTGTTAATGAAAGAAGGATTAAAAATTAGGCCAACTTTTTATTTTTATTAATGAAGAAGATAAAAAAAAAAAAGTATATGTAAGCAGAATACTTCAAGATTTTATAAAAAAAAATATATAGTTAGATTGATTACGAAATTCTAGCATTATCAGCAAATTGACTATGTCAACACCGACATGGTCAATTTTAACTTCAATTTTGATGATCTCAAATTTCTAAGAAAAAAAAAAGTATATGTAAGCAGAACACTTCAAGATTTTATAAAAAATATATAGTTAGATTGATTACGAAATTCTAGCATTATCAACAAATTGACTATGTCAACACCGACATAGTCAATTTTTAACTTAAATTTTGATGATCTCAAATTTCTAAGAACAAAAAAAGTAGAGTTGCAACATTTCTGCTGGTATAAATAGTTTCTTCATTGGAGGTATAGATAAAAAAAAATGATGATATTTTGAAGAGAATTTCTATGAGGTTCTAAACCTAGTACACCGAACTCCAAATTATTTTGTTATTTTCTTTGTTCTCTCACCGAGCTATTAATTCTTTTGAAAAGAATTATAATTTTTCTCTTGAACTTGAAAATGGCATTAAATAAGTTTTTGTTGATTTCCTAACGCAATTTATTTAATATATATTAGTTTTGTCAATGGAACGGTTCAAATTTAAATGTTCAACTTGCTGTTTAAAAGCGAACAAAGCATCCGATTTTGCTAAATGTTCAACTTGCTGTTTAGAAGAGAAGAGCTGACGAGGTTTAGTTAAAAAAATAAGAAACTACTAAAAATAAACACTGTTTTATTTGTCTTTTGCAAAAAAACCCTTCCTTTTTTAGGTTCTCTCTTTTCTGTCCCAAAAACCTAAGACTGGTCTCTCATTCTGTCCTTTTCTCTCTTCTTCTCCCTCTCTGGCTCTCTGCTAGGAGAAAGGCTTGGGTCCGATGGGTTTGGGACCGATGATATACTTAAAGATTCGTTCGCACGAATGTTAAAGCAGACGAAATTTGCGGGCGCGGCTCCTAAAGCAGATCGGACGGTGAGAGAACCCGTGGAACTCACTTTGGGTCCGATGCCCATCGGACCCAAGTTTCTCCCCTCTGCTAGTGGGTCTCAGCCAACTTTGGATAAACATGGATCATAACCGTAATCCTTCGGTTACAATTTATTGGGGAAGTTTGAAAGCTTGTGCGGTTTACTCCGAGCACAGAGAGCATATTATACCTCTTATAACTGAAACGTGCTCTGTATCGTCTACTTGAGAGGTGGATTTAAGTTTTTGTTTGCATCGGTCAGTACTAAATGGGCTGCAGTTAATATTGGGGCCCATCTAATATTTTTTTTTAGCAAAATCGGATGCTTTGTTCGCTTTTAAACAGCAAGTTGAACATTTAAATTTGAACCGTTCCATTGACAAAACAAATATATATTACCAAGTTGCGTTAGGAAATCAACAATTATAATTCTCAACTCAGGTAATTTTTGTAGTCCATGTATTTGGTGCTTTTAGAATCTAAATTCGGTCGAAGTATTAATAGATGTAATGTATACATTGTAAAAGCATCTCAGCATGTCCTCTGTAATATTATAAACAGGAGTTTGAAAGAAGCTTATAAGCTACACCTTCACTTTTCAAGTTTTCATTAAAAAAAAACATTCTAGCATGGTTATATGCGCAGAATTTAAGAAGCTTCTATAATTAATACGAATAAACATATTTTCAAGTAGTTGATAATATTTTAAAATTTGTTTGAAAAATAATTCAAATTAGTAAAAAATATGATTAAACTTGCTCAACATGCAGTAACTTTCAATCTTATAGAAATAAATTAAGAATGCACCTCATAGTTTAGCAGTTGACTAGCTCAACTTTCAATTTTCCAAAACAACACTAAACTTCTTTTATAGTCTGTGACTTGGCTAATAATTAATAATTTAATGAGGAGTGTTCAAATGCCTCCATTTTTCATGCCTCCACCATGCCTCCATTTTTAAAAACTTTAATAACTCAAAATTTAAAACTTAAAAGTTAAAATAAAACCGGTGGATATGATCTATATCATTTTATCTATGCACGTGTAAAAAATGATGACATTTCAATTTTGTTTTGGTTGTCATCAAGAGCTTGTAAAAAACGTACTAATGTGGATAATTTCTAGACGTTAATATTTCAACTTATTGATTCACATAAAAATAAAATCAAAATGTGATAATTTTTTATGAGCACATAGATAAAATGATGTAGATCTTATCCAACGGTTTTATTTTGACTTTTAAGTTTCAAAATTTGAGTTATTAAAGTTTTTAAAAATGGAGGCATGGTGGAGGCATGAAAAATGAAGGCATTTGAACTCTCCTCTAATTTAATATACTTGCTTTATGCTAAATCAACTGTAAAAGCTGCACAATATTAATATAATAAAATAGTAAATAGTTGGCTAGAAGAAAAATGATACAGTCAAATACTACAATCTTAATAAGGAAAGCACAGAAGGTTTTGGTCAGATAATAGCATTAAAAAAAAAAAGACCAATTAGAAGAAAGGAAATCATGCATATTAATGAGAGAAATATAATTAAATCTTGTTAGATGTTTTACCTTATATCTCAAACTTCTATAATAATTATTTTTTCTGTTATAAATAAGCTTCTATAGTCTATAGTAGAGAAGATGCAGATTATAATTAATTTTCATTTTGTCTTTGCTAAGTTTAGAGTGAGTGAGTTCTCTTTCGGGTCTTCTTTGGGTGAGTGAGTTCTCATTAGATCGAATTCAGATTCAGCGAAGTAACTCAATTTTTGGGTTTTAGAATGGGACCGTTCAATTCAAATCCGCGACAATCTATTCTCAAGTGGAGCGCACACATCCCGAGCGACAGATTCGAATTCCAGGTGATCCCTAGCGACGATTCGAATCGGACGGTCCCGATCTAAAACCCAAAAATCGGGTTACTTTAGGGGATCCGGACCCCATTAGATCCTTGTTGGATGAGCAAGTCTTTTGAGCCGAAATTTTTATTAATAGAAAATAAAATAAAAAAATATTAACATTGAAGAATGTTTTTATTGAAAATCGAGATGTAGCAAAAACGTGATAGTTCATAACGTCCAGGGCACTGTAGCTGGACGTTATGGTCCATAACGTCTAGTTAATCTGATCGCTAATGATATCTAATTAACAAAAAACACTGTAGCTGGACGTTATGGACCATAACGTCCAGCTACAGTAAATTTTTTTTTCGCTTGCTTCAGTTTTGTGATTTTTTTGAAAAAAACCACTGTAGCTGGACGTTATGGACCATAACGTCCAGCTACAGTGTTTTTTGTTAATTAGATATCATTAGCGATCAGATTAACTGGACGTTATGGTTTATAACGTCCAGCTACAGTGCCCTGGACGTTATCGACCATCACGTTTTTGCTACATCTCGAATTCCAGCGAAAACGTTCTTCAATGTCGATACTTTTTTATTTTATTTTCTATTAATAAAAATTTCAGTCTTTTGAGGGTTGAGTGAGTTCTCTTTTAATTGATTGGCCCGACAAATATCTTGTAGCGTTACTATTTATTAATATAATTTTGTGTTTTTTAAGTTTTCACAATCTCTATTATGTTTGCAATATTTTTCGCTATCAAAAAGGTTCTGGAACTGTGGTTAGTTAGTTACTCAAAGATCGAGAGTTCGAACTCCGCTTACGATTTCGCACCCTCTGCGAAGATTTTCAAAAGGAATCTTCTATTATGATTCGTAGCATTTCTGATTTAAAAGGATTTTGTGAATATAGAAAATTGTAATAGTTGAAGTTAAGTGAAAACTGGTTCTATATATAACTTAAAGTTTCATCGTAATGAAGAGAACCGAGTAGGTCCGATGCTCATCAGATCTACTTTTAGGTTCAACGAGCATGATGACCGTCCGATCTAATTTAAGATTTGTGAAAGCGTTCTGCATGAATCTTAAAGCAAATCGACGGTGATTAAACCCATCGAACTAAAGTAGGTCCGATGCCCATCAGACCTACTCTCAAGTGCGTAATGAAACGGGCCTTTTGTGCCTTATTTAAAAAAAAAATTTAGTTGAAGTCAAATATTAAATAAATAAGTCCTGTTGCTAGACAAATATTTTCTTTTTATCGTGTATGTGCAAAAATTTGACAATAAAATATAGGATAGGTCAGACAAGTTATCAATTTATGAATACAGTGTATGTTGGAGAAAATATTATAATTAAGATAATTCGTTTATAAATGTATTAATGTATTTTATGACGGATCAAATGATAAATTTTTCTGGGCTATATATTTGAAGAGGAGGGTTCAAATGCACCATAATTTTTGTGCTCCAATATGCTCCACATCCATTATCTCCATTTTTAAAGTCCGAACAGTCGATCCGAACCGTTCAACATGATCTTCATAATAAAATATGTTTGGAGACCAAATTTTATATTTTTTAGAATTTTTTTACTATTTTTTTAGATATGTACAATATCACTTTATCGGATGGTCCATAATCTCCTTAAAAAGGTGATTTTGTACCTATCTAAAAAAATAGTAAAAAAAATCTAAAAAATATAAAATTTGGTATCCTAGCATATTTTATTATGAAGATCATGTTGAGTGGTTCAAATTTCGGACTTTAAAATAGAGATAAAAGATGTGGAGCATATTAGAGCACAAAAATAATGGTACATTTGAATCCTCCTCATATTTGAAATAATTGGACAGCTAAAAAATAATATTAAATGAATAAAAACGTTGAATGAATAAGTAGGATTGTCAAGCAAGCAAAAACATAATCCTTATATACACACATAAGGATGTATCGTAGCAATAATGATAAGCAAACATTAAGTCCTTTTCGTACCAATTCAAAACCTGATAACATCTAATCAATACCTCTTCATGTCATATCACATTAATCCGAAATTTTTATTAATACCACTGTCAAAAAAAAAAAACACACACAAATTATGAAAATTCGAAAAATACCAAAGCGGATTAATAGAACCAGAGTAAATAATTGTTAAGTGTTAGCCTTTTGTGACGGATAAACAAGTGCAGCAATAAGTGTTAAGTGTTAGCCTATTCACTATTGTGACGGATAAACAAAGTGCGGGTTTTAGGGCGCTTAACAACTGGCAATCGTGTTTTTCTAGGCCCAATAATAACAAATTGTACTGTACCTCTCCATAAGCCCATGGGCCTTTGTTTAAAATAACTAAAAATGTAAAAGAAAAAAAAACAAATACGAGGCCTCCCTCCTGAGCAGCTTCTAGAGAAATCTGTTAGCGGGGACCGAGTAGAGATCTCTAGCAGCTCCTACACTTTTGACGAAATTACAACAGAGAGAGGAATGCGCCGTTTCTTCTCTGGAGAAATCTAGAGAGATATTAAACCAAGCTTCCCTTTCCTATAAATAGCATCTCAGTTGGAATGCATCACCATCAGAAAGAAATCAAACAAATAAATAACTCACTCAATTCCTGAATTAATCAGTACTTCTCTCAGTTCTCACATTTCAAACTAAACAAACACAATGTCTCTTATCAGGAGCAACATCTTCGATCCATTCTCGCGCGATCTCTGGGATCCATTTCAGGGCTTCCCTTTCAACAACTCTCGATCCCTCGCCACAACTGACGAAACATCTTCCTTTGCCAATGCGCGCATTGACTGGAAGGAGACCCCAGAAGCGCATGTCTTCAAAGCCGACCTCCCCGGTGTCAAGAAGGAGGAGGTGAAGGTGGAGGTGGAGGAAGGCAACGTGTTAAAAATAAGTGGCGAGCGTAGCAGGGAAAAGGAGGAAAAGAACGACAAGTGGCACCATGTGGAACGGAGCAGCGGCAAGTTCTTGAGGAGGTTCAGGCTGCCTGAGAATGCGAAGGTTGATCAGGTAAAGGCGGCCATGGAGAATGGTGTGCTTACTGTCACTGTGCCTAAACAGGAGGTGAAGAAGCCTGCGGCCAAGGCCATTGAAATCTCTGGTTAATTTAATTTTAATTTAATTTGGCCATGATCAATCAAGGATGATATTATGCGTGTATGGTATTTGTGGTTTATCCTTGGGTTTCTTTGTTATGGATATTGTGTTGTATGGTTGCTTAATTAGGTTTTGAGGAGATGTGATGCTTGATCCGGGTGTCTAGTTGGATTGTAATGTAATTGGCGATTAATAAACTACTATAGCTTTTCATAAATTATGTGTTTATTTTTTTTTTGTTTTTCAAACTGTGTGAGTTAAATCTCACCTCACGTGCGTGGGTTAATTTTTTGTTTTTATGGAAGTCGTGTCAGTTAATTAATAGGTATTAATAAAAATTTCGGCACATTAATAGAACCAGAGTGTTTTAATCTCACTTAAAATATTAGTGAGTTAACTTCAAAATGTATCAAAATAATTTTAAATAACAAATTCAAACTGTAGAACTGATTTACTTCAAGAATTATACTATACGTTTACATATCAAATTTATAAGTATTTGAATAAATTTAATATAAATTTAAGCGGTAAAAAAATTACAAATTAATTTTAATATGTTTATTTTTTGGCTGCTTAATTTATAAATTTATAAATTCAAAGAGGTAAAAAGCTCATCAATTTATTTTATCCGCTAAACCCCGCCACCACAGCATCCTTGTATTTTGATATTTTGTATTTTTCTTAATGTATCTTACTGTGAAGCAGGTCGACCAAAAATTCGAATTTCATTTAAATCACCGTAGTGTTACTGTGTTACTTGTAACGACCCGCTACAATATTTACGGATTAAATTATACTGGGATTGTCGGGTATGTGTCCAAAAATTTCGACCCAGGTCGAGTTGGGTCGGATCAAGTTGGAAGAAAATAATAAAATAATGTGGATCAAATTAGAACCCGAACTCGACTCGATCTGACTTATTGGGATTCAAATCAGCTGAAATTGGAGATACATGAGCAGTATCTCTGAAATTTTTGAAATTTCAAATTTGGCCATTCTACTTTTTCTGTACATGTATCTCGAAACAGTTAGTTTTTCTGTACAAGTATCTCGAAATAGTTCAAGGGTTGGATTCAGGATTTCAAGAATCTCAGGGATACTGTTTATGATTTGAATTTCAGTATATTTGGATCCGACTTATTGATAGCATTTGTATTTGTATTTCGACAGAGACATGAATGACTCAAATTACGATTTGACTCGTGCAAACGGTCAATTCAAATTACTAAATGCATTATAAATATCAAAATCTACCAAATTTTATTAATTTTATTTTTAGGACATTTTCATTATTTTTTTCGTTTATTTTGATGAAAAATGATCATATTAACGTGCAAAAAAAAATATTTTCTTATTATTTTTTATTCATTCTTCAAACTCTAAAAATAAAAGTTTTAAAAATTATAAAATTTAGTATCATATAAAATTTTGATATGTAAAAGACACTGAACATATTAGATTGATAATCAATTTAATATCAAATAATAACAAGAAAAATGAAACTTTATTTCAAGAGAGTAAATAATAGAGCTCACAAATTTGTACATCAAATCGTATGAAATTTCAACCGAAGTATCTCAATTATATTTGGACATTTTTTTTTTGAGAGAATCAATTTAGACATTTTTAAATTTTACAATTCTACTTTTCAAAACTTCATTATTGATACAGATTTTTTCTAAAATCCTGTTCATCATTATTTTTCTAAAAAATATATATATAATTATAAACTAGGTATTGGGAATTTCCATCTCGTTAAGAAAATATAAAATGATCATGTTTTCTGACAATTGGATCATAAAAAAGTTGTACCAGAGGTTTCACACAACAAATAGAAAATAGCCATAAAATTGCTTTAAGCAAAGAATCAACCAGCTGAGGCAACTAACAGATGCCTTGCTAAAGGTAAAGGTGACAAAGCAAATACCAAAAAGACATTTTCACAAGAGCACAAAGATAAATTCTTTAGATATCTCACACAAATTACATTCTTTCTCTAAGCAAAGCTCAAACATCTTTACTTGTTCTGTTTTCAATGGCTCTAAACAATACTGTCATTGCCGCGATCAATTTTGTCGCGATTCTCCTTTCAATCCCTATAATTGCCGCCGGCATCTGGCTGTCAACACAGGTCGATAGCTCATGCCTGAACTTGCTCCAATGGCCAATCATAATCCTTGGAGTCTTAGTACTTGCCGTGGCACTTGCGGGATTTATTGGTGCATTTTGGAGGCTCCCCGTGATTTTACTTTTCTACTTGGTGGCAATGTTTCTTCTCATACTTGCGCTTGCTGGTCTAGTCGTGTTTATATTTGTCGTGACAAACTCAGTTGGGCCCGGCCACCTTGCACCGAGTCGCCTGTTCTTGGAGTATGAATTAGACGATGATTCCGGCTGGTTGAAGCACAGAGTGGACGGGTCATACCAGTGGAACAGGATCAAGGAGTGTCTTAGTTCAACTAGTGTTTGCACAGATTTGAACCAGACTTATAGCTCAGCTCAGAATTTCTTCAATTCCATGCTTACCCCATTACAGGTGCTATTTTTTTTTTTTTTTTTCTATTTCTTTTGTTATTACCTCTTGATTTTTCATTGTTATATATATATTATCCTTCATTTACCAACCTTTTGTCATATCACAGACTCCAACAAGATGAAAAGCAAATAGAAATACAAAAATTGTTCAAGTATTTTTTTTTTTTCTTGAGAAACAATTTGTTCAAGTAAAGCTACTGGCTACATGTAATAACTCTGTTTTAAATCCCTATTTATTAAAAAATTTAACAGTCAGGATGTTGCAAGCCTCCGACAAAATGCGGGTACACATACGTGAACCCAACCAACTGGATCAGCCCAATCAGCGTCACATCGGACGTGGATTGCATGCTTTGGAGCAATGGCCAAACCCAATTGTGCTACTCGTGCTCTTCATGCAAGGCCGGCTTACTTGCCAATGTCAAGAGAGAGTGGAGGCGGGCCGACCTTATTCTCGTGCTAACACTTGTAGCTCTAATTTGTGTGTATGTCATGGGATGTTGCGCCTTTCGTGCTGCTAAAACTGATGAGATCTTCAGGCGTTATAAGCAGGGATATACATGATAATCAGGGAAAAAAAACAGGTGTATTCAGATGTGGTTTAATTTTGATTTTGATTTTGATTTTCTTTGGGTTTTGTGGAACTAATACATCAAGTTCATGTACACTGTAAATTTATCCTTTTTTTCCATTATATATTGATCTTTAGAGGTTTAGTAATTCTGTAATTGTTTCTCCCATAGTATTGTGTGTCATTTCTAAGAGGAACATGTTCTTCATTTTAGAGCAACAACAAAAAAATTAATAGATATGTTAATTAAATGCAAAACATGTTTGTAAGAAAGCTTAGAGAGAGAGAAGGAGCAAGCCAATTTTTCTCTTTGACAGATGAAGGTTGGCCCCCGGAAATCGGGAGCGGTCTGATAGACATCAGATTAAATTCGCTTTGATATTCGTTCGATCCGCATCAAATTTTGTGTGAACAACTTCAAAATTCATATCAAGTGTGCACAAAATTTAAACTTTTCATCAAAGCCCTGAGTATGCCAATACTGAAGCTTTGTCTAGTCCACTGGAAAGAGACTGACAAGATCTGTGAGAAAACAATTACAAAATGGACCTTACAAAATTCCTATTTTATATGAAAGATAAAACTAAATGTTTTATTATTGTTTTAAGCATGAAATTCTTACTAGCCACAAAGATCAATGTTAACTATTGACTAAAAATATTCCTCGTCAGATTTTTCTTTTACTTACTAGCAAAAAGATCATATAAAAGTACTTATCTATGGAATTAACAGTCACTGAGAATTTTATCCGCCAAATTTCTTTTTCCAAGGTTTTATCCTCCAAATCTAATTTTACAATATTACATACCTTGAACAATCGACCATCACATTTGTTCTCTTTCTCACTGACTTCAACTTCTAACGGATCGTTGTGTCTTCGTTGCTCAAAACATTGTCATCTTGATTGGTATTAGAATTATTGTTACAATTGATAATCAACGAAGAAAATGGATCAATATTGTTCGAATCTTTCTCCATTGCAAACGGTTTTTGTGAGAGGAAAAAAAGAGAGTAAAACTGAATGGAAGGTGGAGGATGGCTTCTGACGGATGAGGGTCATGAGGGATGGAGGAGGGTACTATCGCACAAGATAACATGTTCGGTTGCACTCCCATTTTTACTGTTCACGTGGGAAAAAAAAAAATTATTCAGATTGAATTTTTTTTCCCACGTGAACAGTAAAAATCAATTCAAAATTTTTTTGTTCCTGTGCCCATTCCCCTGCCCATGTGTCCGCCGAACAGGCCCTTAAAGGAGTATTGTGCGGGGGAAGAGGAGGGTTGCGTGCTAGGAGATGAAGGTCGGAAGGATTCGCGTGGGAGATGAGCGGGAGATGGAAGTTTTAGCAAACCAAGTAAGAATGGTAAAATGGTCTCTTAAATTTTTTATTAATATTGATTTATATTTTCAGTGAAAATAATAGAAAATGGGTATATTAATAAACAGGTTATGCTTAGATGAGCAAATAATTATTTTTTAATTTTGGATGGGATTAGAGAAGTTATGAGAGCATATATCTAAATTTCTCTATATACATTATAAACATAACTGAAAATTCATGATTTTGTTTTTAGAAGTATAATTGAATTCAAGATTAACCGGTTCCTTGATAATTACAAGTCTTAACTATGATTTGTTAAAAAGAACATTACTGTATAGAATAAAATGTTAATTATATAGCAATTTGAGCTGAATGATTACTCATCGTTGTCCTGAAAAAAAATATATATTACCATTTGTTTAGGAATGTGTACCAACTATAATTTAAAACATATGTATTTGCGAGAATCTTAAAACAAGCATACGGATAGATTATGGAATTCTAGATATTCTTCTATAAGAATATGTTATAATTCATATATAAAGATTATACTAACCCGAACTCCAGCAACATCAAGCCGCAAGTTTTCTTTGGATTTTCTGCGAACCAAGCCCCCAACCCGCATGTAAACGGGTTCATACCCAGTATGCTAACGGGTCCATTGACCGAGCAGAGACTGGACTCATTGCTCTCACTGGAGACGATTTCTTCCTCGCTCTCTCCAGTACTTTCTGGACTAGTGTCAGAAATGGAACCCACGCTCTCCTCCTCCTCCTCTTCTTCTTCCCTAGCTGGACCAAATAAGTAGGAGGAGCTGTACTTGCTGTGCAAGTTGAGTTTAGGCGAGAAATAGGCGGTTGATGTGCTGCAGTACACCGGGTCCAAGGGTGATTTTCTTTCGCGGGTTGGCACCAGCGCAAGAGAAATTAGCGACGAGGGAGAGGCGGAGAGGAGAAGCAGGGGGAGGCGAGGGTCTAGGGTTTGGGTTGCGATCGGGAGAGGAGACAGAATTTCTTGTAGTGAGAGATCGAAGGAAATAGATTATAGGCCTTATCAAGATATACTGAAATTTCATTTTTGATTTGAATAACGAAGTTCGAAAGAGAGAGATCGCATCGCGCGTAGCGAGAGATATGGGGAGAAGGAGATCGAATCTTGTTTTTGAAATGGGAGAAGGAGATAGCGGGAGGGTTAGGTCTCGCGAAATGGGGGAAGGAGATCGAATCTTGTTTTTGAAATGGGGAGAAGGAGATCGCGGGAGAGAAAGGAGGTTGTAATTATATTTTTACCCTTCCGAACGTAACAAATTAATAAGAACCACAAATGAACAGTGCTGACGGTAGTATTAGTCCATAGAATTTGCCAATAAGAAAATGGGTACAAATAAAATAAGAAAATATTTATAAATAAATAAAAATAAAATAAGAAAACAATAATTAAAAACATTTTAAAAAATAAACATTTAAAAGCATTTAAAAAACATTAATAAACAAATAAAAAATTTAAAATATGTAATTACATTAATAAGAAAACAAATAGACATTTAAAATATGTAATTAAAAAAAATAAGAAAACAACAATTAAAAACATTAAAAAAATAAACATTTAAAAAAATTAATAAACAAACAAATGATATATATAGATCATAGCAAGTGATATATTTCTGTCCAGATATCTGTTCAAATGATATTTTTCAGTACCACTGACATGTAGATTAGCAAGTGATATAATAAAGAAAGTTAATAACAAAATATAGAACTATGATGCGATTGTACCAGTTAATAACAAAATAACAAAATACAGAAAAAAAACTGACCAACTGTACCAACATTCAGGAAAAACACTGATGCCGATTGTACCAGTTACCAGAAACAAGCACAGTGTGTCACTGATTTCATCCAAGCAACACAACATAGAACACAATGGTGAAATATAACATAATTGTATCCTTTTAATACAAACACTAATTTAATCAGAGGTATCAAATATCTAGCTCCACTAAACATAAATATAATGCACCTTAGTATGAAAAACATAAATATAAAAAACAAACAAATATAATGCACCTCAGAGGTTATTTGTGGTTTTTTCTTCATTTGCACCCTGAGAAACAAACAAATATAAAAAACATAAATATAATGCACCTTAGTATGAAATGCAAAAGCAAACCTTACATTAGATAAACCCTAGTATATTCTATAGCCTATTACAGTAAACATAATTAATAAAGGGTTTCCAAACTTGCATGTTTCACCTTAGGGAAAGCGTTGGAGAAAAAATTCTCATATTATCTTTACACCAAATAGAATTAATGATAGCTTAGGAGCAATTTCCAAAAACAAAAAAAGTAGAATTAATGAGTATTGCTTTCTAGATGCACACAGTAATTACTTGAGAAAATCGGTTGGTACAAGTAAATTCCAACACTCAAACAAGAAAAAGAAAAAAACTAAATGATAAATCAAGATTAAGAGGTGATTTGCAACCCACATTAAAATCCTGATGCTTAATCAATGATTTGCAAGTTACATTTAGAATAGTTCAAATAGAAATACTAACGCATGGCACGAATCACCAGACCCATTTGCTATGTAATCAACTAATTTCTTTCAATTAGCAAAAGTGTTACTTAGTCGTAGAAATTTGATGCATGTAATAGCTACTTGCATGAAAATGTTAGGAATCAGATAAAAACATAAAATCAGTAAAGCATTTTACCGAACACCATGTGTGCGCCAAATGAAATAAAATGAGATAAACATGTAAATGAAATTGAAAGGTACCTGAGGTAACGGAGAAGATAGAGAAAGAATGGCCAAGGGAATACAAAAAAAAAAATTGCTTAAGAACTTACCAAGTCAAGAAAGAAAGATCACCAACGGAGACCACAAAAACGGAGACAAAACACCACCGAGTGAGAAATACAGCCTGAGAAGAACAAAAGCGAAGGGAAAACGAGAGTGAAGATCTGACGACGGGGAAAAGGGTACCTTCATGAAATTCTCGTGGTGGGCCCTTTTTTACTTCCGCTACACTCCGGTGACGAATTTGGTCTGTCGAGAGTAACGTGGTCCCCCAGCTCCCTTTCCCTCCCCTTCGTTCCACCCTTCTGAACCGCACCTAAGAAAGAGAAGAGCAAGAGACGTACGCGGGACACTTGACGATGACGGTTCATTCTAGAAAGACGATTTTGCCAGCTGAAAACTTCTGTTAATTTTAACGACAGTTGCGTAGATTTTATTACAGAACTGATCCGTTGGATTTAGAAGAATGAATAGTTGACATTATAGAATCTGTCTTAAAATTTTGTCCATAGAAACATTTGTCATTAAAATTTTGTCCAAAGAAGCATTTATCATTAAAATTTTGTCCATAGAAACATTTGCCATTAAAACTACATTTTCGGCCTTAAGGGCCTGTTCAGCTGTCCAGGTTTTAGTGAGATTTGATAGAATTTTTTGCTGAATAGAAGAAATTTCCCAACAGCTGTTCGGATGGTCAATTTCAGTCCATTTAATCCCATCTTAAATCCAACCTCGATTTCATAGTCAGTTCATTTTGATGGGGAAAAAAACGCGGAGTTGGACAACATTTTTTTTCCCCAAAAACTGACACCTCTCTCTCCTCCTTTATAATTTTTGCGTGTTCTTTCTCCACTTCAACTTTACTATTTTTAATAAGGGTCCCTCCTTTTATATAACCACTGTAGCTTTAACTCATTAATGATTGTGGGACTAACACATTCCCTAAGTCCGGACAGATTAGTTTTTTTTTTTAACTAATTACGAGAAATTTCTATTGCATAATTATTTAAAATTACAAATTTTAATTGTGAGAATTTTAAATACAACATATCTTTTTACTAATAGATGAAAATTACAAAGTACATAATTATTTTTTATTTTAAATAAGTGAGAATTTTAAATAGAAATACATTTTTCAAAATAAATTAAGATTTTCCACATTTAATCCCACGGTACAACCGAACACTAATTTCAGTACAATCCCGTGTGTACCCGTACTCTTGGGATCCCACTTTTTTAAAAGTAAGTTCTCATCCCCGCCAAATCCCACCCCGTATAATCTCGTGGCAAACGAATAGGCCCTAAAACCCTTGCCCTCATCTAAATGATAACATTGTCAGAGTCATCATTATCATTTCCAGTTTTCATCAATAATTTATCAATTTTGTTGCTCATTTATTATCTGAAACTCCAATTTCTTTTTCTTCCTTTCCTTTCTCTTCACACAAACCCTTTTTTTTTTTCTATACCTACACCAATATTACAATTCATGTCTACTTCCTTCAAAGCGCTAGAGGAACAACCCCTTCTAGGATTTCTTCTATACCTACATGAACGATGTAGATGCCGATCGAACCAGACTTGGTCCGATGGGAAAATTCTTTTCCTTCTCCCAAGACAATCATTTTGTCCTGACAAATCAATTTTGCATTAAAAAAACAAATCATATCTGATATGATACAGGATACGTCGATACATCAATTTTCAACACGATACAAGTATGGGTATCGATACGTATCGGATATGATACAAAATTATATATGAAGTATCAGGATAACAAAGGGCTATAGTAATATGTATATTACGGATCAACCAGTGCAACAAATCCGTATCTATATTTTCGAAGTTCAAACAGTTGATTTGAACAGTTATAAATATTCTCTATATGAAAATGAATTTGGATCTAAATTTTACATTTTAAAAAAAATATTATTTTTAGGTTAGGCAGAAAATTATTTGATCTAAAAATTCTTGGCATTTGAAATTAGTATTTGTTGGTCAAATTTTTGGGCTCCAGTCGTAGCTATATGTTTTTTCTAATTTTCTTTGTGCATTAAAATTTAAGTTGAATCTGAAATATACAATTCAAATTTAGGAGGTCATAAAGAGCTGTCATATGGTTATGAAAGAAAGAAATTATACTCTTTAGAAGCTATCTCACATAATTAATTTTTTGCGGAGCAGGCAGTTTGCCTACTGATTTTTCATTAACCACAATGAAGAAAAAATTAATTACATCAAGAAGGGGAAAGAAGAAACAATGAAATCAAATAGGACATAATTAAACTACCTTCAAAGGTTTAAAATTACAAAGAAAATAAAGTAAAAAGAAGAGTCTGTCGCTCATAGCATCTTCTTTTTATTTTAATATATTTTAATTTGGATCTTAGGAGCATGAAGGCATGAACTTAGGGTGAAAACGGAGTGGATACGGAGCGGATAGTGGTAAAATCATATCCATATTTCTTTTTTCATTTTCTGAATATGGATACAGAGCGGATAGTGGTAAAATCATATCCATATCTCTTTTTTTATTTTCCGAATATGGATACGGAGCGGATATCAGACGGATACAGATACAAATCCGGATCGGATCAGATATTTATTAAAATAATATAAAAGAATATTAAAAAATATTAAAGTTCATAATATTTATCTAATTATAATTATAATAGTAAATAACATAATTTTTTCATAATATCTATTAAAATATATATATGGTATATATCTACTATTCGGATACTGAAATTGAAACGTAAAACCATATTAGTATCCTTATCCACACGGATATTCGGATATCGGATATCCACATCTAAGTTTTCGAATACAGATCGAATACGAATCGGATATTATTGGATGGTTTTATATAAAATGCTATCATTAATTAGGTCGAAGGAATTGACCGAATAGATGGGTTTCTGATTTTAATTATACCAACAATATTTGCGTAGTGAGATGATTACATTAGTATAAAGTCAAGCGGTAAAATAAAAAAAGATGGTTTATAAGTTAATTTAATACATTTATTTTTCATTATTTTTTTACCGCACTTTATCATGAATTAATTTCAAAATTTATAAATTACGTACTTAAACACATCACTTGTGAAATAGATCCATTTGAACGGTTTGATTGTTCGTTTGAAGTCAATCAAGTTAAACTCTTGTTCTACTCAAAAGGGTAATTATCACATAAGAAAGAAAAGGAAAGCAGAGAAACACAAACCCAAGCTTCTTCACGCCTTGCCAGAATGTTCAGTTGACGCTTGATCCTTGTCAGCTCATTCTTTAACGGGTTGGCATGGAGCCCATGAGGGAAAACCATTGGGGATGCCAATGGAAGCATCTGCCACAGAGCATTGTAATTCTCCTCTAACCCGTTTTGAGGTATGGAGCAAACGTTCTGCGTGCTGGCATTCTGATTCGGTACATGTAAAGCAACTGGGTTTTGAGGCACTGTTCCCCAGCTTTGCTGGGGAAAACGATGAGCATCTGGTGTAGTTGACTCTGCTACAGATTGAGTTTCCTGAATTTCACCAGAAAAGCAAACGTTTTTAACCAAAATAAACAGGAAATTGTACTTGTTAGAAGCAAATAGCAACGATGATCAACTCAACACAAGATCTGAACTATTACCTGTTCCATAATTGTATTCTCAACATCTCTATGCTGAGCTGTCAATTCAGCAGCAGCATCTCCCTGTGCTACCACTGCAACTACTCCAGCTTCTTCAAAGGGAGGTGAAGGAGTATGATTCGACGGCCCTGATGCAATGTCCCCATCCCCATCCCCATCACTTTCAGATAAATTATTTTTCTGAACCAAAGGTGGAGTAGGAGCATACCACTTAAACTCCTGCACAATGAACTCGCCGCAATCAGATAAGGGTACATTTTCAAAGTCATCCTCCAGATTACCCAATTTTGCGTTTTGAACCCAATCTTCTTTAATGCTCCTCTCCAGTTCCCTTGCAGCCATATGTAATTCCTGCAGCCTCTTCCTCTCCGTCTCCATATGAGCCTCGAATGCACGCATCTTTCTCTCAAACTCCTCTTTCACTTCTCTGACCTTCTCCTCCGTGCCACTACCAGAATATCTCTCAAGCTGAGATTGGTGTTCTTTCGTCAACTGCATTGCCTCTCTCTCCTTGAACTGCTCCATCTCAGTAACCTCCTTTTCCTGCTTAGTTAAAAGAGCCTCTACCCTTCTAGAAGAAACCTTTTCTATCAGGTCCAGTTGTGCATTCAACAGTTTTTCCTTTGTATTTTCTTGCTCTACCTCCGTCTCATTTGCGGTTTGATTTTGAACAGGCATTGGAGCAGGGGTTTCAATTATTTCTTCATCCGAAGAGGGAGTCTCCGGATGGGTGATCACCTCTTGCTTGGGTACCTTGAATAATTTGTTGTAGAATCTGATAGCCGGGATCTGACCTACCAGCATGGCATCTGCTTTCTCTTGAAACTCAACTTTCAATACCTTTAAGCGGCAGTAGATGGCTTCGACAATATCAGCTTTACAGTTGTACTGCAACTTTTCGGATGCAAGAGCTGTCAGCTGTAACGGGTTGACCCAATGTTTGAAGAGAGACGCAGCTCTCCAGCACTACAAATCAAAATTTTGACATCCTTACATCAATTATAATAATACAGGGTATTGTGATAAGCAAGCATAATATACTAAACAGTCTGTATTGATCCCCATATTTAGGAAATTTAGTAAATAATATTCAACTAGATGCGGCACTAGTTGAACAAGTGGGAGTAATTTTGATTCACTCGTTTATTTTTATTTATCCTCTCATAGAATTACTTTATTTAGGATAAATTAGAGCATGTGTTTTGCTTCATTTCTCGTTGTTTTATAACTGTGGAGGAGGGCCCACAGGGCTAGAACTAACCAATGAAATGACCAATGCTTGTAGGAGCGCTTCATCTCCAGCATTATCAACTTTAAAATTGTTCATAACGTACTCCAACAGCATCCCGGCCATTGTCTTCACATAGTCCTACAGAACAACTCAACAAACTCAGCACACACTTCGGCAAATAAAAAAAAACTTAGCACATAAGCATTGAAAAGGTTATTCAGACCAGTGAGGAATCTATCTCTGCTGAGATTATGGGAAAAGAAAGGAGGAAAAAAAAAACAAGAGTGAGGCTATGGTAATATGCATATTACACATCAGCCCCGTGCTATGAACTCGTATCTCTATTTTTAAATCTAAACTATTGATCGGAACTATTCAACATGATCTTCATATGAGAATATACTTGCAGACCAAATTTTACATTTTTTAGAATTTTTTTGTTGCTTTTTTTAGATAGGTAGAAAATCACTTGATTTGAAAATTCTCTACCATCCAGAAACAGTGATATTCTATCTTAATAAATAGTAAAAAAAATTCTAAAAAATGTAAAATTTGCTGTCCAAGTACATTTTCATATGGAGATCATGTTTAAGGGTTTGGATGACTATTTGAGTTGAAAAAAGATAAGTTGAACTAAAAACAAAGATAATTGAAAAGCATACTGGAAGCTCGGCAGACTGACACAAATCAAGTAGATGTGGACATAATTGCATGCTTCCCGCTTGATTTGATATCTCTGCAAATGAATCATCATACACCATTAATTGCATTATAATAATAAATATATAAACTACATTATTTTGGGCCGGCCCCCCTTTAAAGAAGCTTAAACCAGTGAACCTCTATGTGCTGTTTGTTTCTTAAACCAGTGACAAAAAAGACCAGTGAACCCTAAACCAGTACGGTACTGGTACACACAAGAAACAAACAACACTCACAAAATCAGCAAGGCCATAGACAAAGAAGCCGGTCGTGCCAGTAAAAACCAGCAAAGGCTTAAAAGGTCCTTTTTGTTACAAATTTGATCACATGCTTTTACAAACTCAAAATAATATTTAGTATAGCTCGTTCTCATAAACTATTTTATTTTTTACTCTTCTTAGTCTCCACAATTTGGTCTTTCTGTCTTTCCAGCTTAATTTTATATTATGTTCTGATTTTTAATTTTGTTATGCCCTAAAATATAAAAAGATACATAATTCACAACCTACAAAAGCTATATCGCCTTCTACCCGATACAAGGTTAACATCACTTGGGTAATTAATTAGTGGGCCAGTGACACAGCTAACTTAGGCCTAGTTACGGTCATATCTGTTTTATTATAAGGAGAGAGATTTCTAAATTTACTGAAATGAAAAAGAAAAACCAGATCTGAATAAATGTGGAATCCTTCACAAGTATTTTCTAATTATATTAAAGTTGAATGATCTAGTTGCAAAGCCAAAGGAATATTCAGATTGCAAACAGCCGACCGGCTTCTTTGTCTCTGGCCTTGCTGATTTTGTGATTTTTCAACTTTAATATAATTAGAAAATCTGGATTAGAAAGGCCTTTCTATATTACCAGTCTTTCCTCGGGGAGACACGATACCCGTACCGGCCATAGTGGTATCAACCCCATTCTTCTTTTTCTTCTTCCTCGGCTCCCAGGAGTTATCAAAAGGCTGAACCTTCTTTCTATTCCTCGGACTCCGTCCCTTTGCCAATGAATTCTCTTCCCTAATACCAAAAGAAACTAAAATGTCAGTGCATATTATTTTTGCATTTTGAAGATAACCAGCAATTGAAGCGATATACTCCTGTTACGGATGAATTAGTTTGGTGATATATCTTCCTTCATATGTTGTAAGCAGAAGTATCCGTTGATACTGCAGCAATAGGCTATCTGGGTGGTTTGAACCGTGGGTAAACAAAAGAACTTGTATGTGTCTCTGCATGCACGTGCATGTGATTTTGGCTTCATCTTTATACATATATCATTAAAAGAACAAAAGTAAAAAGCAAACCCACCTGGCTTCGAAAACTCCATGGAGCATCGTCTCGTGATGCATAATACCTATCATAATGTAATATCCTGAAAAAAAATGAGTACGTACAGGGCGGTTGTTCAGCTGTTGTATAGACCAGAGAGATGTGTGTATGGGAGAGAGGAAATAATGACCATGTTGAGAGAGAGGCTTATGTCATTTTGAGAGTGATGATTTATAAGGTGCGTTAATTTAGGAAAGGCTTCTCATAGTTTTTTTTGGGAAGTCGGTCGACATTTTTATTAATATCCAAAGTTTAATACAAATTATTAATTATACCCGGAATCGGACCTATTATCGAAAAATACCCAAGCCGGCCAGAAAATGGCCAGCTTGGTACCTTTTTTTTTTTTTTAAAAGAGAGAGAGACACTATGAAGATCAAAATATTGAAATCTAACTCTGAAAATTTGAAATTTTTGTTTAAATTATTTGTTATATTACTTCTTTTGATGTATAATTAGCATATTTATACTAAAATATGATAGATTAATTAAAATTATGTTGAATAACACTAAATTATGTTAAATTACGCTAAATTACGTTAAAATACGGTAAATTACGCTAAAATACAGTATGAATAGGGACAATATCTTCACTGAAAAGGGGAAAAACGACGATGAAACTTCAAACGGTCATAAAACGGCGCTCGAGTGTCCGATTTCAGCAAACGACCACTTTTCGAAAAGCTTGCGAAAATGCGCATGCGTCTGTGCCTTCACTCGCTACTAAACTCGTTAAGGACATAAGGCGAGTTCCTTCACTCGCTGGAAGGACACTCTGGGGTTACTGCAACTTGCCATAGACTTAAAAGGTAATTTGACTGGCCTAACATGAAGAAGGATGTTCATGAGTTTGTGAGAAAATGTGAAGTTTGCCAATTGAATAAATAAGAACATATCCACCCTCCTGGACTTTGACATCCACTTCCAATTCAAAAAGAAGCATGGACTAGCATTGGACTAGATTTTCTCACTAGCATAACCTAATTAGTGCTTTGTTATGCAATGTATATACTATCTAAACACCAAAATCACCCGTAATTCCAATTAATTAGAATATGTACTATAACGCGTAGGTCTTATAATGCTTGACTGGCTAGTGTTAATCCTCATATGGTTGACGAGGAAGGAGCTAGCTAATAAAGCTTTTGTTTGTTAACTTCAAATAGGCTATTGAATGCAACGGCAAATCAAGAAGAAGAAAGTGCCAGAGCTAAGAGCTAATATATTCCCAGTCTATGCTTGGATAAAGGAATGATAAGAGCTATGAGCAGTTTATTAAACTACACTACGGCTAATATATATAAGGACAAATCAACTAGAAAAAACCGTTGCCAAAGAAACCATTTTTTTAAGTTTATTCGTTCGCGCTAGGCTCACAAACTATATAGAAGAACTGGAGGCCGCCAAGGTCTTCAACCATTAGACAAGCAGGTAGGATCCTTTGCTTACTACTTGAAGCAGAAACCTCAAAGAGGAATTATTTCTATTCACGAGGAAACCTTTAATCAAGAAGAGAGACAGACATACTTTGAGCTCTTAGAAGGTTGCCCAACAGAAAGATGTTAAGACAGAGCGAGATAGACCTTCAATAAGGATGCTGCAATAGCTTTCAAAGTACTTTGCTTATAAAGCATAAGCTGATGTTAACATCAACTGAAAATATATTACTTGCTACACGAAGACTTTCTGCCGTAATGCTCTGGCTTCGCCGGATTTCAAAATTCAGAATCGCCAAAAAACAAAGGGAAGAGCCTCAAAACTTGAGTTGAAGTTTCCGATTGAGATTTTCATTTCTATCATTCAATCCAAGTAGCTCAGTAAATTAGTTACATAATGAACTTGCAGATTACCAATTTTTACTATTTTTGGAATTTTTTTACTATTTTTTATGATTCATGAAAGATGAGCAAAATCAGTCTACTATAGCGTAATTTTGTGTAGTTTAGTGTTTTTTTTACCGTATTTCAGCATAATTAGCGAAGTTATTGTAATTTAACGTAATTTAGTATAATTGAACATAATTTATTGTAATATAGTGTAATTCAACATAATTTCAAGTAATCTAGCGTATTTTAGTATAAATATGCTAATTATATATCAAAAGAAGTAGAGGAGGGATCAAGTTACAACAAAGTTATAACAACTATTTTTTTCATTTTCAAAGTCCAAATCGTCGATCCAAACCGTTCAACATGATTATCTAAATAAAATGTGCTTGCAGATCAAATTTTACATTTTTTTACTATTTATTAAGATGGGTACAAAATTCAATGGTCTGAATATGACTATTTTTTGTAAAATACTTAATAAATAGTAAACAAATTCAAAAAAATGTAAAATTTGATCTGGAAGCACAGTTTATTGTGGAAATCATGTTGAACGGTTTGGATCGACGATTTGGACTTTGAAAATAAAAAAAATGATTGTTGTAACTTGATCCCTCTTCAAAGAAGTAATATAACAAATAATTTAAACAAAAATTTCAAATTTTCAGAGTTAGATTTCAATATTTTGATCTTCATAGTGTCTCTCTCTCTTAAAAAAAAAAAAAGGTACCAAGTCGGCCAGAAAATGGTAATGTCTCTCTCTCTTCAAAGAAGTCCAATGTGCTGTGATACTGTGATATGAGTTCCAAGTTTCAAATTCCAAGACACAGGAAAAAAAAGGTAATGATTTCGCTACTGATAGGCGTACCTTACTGGTTGAATAGCGAAAGCCCACCCCACCCCCCCCCCACAAGTCCAATGTGCTGTGATACTGTGATATGAGTTCCAAGTTTCAAATTCCAAGACACAGGAAAAAAAAGGTAATGATTTCGCTACTGATAGGCGTACCTTTTTTTTTTTGAGTATTCCAAGTTTCAAATTCCAAGACAGCGTACCTTGGTTTACTGATAGGCGTACTTTTTTCATAAAAAAAAAAGATAGACGTACCTTGGTTTACTGATAGGCGTACTTTTTTCATAAAAAAAAAAAGATAGGCGTACCTTGGTTTCAAATTCCAAGTTTCAAAAAGGTAATGGTTTAATGATTTTGCTATCCGCCCCTTGACGCGTACCCCGTCTGTCAACCGTAACCCTCATATTTTCCTAAAAGACGAACTAGCACTTTGGGATCTAGTGTTTGAGAGAGCAGGAAATAGCCGTGATTTTTATTTTTATCCAAAAAAATTATTTTAATATAAATAACCACGTTTTTAAAAGAATTTTATTTCTACCCAAACCGCATATATTATTTGCGGCTTGAATTGTGAATTCAAACCGCACAGAATATATGCGGCTTGAAACAGCTTGAATTGACCAAGTTCTACAAATCAGAATATGTCTATTCATCAACTTTTTTTTATATGAATCTTTGTCATGACATATGTTATGGTCGTGTGGTATTAATATACAATCAATAATGAAAATTTCATTTATTATTTTATTAAATGGTAATTTTTCACCGATAACCCTAGAAATTTATTCACCGATAACCCTAAAGTTATTTTTATTACAAAGAATTATATTATAAAAACTTATCAATAATTTAATCCTATTCCTCATGAAATACCATTTCCATTTATAATTGTCAATTAACAAATATATTTTGTTTAAATCGTATCAATGATATTCGAATTTTGTACTTAATAAAAATTAGTTTAGCAGCAGACATGTCTATAAAAATTAGTTTAGTTTTATACATGTTTTTATATAGACATGTCTGTTGCTAAACTAATGTTTATTGTGATACTGTGATATGAGTTCCAAGTTTCAAATTCCAAGACACAGGAAAAAAAAGGTAATGATTTCGCTACTGATAGGCGTACCTTTTTTTTTTTTGAGGATTCCAAGTTTCAAATTCCAAGATAGCATACCTTGGTTTACTGATAGGCGTACCTTTGTCATAAAAATAAAAGATAGGCGTACCTTGGTTTCAAATTCAAAGTTTCAAAAAGGTAATGGTTTAATGATTTTGCTATCCACCCCTTGACGCGTACCCCGTCTGTCAACCGTAACTCTCATATTTTCCTAAAAGACGTCTCTTTGATTAGGTCCTGTGGCGTTGAAAACTTAAAATGTTACCCAATGAGAATGAGTGTAATTGATTCTCATTTTTTGTTATTAAGATTTGACTTATTTATCTGATGTTTTTATTTTTCTTGTACAAACTATTGGAAAAAAAAATAACCCTGATTTTTTTTTAAAGAAACATCGCGTTGTATGATTTTCACATTTCTAAAAATAATATATTGAAATTAATTACAACTAAAATATACAATGATGTTCATTTGAAATATTTCTCACATCCAACCTTAGTGTCAGGAATAAAAAATTAGATGTGTAATAACAATAAAAAACAAAATCTCAAAAAAGATGGTCTACTACAAATATGTAGTCAAACTATCCATAAATTATTAATAAAAAATGAAACTTACATGGATGTATCTATTGAAATTTTTACTATTTACTAAGATGGGTACAAAATTCAATGGTGAGTTTGACTAGTAAATAGTAAAAAAAAAATTGAAAAAAATGTAAAATTTGATCTCCAAGCACATTTTATTGTGGAGATCATGTTGAACGATTTGGATTGACAATTTGGACTTTGAAAATGAAAAAATGGTTGTGGTAACTTTGTGGTAACTCAAAAGTGTTGTAATCGGATTCCCTCCTCAATTACTATAACCCTTATATTTTAAAAACAGTATATTAACATTAGAATTAGGATAATACAAATATACAATCAGCAATTTGTATTAGTGACCCCTATTAGAACATTTTCTTCCTCTTAACCTAAGATTTAGTCTCATATTGGAAACAAAAATTAACAAGATTATAGTTTAAGTCAATGAAGAAGAGATGAGAAGAGTTGATTCCGAATTGAATTTTGATGTCCTGATCAGGATATTATGATATAACGCATGGAACTATATATTCAAAGCACACTAAAAATTCCTATTATATTGAAATTACATTGAAAGCCCTACGTAATTGAAATAAATGTTTACTAATTATCAATTAAAAGATATTTGCTAATGCAGGCATAGAAACGAACAAGAAAAACCATATAGTCTCCAACAAAACATATGCCAATACCACTGGAGCACTAATAAAAGTAAAAAAATAAATAAAAGCCTGAAGATCTATGGACATGATTTTAAGTAAATTTTCTTCGGATAAAGCTTTTACAGTATCATGACATTTTGTACTAAATTATATAGAAAAATAAACATAAATATAAAAAAAATTAAAATTAAATGGGGTCAATTGACCACCATTGGATCTAAGTAGATCCGCCTCTGGACGGACTTACGAGGGAGGCAGCTCATTTTTATGAATGCATTAGCATAGCACGGACTTGTGAACAAGAAGTGGTGTATATACTAGGTAGCCATTGAATTTAGATCAGCAGCATTGGTATACATCACTGCTTGTAGGATTCCAGTCTTATGAATTAATGACTACTTGTGTCTCTTTAATAAATTAGAAAAGATGGGGGCAAATACTAACTGCAGAATACACCAACGATATACAAGTACTGCTAGCGCATCTTTACTGGAAACAAGGAATAATAAGTGGGTTCTCTAAATAAAGAAATTTCATCATCAAATTAGTGTTGCTAACTTGAGATTGGTTTTACTTTTACCATTTGCCTTAGCAGTCATATTTTCTTGGCATATATTTGCACTTGAAAAATTTCTGTTAGAATAAAATATTTACTTTCTCATTATATGAATGAGCAATGTATCCCCCATGTGTGCATACGTTGATTCTATTCAAAGATTAATATTACATTTTTGTGATTCAGGAACCAAAAATTTCAGGAAATTTGCGGGGTTTGCATCTGTTAAATGTTATAGTTCACTATCCAAGATATTTCCCGGCCTGTTATGATACAACATTGCATGCACTTTAGACCTTATTTCCACAAAAACATCGATCAGGTATGCATTTTAATTTCTGGGGCTCCCAGTAATTAGTCTGAGATAAAATGAGAGTAAAAAATGATATTAGGAACATAAGGTTTCTTCACCGGTCATTAGCAATGCTGTGACATTCAGCATAGAATTAACCAAGTCAAAAAAAATGTGCAGTGTTTTCCAAAGAACACCCTGTAGTATTTGTAAATAGCACCCAATGTTCTCATATCCACAAATAACATGCATATCCTTATATTTCAAGATGGCCATCAAATTGACAGCATATCATATAAGTTAGAATCAAGAAATAAGGTTAAATAAAATACAGATGATGTTGATTAAGCATTGTTTGCTCATATTCCATTCCGTTTTCACTTATAATATTTTCTCCATCACTAAGTGTACTACTAACCACTATTATGCTCTCATCACTTATAATAATTTCAGGTTTTGGTTCGTTTTCCTTGGAAGCTTCTGTGTTATCTGACATGGCACCTTTGATTTCAGAATTAGATTTGGCTGGCTTCTGACGAGTTTGGATCAGATAGTGTGCCACTGATTTGTATCCAAGTTTCACAACCTACATTTGCAATTACAATAAATTATGACAAACAGGAACATATTTGAAAGACTCAAAGCTTCTCAGCACACCCCTACAATGAAATCAATTTCTCAGGTAAATATCACATCCCTTTACAAATTTCATTCCCACTCCAGTGTGACCAAGCTAATACTATTCTAAATAAGACGTTAATTATTTCCAAGACAAACAATTCCTTTCCTAATATGTAAATACCAACCAAGCAAATTACTATTTATACGTGGTAAACTACAAGAGTTTGATGGATTGATTGACCATATTTTATTATTGGGGTTCTTGTAGGGGTATTCACAATATCTGAAGTTTTGCAGGGGCATTTACGATATTTATGACATCTCAGCAAGGGACCAAATTTCTATGAAAAAAAAATAAAAGAAAAAAAGGCTACCTTCTTATAGAGAGCTCCAGTGGGTTCCATCATTTTTTAAGCCTGCATAGGCTGCAATTGCAAATGCCCCTACAAACTGGACACATCCAGTCAGGATTCTTAATTGCTCCTAGAACATTTTCACCATATCTGTTTTGCATTAACAAAAGAATACAATTAAAAATTTACAACAATTCACCTCATATAAAGACAGTCTCCACAGAATTGACCCTGCACAATTTGACATTTGCAACAGCTGGTACGATAACCCATTGTCTTCTGCCTGAAAATAATAATTACATATTTTTAATCCAACAAATCACTTATATCAATTGAATTGAACCATAAATATATATACATATACCTACCTGCATTGGTGACATGTTTTCCCTTTGACTGGGTCATAAATGCGCTTGTTATCGTTACCATATCCATCCACAAACAGGGTCCATGGCGCCTCGCATGAACCAAGCAATTTGTCATGCTCTTCAGTGTACAATTCCTCTCTCCTGCCTTATTCAATCAATGCTACATCTGATTCAGTAAGATCATTGCTTTTCTTGCCATGGGCTTCTATGTAATTTACCGGCGCCACATTTTGCAACCTAAAAATGTTGTTTTATATAAGATATTCATATTTGCATATGATAGTGATATATCTCCTCTATTAGTTTTTAATTTTCCTATTAACATTGAACTTATTGTTTTGTGCAAAATCAAAATGTATGTTTTATGCATGCATAGCTAAAGTTGCTGTGTGTCTTCAATAGGATTAAATAAAAGGTTTAACAAAGATGTGCCACAGCCACTTGTAGTTTTTAGTTATAATTACTCTATCTTTGAGGAGTTTGATAGAGATAAGTCTCAAATCATAACGAAAGATAGATACCTGGATGAGCGCCTAGAAGGCAAAGGAGGGGTTATCAAATCAACCTTCTTCTTCGTTCCATCTGTCGGCAATAGAACCCACCTCGAATTTGGGGTTTTGAAAGCAGTATTGACATGGCGTTGGCGTGAGAGATTGAGAATGCCAAGCTGTTGCATCCTCTCCATGTTCATTTAATCCTCTCCTCCCTACACTTTACGTAATCCATGGCTTCAGATTTCATCAATCGCTCTCTTTCTTTCTTTCTTGCTAAAACCCTTCTAAAATCTCTCTTTCTTTCTTGGGAAACTAAAGAGAACAAATTAAATAGGGACGCTACTGTGCAAATAGACTGCTAAGTGGGGTGGGGCCCACATTTCAGTGACTTCGTCAAGATGCTGTATGAAGAAACCCGCCCATTATACGAATTGATCGGGAACCGTTCATAAAAGAAAACTGTAGTATATCATATTGCTTACTCTCAGAGCATAGAGCATAGGTACCTGAAAATTATAATGACTAAGCTTCTCAAGGATTCCTTTTGTGAAGCTTCTTTCATTATAGCTGTGACAAATGCAATTTATTATGACTAACCCAAATGAAAAACTTTTAGAAGCTAACCAAACGTACCTCCGATCCATGAGCTCAACAACTCAAGCTGATGCCTTCGCTTTGCCTCTTATTCTTCTCATCGTCATTTTCATCCGCTCATCCCATTCTTGCTCTCTCCTGTGGTCTCTATGTTTTCCTGCTCTCTACTACGCTGCACCCTTGCAATCTTATTTTTTTGCTCGGCTTTGTTATTGCTCCCAACTACAGTACAACCTTATTGCTGACGGTACCTTTCTAAATGATTTGAAATGAATTATGAAATGTACGGATAAATCTAGTGATGCAAAATTTGATGTAATATTTACCATGGTGTGCTGCATAAGTTTTTTAGCACTTCTACAGAGATAGCACAAAGAAAAATAATCTTCTACCAATCGTACCAGTGAACATCCAAAACTGTGCCAAAAGAAGCAACTTCATATTAGCTATTTTCATATTGCTCCCTTTTGATGGTTAATCTCAAAAGCAAAACACATGAAACAACGTGCTTTTTTCTGTCTCAGAAGTAATAGATGCTAAAACTGAACTATACCAGAACTGAACTTAGATCAGACTTTAACATAGGGATAAACACAAGTCTTAAGCATATTAAAAACTAAACTAAAAAGCTGACTTTTAGAAACTGTGCCAACAAATTTCTAACTTCAGCATTCATATCGAATACAATACAATAACAAGAGGTACATGCTGGTACTGTGATGCACAGTTTTAATCTGAAATAGCATCGAACAAGAATCCTAAAAACAGTTTTAAGTTTTAACAAAGATTCATATCCACAAGGAAGTGTGTAATTCAAAATACTTGCAATTATCTCACCGTGGCCACGGCTGGCATGGAGAATAATGCAACACTGGACCACCATATCACGGGCATTATCAGGGCTAAAGAAGGCGAACAAGAGAACAACGTAATTGAGGCAATGTAACAGGAATGAGGGAATGACAGAGCTCTGAGCTAAGAGTTATATAAACTCTTTATGTATCTTAGGACTGTAGTTTTTTCTTTTATGCATAAACTGGCCAATTTGGTTCTTAGAATAAATTTGTTGGCGCCATGGATACTTGATTAGCAGTGGGGGGTGGGGGGAAGTTCTTATTTCCAAAATGGCTATGGAGCCTCAAGAGGCGATATCAGCCTACTTGACAAGCCCAGGTAGCGATGAACATAGCACCAAGCAGAGAAAAAAGAAACCCAAGTTTTAAGTTCTGAAATCGCAATTTCTAAAGATTAGTGAAAAAATAACAAAGTGAGAGAAAGGGAGAGGGCAATACCTCGAAACCTGAGAAGCGTTGACTGAACACACTGCTCCGTCTCTTGACCAGGTGAAGAAGCGCTAGAGTTTACACTTCGGGGCAGCGGAGAGGAGAGAGGAAATCTGACTTGGGGTGGCGGAGAGGAGAGGCGGGTAGCTAGGTTTGGGTCTGGCGCTGCTTGATTTGTGGTGAACTTCATGTACCAGCAAGTTTAACAGAGAGAGAAGAGTCGCCGACTGAAGAAAAAAAAAGGAAAGAGGGAGGAGATCGTCTTTGTTACCTCTGACTTTTTTTTACTCCATCAAGACCGAGGAGAAAATAAAAGAGGAGAAGATCTAAGAGAGAAAAGAGGGAGGAGATCGTCTTCTGGAGGAGCACTTCAGAGTAGGTCCGATGGGCATCGGACCTACTTTAATCACCGTCGATTGACTCTAAGATTCGTGCAAAATGCTTTAAATTTCGTGTTTGTCTGTTTCAATTTCGTGCGCACAAATCTTAAGTTAGATCGGACGGTCATCATGCTCGTTGAACCTAAAAGTAGGTCCGATGGGCATCGGACCTACTCCGTTCTCAGGAAGGAGAGGTGGAACGGAAGAGAGGAAAGCAGAAGGAGAAAGACGCGTTTTCAGTGCGTCAGGAAAGGAAAACGATGAAAAAAGTGAGAAACGCCTGAGGAAGAAAGAAAAACAGATACAATTTTCATATGACTCAGTATGTGGCGAGCTAATTTATAACTAATTTATGACTTGTACACAAACGGATACATAAAATGTATGCATAATATCTCATATTCAACAGAATGGTTCTGAATCGTTGGATCTGCTGGATGGACGGCTGAAATTTCCTCTGGACAGATGCACCATTCAGTCCCCTATATTTCAACGTGCTATTATAGGAGTTCTGATTCTGATGATTCTGATTCTGACTATTACTTAAAAAAAAGGAAGCTGATATGAGTACCCGCACTGTACCCGCACCTAAACTGCCATAACGGTTTGTGGGGACCGCAACCGTTCTAAAACTGTAATTTTGTTTTACAAGTATTAATAGTAACATTGTGAAGTATTTATACCTATACAAGACAAGTATTTATATCTATACAATGAACTACATATATGATATATGAATTTTCCTTAAATAACTGTACCCGCACCTTTTTTGAAAAATTCTCGCGTCGTACCCGCATTAGGGGACCACACAACCGTTCCAAAACTGTAATTTTATTTTACAAGTATTAATAGTAACATTGTGAAGTATTTATATCTATACAAGACAAATATTTATATCTATACAATGAACTACATATATGATATATGAATTTTCCTTAAATAACCGTACCCGCACCTTTTTTTGAAAAATTCTCGCGTCGTACCCGCATTAGGGGACCACACAACCGTTCTAAAACTGTAATTTTGTTTTACAAGTATTAATAGTAACATTGTGAAGTATTTATATCTATACAAGACAAGTATTTATATCTATACAATGAACTACATATATGAAAAATTCTCGCGTCGTACCCGCATTAGGGGACCACACAACCGTTCCAACACTGTAATTTTATTTTACAAGTATTAATAGTAATTGTGAAGTATTTATATCTATACAATGAACTACATATATGATATATGAATTTTCCTTAAATAATCGTACCCGCACTTTTTTTTGAAAAATCTCCGCTTCCAGTTTCGAAATCGCTAGACGATCGTCTCCAAATCGCCTTGAAATCGCCTCGAAATCGATCTAAAATCGCGGAAGCTTCGAAAAAGGAAGAAACGGAGAGAAAGGGAAATTTGAAATTCAAACTGGAAGGTATGGAAATTAGTTAATCGGTAGTTGTGGGGACCGCTTACAGTTATGGCAGTTAATTGGGAAGGAATTAACTGCGGGTACGATGCGGGTACTCAACTGTGGGTACTAAAATAATTATTCTAAAAAAAATGGTGACATTTCGAATTGCTATATTCTGGTCTGAATTCCAATTTCAGCCTTAAGTGATGAATTCCAATTTCATAAAAATTGAATATTTTTTATTTCAAAAACTGTACCTTTCAGTTCTTCTGACTAAATTCCAAGCAAGGCAGTTCACCTAGGGTATGTTTGGATGCACTAAGAATAGTGCTATTCTTAGAATAGCATTGCTATTCGAATAGCTTGAGCAACCAAACGCACTACTTGCTATTCGGAACAAGAAGAATAGCCTTGTTCCGCTATTCTAACAAAAAGTTGGAATAGCGATTGGAGCTTTCAATATTAATATTAATCTAACATTTCAAATAATATTATATTACATTTAACATTTAAATTAATATTATATTGTATTATATTTAATCTAATATTATATTATATTTAATCTAATAGTTTCTTTAATACTAATCTAATATTTAAAATAATATTATATTACATTTAACATTTAAATTAATATTATATTGTATTATATTTAATCTAATATTATATTATATTTAATCTAGTAGTTTATTTAATACTAATCTAATATTTAAAATAATATTATATTACATTTAACATTTAAATTAATATTATATTGTATTATATTTAATCTAATATTTTATTTAATACTAATCTAATATTTCAAATAATATTATATTACATTTAATAATTAAATTTATATTATATTGTATTATATTGTATTATATTTAAACTAATATTATATTATATTTAATATAATAATATAATATAATATTTTATTTAATACTAATCTAATATTTAAAATAATATTATATTACATTGAACATTTAAATTAATATTATATTGTATTTTATTTAATCTAATATTATATTATATTTACCCTAATATTTTATTTAATACCAATCTAATATTTAAAAAAATATTATATTGTATTATATTTAATCTAATATTATATTATATTTAATATAATATTTTATTTAATACTAATCTAATATTTAAAATAATATTATATTACATTTAATATTTAAAATAATATTATATTACATTTAATATTTAAATTAATATTATATTGTATTATATTTAATCTAATAATTATAATATATTTAATCTAATATTTTATTTAATAATTAAATTAATATTATATTACGTACTAATAAAAAGATTTAATCTAACACATAAATTATTATTCTATTCATTCCCTCCAAACTCTATTCCTAATATGCAATCCAAACAACTTTTTCACTATTCCGAATAGCTCGAGTTAGCACTGTTCTTAAACAGTAGCTGTTCTTATTTACTATTCTAAACAGTAGCTATTCTAGCTATTCTAGAGTGCATCCAAACGTACCCCTAGTGTACTTATATGAATCCCATTTCACAAAAACACTTATTCATTATACAATTTGTTTCTGACTTAAATGTTGCGCAATAGCAACTTATTATGAAATTAAGTTAATGTTGCTCTCAAATTAACTTGTATGATAGAATGACACCAACAATATATAGGTAAAACTTTATGTAATTTTCACCTAACTATTGTATGATTGAGCTTTGGTAATTAAGAAAAAAATTTGGTCTGTACCAATTCGTACTGGTATGCAAATATATGGTGATGGTTGTTGTTTCAAACTCCAGAAATTTAATGATGCATTTGTATGATTGTTCTTATGTAATTTTTAAATTTTGGGATGAATCTATGCAACTACATAAACTTTGACACAAGGTATGTACCAGTTCGTACCTGTACTAGTGAAATACTGTTATTTGCATTAACTATTATAAATAATACAGTTCGAGCTGCTGATACTTAGTTATGACAAAATACACATGCTATTTGCATTGAACATTATAAATAATATGAAAATAAATTACAAAAGTACATTAAATTATAGCATGCTAAATTTTCACCACCAGAAATGTTTAAACATTAATTAATCTCTATTTCTTCTGTATCTAACATACTCATTCTACATTTGCATAGTAATTTTCTTCTCTCATTTGACGTCCTGCAATTTCTTCTCTTATTTGATGTAGCATTAAATATGCTGTTATTTTTATTGTTAATTAGAATTGCTCATTAAAATGTTAATAAGACAAAAAGTTAAAGAATTAACTGATTGAGAAATGCAGAAACACTATTGTCGCACAATAAAATATTATTTAATTATTTGTTACTAATTAAAAATAAATAAAATTACCTACATATTGTTTCAATTTAATACAAAATAAACAGACAAGTCAACATGTTTTTTTCTCAATAGATAAGAAATTGAACAAGATACATATATTTTCATAATAAATCAAGATTTCTCACAACTAACCCCACAATACAACCGAACATTCATTTCAGTACATTTTCATAACCAATCATATGCGTACCCGTGTCCAAGGGTTCTCACTTTTTCAAAAGTGGGTTCCCATCCCCCGTCAAATTCCATCCCCTGACAAACGAACACGCCGAAGCGATTTTGGAATTGGGAATGGGGAGGCGGCCAGGTGGGGAGATTTGGGTCTCGGACATTTTACGAATCGGGTCTGAGAGATTTTACAAATTGGACTGAGATATTTTACAAATCGGGCCACGGTTAGGCAAAAAAGGCTGTGCTGGGTTCGAAAATTGAAATTCTCTTTTATGACCAATATGTGAACACAATTTAATAAAATTAACAATCTGTTTATTTGTTGTTTTATTTGACAATTTTTTTCTGACCAATAACATTTATATGGTCTTTGTGCAATTTTTTTTCATATAAGTGTGGATGAACCTTAATTTTAGCAATTTAAGCCGGTTGCCTAAACCCTAAACCCTAAACTCAGTAAATTGCATCAATATATATGGTAATGCAGCTTTCGGTGGTGGGAAATTTTGTACTATTTTTTTTTTTGGTTTCAGGAGATGGGAAAAATCAGGAATCTGTTTCTTCTCTGGTATCGTACTCGGTATACAATGAGCTTCTGGCCGGATCAAAAAGAATTTTGTGCCTATTATAGATATAGGGATTCGTTTTAAGATTTGTGTCAAGTTAAAACTGATGTCTCAAATCTCATAGTATTCAGTTAGGTACTCAGGTACATGAGCAGAGCAGACTTTTAAACTACAAGAGTCAAACGTAAATGAGACTCAATTATATAAAAATTTTATGCTGAAAATAAGAGTCAATTTTACAGTACCCATAATATTTTACTCTAAATTATATAAAAAAAGCATACATAAATATAACTTTTTTTTAAAATACGGGTGAATTAACCTCATTCATTCCACGTCTCCGCCCCACGTCAGGTATATTTTGCACTGGATCTGAGTTCGTAAATAAGTAGATGGGGGTAGAAAGCAACTTCAACCTAAGCCTATATGGCTATTAAAATTTGAATTGATCTGTTTGAGGACATGTTTGTTTGTCACAGGATTACACGGAATGAGATTTGATGGGGATGAGAATCTATTGTGAGAAATTCTATTTTTCTTTCTAAAATGCTTGATATTATTGTGTTTCAATTTGCGGAGAGAGGAGAGAGAATGGGAAAAGACAAATTCACTCTGAGCTCTATTTAATTCCTACAAATTTGCACTAATATAGGAATTGTGGTGGGATATAAATAGAAATTATTGGAAAATTTCTATATATCCGAACGGTTTTGAGAATTTAATTGAGAAGTAGTCTCAAATCTCATCCATTTCCTGTGGGAACGGGGCTGCCGAACATGGTCTAAAGGTGGGGGTGTTAACGACACCCTTTTGTCTGTTTACCCGACCCGTACCGTATTCGAAAAAACGGGTAAGGGTAAAGATTTTTTTCGTTATCATAATGGGTACGGATATGAAAATACCACCACCCGATCCGTATCGTACCCGTTGACACTCCTACCTGAAGGATACAAAAGTTAACAGTATGAAGTTGCTAATGAGCAGTCTAATATATCGATCGGTCACCTCTTCAAGCATTAATTGCACATAAAGTACAAGCTTTAATTTTAGGTCATTTTTGTTATTTTTCCTTGTTTTTAGTTTCTTTTCTATGTTTTGTACGTCATTCTTTAACAATCACAAGCCGTTATGACGTTCGCTGATGCTTTATTTTCCTTAAAATTCAATTTGGTTGAAACTTATATAGAAATTGAGGAGGGATCCACTTACAATATTTGTAAGTTACAATATTTTATAATAATTCGGTTTTGTAATTTTAAAAATCGAAATAGTCGATCCAAACCGTTCAACATGATATTTATATTAAAATGTGCTTGGAGACAAAATTTTACATTTTTTTGAATTTGTTTACTATTTATTGAGTATTTTACAAAACTGTTGTTTTTAGACAATTTTGGACCACTGAAAAGCAGCAGTTTTGTAAAATACTTAAATAATATATGGAGGTAGGCTAAGATCCGATGATACAATGATTATATATCAAAATGATGATAATATATCAGATTGACTTCAAATCAACTATTGAATTTGAAATTGCAAAAACAAATTGATAACACCAAAGCTCAAATTGTTTTTTTTTTTTTTTTTTAAATCTTGGTAGAGGCTACCAAGTTGAAAATAAAATTACATCTCAGTCCCAATCTACTTTAAACTTACACCTCTTTATTTAAAACAAAAAACACAACAACAACAGCCAACATCTTCAGCAGTATCTAAACCACTGCTCTGCAACTTGCACTGTTCTTGCAGCCAACATCTCTGGTGTGATGAGCAAAGCTCAGAAATTATCACTTTGATCTCAGCCAACCTCTATCTATATGTATTATTAGATAGAGATACAAACCATAGCTGTTCTCAACACTCATGGACAGTCATGATCGTTCATTACTTGTTAATCTTAACGGATAAGGATAGTTGAACTGGCCTTCAGATGTCTCTATGATGTAACGAAATTTTTTGAAATTTGAAAATAGTTCGAGGGTTGTTTTACAATTTCTTTGTATTTTAGGTCTAGCCTGGAGCCTGTATCCTCTGTAATAACGTAAAATTTGAATTAAAAATATAGGCCCCGAGGCCCTCCGATTAATTAGAATATGAGTCAATCCGACTTAATTTAAATTTTCACATGATCTCTTTAATATTCGTGTCAATTCAAAACGAATGATCCTGATTCTTTCAACAGTAACTCAAATTCGTCATCGCCTGTATGGCTGTATGTATGGTGCAATGCACCTATCTGACCACGTTCAATTCCTTCCAAAAACTTATCCGATACACATAATACAATGCATCAAATACAAATATAAAATAATATTATTGTTCTTTTTTAACTGACTCGGTATCTTTAAAGCGGCCCGGTGCGTTCCACCTTAGACCAAATTGACTCGGATTCCGAATAGACGGCTGTGATTCAAACGGAAATATTTTGTTACCTCAGATGATATGGATTCTAGATTATGACCATTGACCGGGAAGTTTCCGAATTCACATCACCTAAAAGTGAATCAAATTTTGAGTTTAGATCCGAACCGTGAAATCAGATTTGGCAAGAATATTGAAGAGCCTGTGCATTCTAACACGGACTGGATTGGTCCAAATCCAGATCAGACGGTACAGATCTAAACTCAAAATTTGACTTATTTCAGAGGATCCGGACTCAAAACTTTCAGGCACCGTAGAGGGTCGGTATTTGATGGTGATAGTCATCTTTTAGAGCTGGTTTGAAGCATCTTTCACATATCAACTTCTTTATTTTTTATAAATATTTTTAAAATAATTATAAAGACATTGTCAGAATTATCATGATCAATCATTTCCAGGTAACTCCCCTGGTGCATAATAACATAAACTTTGAATGGTACAATTTACAATTTTTAATTTGTAACAAAGGTTGTACGTAATAATACAAGTTGATCAGACGGGACGGGACCGTACAGTAACTAACACTGGTAAAAAACAACCTGACAGAACAGATGAACGAACCAATAAATAATACAAGTTGACCAAACTTAGCCATGTCAGATCCGTTTTCATAACCAACAGAAATTAAATATTATGGCATCAAAAGGGTCAAATATATTTTTACTGCCATGTAGCATTAATGAAATAAAGTAAGACTAAGAGGCTAAGTTGATACACTTAATTTGTTCAGATTAAAAAGTTGCACCACCATTTTTTATTGAATTCAAATGGTACAATGACTGGTCACTAAAATTTATCGTAGTGAAACCCAAATTGCTCAAATTAACCAACCATAATTCAGCAAAATAAATTGCAAATAAAAACAACCAAAAGATGAATCACAAGGACCAAGAGACATTTGAACTTAAATCTGCAGTTAGAAATTGAAACCAGAAAGTGAACCTAGATACAAATAGAGATATACAGGCAGAACAATATCACAGCCAACTTTTATGAAGCAACACCTGCCAGCAACTATCACAGTAGTCATCCATTTCTTTTCCAGACAGACAAAATCAAAAAGAGAAAAAGAAAAACTACAATACTAGAGGAAGCTACCAACTTCTTAATTGCCCCCACTGCACTGTTCCACATACTTGATCAAATCATTTAATCATCATCTTCCTCCTCCTGCCATAAAGCAACAGTTTTAAAACATACTTTCATGTCATCAAACTGAAGCAACATATTATAACCATGTTCTAACCATATTCCAGAATCAAAATGACATTATTACCATTTTAGAAACATCAGACACTATACTAAGAATTAAGTTCATATTCACAGCTATGCCAATTCAAAAATTTAGAATATGTTCAAGTACTTGAATGGATAGTTCAAACTTGTTCTGTAAAAATCTATATTGGTGCCTTAATTGGAAAGCGAGAACAAGTCAAAGTATAATCTTAATTAAAAAAAACAAGGGATGAATCATTACCTCGTCGTCCTCATCGTCATCTTCATCATCATCATGTACCTCAGATTTTGATTTGTCAGATTCCTCCTCATCATCATCAGCAGCAGGCTTCTTGCGGGGTTCAGCCTTTTATTAAATTAAACGAAATTAAGCAATGATATTTATATTTAAGTTGTTCCAAATAGTTCATATTTCAATAATTTATAATAACCTGCTTCTTGTTGTAGGTGTTCATCTTGTTGTTGTACTCTGACTTGAGTTTGTTAGCTTTGGCAACATAAGGAGCTTTCTCCTGTTTCCAATAAATAGAAATTGCAGTTATTAATTTACCAAAATAAGAAATGACATGGTATAATATTGAAATAAAAGAGAAGCTTTATTTGATTGGAAATTTAATAGTACCGCTTCAGACAAGGTTTTCCACTTCTCACCACCAGCCTTTCCTACCTAAAATTCAATTAATAAAAGCAAAATAAATTAAATTTTAGTCATTGGATAAACGATCTAAAGGTGATCGACATGAAAAATAGAGGTTCAGATTGGTGAGTAACACTTACAACAGATACTGATCTGTTGTTAGGATTCTTTTCTTTGAAAGTCTTCCTGAATTCCTCCCTAAAATTAAAATAAAAGAAAAAAAGAAGCAGATCCTGTCAAATTCGGAATCTTTACATATCTCAATTAGAACGCGGTCAAAAATAGTAGACCTATAGCATAAGTGATCTAAAAAATTTACATGAAGACGAAGAAGGCGCTAGGAGGCCTTTTGGGCTTGTTCGGGTCTTTCACAGCCTTGCTGCCCCTCTTGACAGGCTTAGGCTTCTCGGCTGCCTTCTTCTTCACCGATAATCTTCACGAATAGAAAACAAATGGAAAATCAATTCAAACACTATCAGATCCATATGAAACGAAACAAATCGAGCAATAAGAAAATTCATTGAACTCACTTGGCATCGGCTTTCTTCCCCTTCTCAGCACGCGTTCCCTTCATCGCGACTGACTTCAAAAACAAGATCAGATCGGTCAGAAACGATGCAAACACAAAAATTGAGGTAAGAAAATTGGGGATAAGTAACCCTGACCTTAGTTAGGGTTTTAGTTGGAAGAGAGAAAGAAACAGAGACACAGGAGGTCGTTGCTGTTGTAGAGTGGAAGAGAGAAAGGGGAAGAAATACGAAGCAATAGAGAGGAGAGAGAAAAAAGAGAGAGGCGGATTTGAAATTTCGGAACAGGTAAAACGAAACGATAGGAGGCGGGATTCGTCGAAAAAAATAGCCACGTCAGCGATCCGTGTGATCGTATTTCATTGGCTCTCAGGATTGGCTCTCTCTGCTCTATGGGTCTCCCTTTCTCTACACGCGCAAGCCTGTTCCTGGAACAAACACTGGGCAAGAGATATCTCTCTATGACAGGCGGGGTCTAATTAATTTCTGCGCAGTGGGGTCCGCGGGTCAGAGGGAGTGTATGTATTGAATGAGTTTGTACCAAGAAGAGGTAGTGAATTGAAAGAAGAACGGGGATTGAGGAGGTGTGTTTTCCTCTTGTGCTTTTTCGCGCATAGCTAACATCTGCTGTATTGCGTTATAGTTTATAAAACCCTTGCGTCCGCAGATATTTTTTCGAGAGAGTTTCAACAGCTCAATCTTTAAACGAAGGGACCTTCGCACGTGGTGTTTATGGACCCACAAGTGACCCAGTAAATAGCTTATACCACAAATTTGCTCCACGGTCTCCACCTTGATAACATGAGAGAATGCCTCCCACTAGAGAATATTTGCATACAACGGGTCCAGGACTAATCGCTTGCAAATGGCAGTGCGATGAGCATATTTTTCCACATAAATGCATATATAGTTATATACTGTTAAATTTTAAAAACCGAATTTTTTTTTATGAGGATCCAATACTTTTTATATTTCATCATATCTCATATTTAATATCTTCATTTTTAAAGTTCAAATTGTCCATCCGAACCGCTCAACATGATATTCATATTAAAATATGCTTTGGATAAAATTTTATAATTTCCGAAAACTTTTTACTATTTTTTTAAAATAGATACAAAATCACTGTTTCTGAACCGTTCAAAAAGCAATGATTTTCTACCTATCTAAAAAGCAGTAAAAAAATAGTAAAAAAGTTTCAAAAATTATAAAATTTCTTCCCCAAGTATATTTTAGAATAGATATCATTTTGAACGTTTCGGATCGATAGTTTGGACTTTAAAAACAAAGTATAAAATATGAGATATGATGAGTTATGAAAGGCTAAGGTATTGGAACCCTCCTAATTTTTTATTTACCACCCTGAAAGGCATGAGGTATTGGAACCTAGGCTTCGCATCAATTTGGTGTTTTTGTTGTTGTTTTGTTATGGTTATGTTGTGTTTGGAATTGTAGATTTTTATTACGTTTTTTTTATGTTTCGTTGTATTTGAAATTATAGGTTCGCATCATATTAGACGTAATCACTAACCTAATTAGAAAATAGAATTCAAATTAAATTAACAAATAAACATTTGTACTCAGTTTGAATTAAAAATCAGTACAAATTATACCCACAATCTGATCAGCGTTTTTTACTACAACATAACTAACAAATAAAATCTAAAAAAATTACAGCTTCAATTGAAAATTAGAACTTGATAAGTCTCAATTATATATACTTTCAGTTAGGGTTTTACCTCCAAAATTGTGCCAAATTTCTTGCATTTTAGCTTAGTTTAGTATAAAATATATTAAAGAACCAAGTTACTGCCTATGTCTTGTTTTAATTGCAGAAATCGAGCAAAATGCAGGCTAGTGCGGGCTGACTTAGCTGCACCACTAGCCGCACAGAGGAAAAATTGAGTTTCACAAAAATTCAGAAGAAAAATCAAGAATCCTCCAAAAACTCCAGAGAGTTATGTGGCCTGTACAAGCATTTTCATGCGGGCCGCATGAACCCAAAACTCCATTTTGTGTGTGCTTCTCTAGCTGCACAGTAGACCGCACAACCCTAAAATCTGAAGGAAACTTATTTTGTGCGGGTTCCTCTGGACGCACAACTAGTCGCACAAACCTCAATTCCTTAGCAAATTCTGTTGACTTCTCATTTTGTGCGGGTCGCCTAAGCTGCACCAATGTTAATCTTGCCTTATTTCGCGATATCTTCTCATATTTGTTGCCAGATTCTGGGGGATTGCTTCCCAAGACACGAAAATTATTATATATTGGTTGGGAGGTAGCAGGAGAAGGCAACTTTACTTTACCTAATTTTCTTTACATCTCTTTACCCTTTTCCAAGTGAATGAAAGCGATTGAAGTTGCTAGAGCGGAACAAAGTGAAGAAGAGGGCAGCAAGCAAGGAGATTGGTGTAAGTCTATTCTCTTACTTGTTTTTCTTAGTTTTTATCATATCTTCTCTTGTATTTATTTAGGATGTTAGCGCACCCATGAGAGGCTAGATTTCCTCTCTGGGGGCTTAGGCTTTAAAAATTAACTTGTGTTAAAATCTACCTTACCTTGATGGTTTTTTTTATTATGATTGTTTGCTTGTATAATTGTTCTTGTTGATTTTATTATTCGTGTGATTGCATGATTTGTGTTGCTTGATAATTAGTATCCCGCTTAGGTCTAAACAACTTGATAGAGTAGGATCATGAATTGATGGTACCAAATTATGTACATGAATACCTAGGACTTGAGATTAGAAATGACCATATCTAATTTTAGTCCGGAACCACAAGAATCAAATGTTGAATTGAGATGAAAGACTTAATCGTAAAGCCTCATATTTGTTTAGGACCCCTAGAATTGAACCGAATATTGGTGAGAAGAACTTAATTGTGAAGTATCGGTATTTAAGAATAAACTAGGCTAACCTATACTTATGGTCTAGACCGCTAGGGTGAAGGACTTAATCGTGAAACCCGAATTGTTTAGGCACGTTATTAATTCACAAAAGTGACCCTTAATAATATTTTAGGCTTAGAAACCTCATCAATGCAACATGAATTTAGAAATCAAATAAGTATTAATTTGACCAAGTGATTGTATGCTAATAGCCCCAAAACTTCTCTCCATTGAAACACAAAAACTCATTTTATTTGTTTGTTTAATTTGTTTTTGTTACAATACAACTCTCAATCGGATATTGAATCCACAAAACTAATTTTGCAACCAAACCCCCCCATTTACTTTTATTCCACCTTTTAGGATTAATTAATTTAGTAAGAAGTAATATTTCTCGTTATCTTCGGATCAATACCTATTTTACTACAATGACAGGTTGTATGCTTGCAACTGACCTATCATTGTGTACTAAGATTTTTATAAATTTAAAAGTGAAAAAGTGTGTCTAATTGACATAAAAATTCAGTACCTAAAAATACACAACAGAACTTCGCACATGATCACCTCATGGACGATGAAACTGCAGAAAAAATATTTTGTTAGAACAATTGTTTGTTTCGAGGCATGTTTTTTTTAAATAAAAATTACCTTATTGGGTACGATTTCTAGCATCCCTTCTATTTCTCGCATTCCTTCCAAGTGTTGCTCTGTTGGGCTGGTGTTCCTTTCGTCTCTCTTCTAGTTTGTCCATCCACATGGGGATCCGGTTGTGTCGTCTCCCACCAAACATCACTAACCGATGCTCTGGAACTAAGATCGGTTCATCATGCGCCGTCCAATCACACTGATTATCATACACATGGAATCGACCACTCCGTGTGTGGATTAGTATTTGAATGAAATAATAGTAATTTACGTAGACATTTTCATTCAAGTTCCTGGATTTATCACAAATTTGTAAGTAATTTCATCCTAAAATAAAGTGATGATTTATGAAAACATTAGTAAGTCTTGTGTTCTGTCTGAGGTGTTGTCTGGGGTTGGCTACCACATATAACTGTAGGAACTGAAAGTAGTTCCCGAATTCAGGGTCATTTGGTAATATAACCCCCAACTATCACCCTCTTGTACGGAGAGCTGTTGGAACCATGTTTGGTTATCTTGGCCAATATTAATCCTTGCAGATCATAACAAGTTCATATTGGTTCGAGTCAGTTCCCATTTGTTGGTACAGTGTCTGGGTTATACCTCTAAAATTTACCCTTGACCCGATATTGAATATTTTTTAAGGTTGGGTACTGTAATAAGCACCGTTTGGCCCTTATAATACCTCACCACCAAGATAAACAACAATTCCAATCATAGTTGGTTGAATTAATGTACAAACCTAACAACTACAAATTTAAATTTAAATTTAAAAACTAGTAAATAAATTAAAAAAATTAAAGGACTAAGCTGTAAAAAACTTACAAGTTTTGCTCTTTGGATTAGGAGAGGCTTGGGATAAATAAAAAATGTTGAAATTTTTGCCCATTTGTAGTCACGGAGATTTGGTGTGCAACTGAGTCTACACGCGTGCCAAAATAGTGCGCAAACTCAGGCTCGTGGGTGGAAATTTTTCAATTTTTCAAAAAACAGTAGTAATGTCTGAATTTTGAAATTTGAGGGTGGTAACTAAAAAAATTTCGGCTTTAAAAATGAACTCGGACTAATTAATATAGTGTTAGTGCCCAAAAAGACATTTTTTTATATCCTCAATTAAATAAAAAATTACATAAATGCTCTCTATTTTTTTTTAAATGCTCCAACTTCTAGGATTCCAAATAAAAACAAAAGTTTGATCAATAACCAGTGATGGTGAAATTTATTTGCGTGATATTTCATTTGATAATGTTTGAGTAATCATCAGTGATGTACTTTTGTTATTTAGTATATGTTTTTTGTTATTAGAAAAATGTTAAACATATAACTTTTATTTGCATGTCTTGTTATTTAATTAAATAATTAAATTTGTCCAAATGAAAAATAACAATATATCCAAATAAAAAAATGCAAAGGCACCCGAACCGTCAAGAATTCAAGTAGTTTTGTACCATAGAGGACAACCATGAATCGTGATTATTCTGTAAGGAAGTGAACCAACATAAATCCTGATGGTTGAGGCATTTAAAAAAAAATAGAGGACATTTATATAATTTTTTATTTAATTGAGGATGTAAAAAAACTGCAAAAAAAAGATGCGGCATCGAGAAAAAGATGCATTATTAGTTGCAATCTAGTCATAGTGCAAGAATTAAATGATGTACTTGGTCCATATCCAGAGACTATAATTTATTTTCTACTAGTAGTGTATAGGTCATTCTCCAACTAAAACACCCTGCTTTATTCTCTTTCATTCGTTTCATAATTTCAAATATGATTCGTTTATTTTGTGCTTTCCTCCAAAGAAAAAGGTAAACATTAAAACCCAATTAAATCAGGAGGAGAGTTGAAATGCATTATAATTTTTGTGCTTCAATATGCTTCACATTCTTTATTTCTATTTTTAAAGTCTGAACAATCGATCCGACCCGTTCAACATATTCTTATTAATAAAATATATTTGGTGATCAAATTTTATATTTTTTAGAATTTTTTACTATCTTTTAGATAGGTACAATATCACTTTATCGGATGGTCCAGAATCTCCTTAAAAAAACGATTTTGTACCTATCTAAAACAATAGTAAAAAATTCTAAAAAAAATATAAAATTTGATATCCAAGCATATTTTATTATGAATATCATGTTGAGCGGTTCAGATCGACTGTTCGAACTTTGAAAATGAAGATAAAGGACGTGGAGTATATTGGAGCACAAAAATAATGGTGCATTTGAACCCTCTCTTAAATCAGTTATATCATAACAGTTTCCAATATAAAGTTTTTAAATACACCATATCAGTGCTATAACTGGTGCTACTGGTACACTTTTCTGATTTTTCTTAAGGGTCTAATTGTAAGTAAAACGCATTTAAGGTGTAATATGTAAAAGAGCCCCTGATTTAGTAGTATCTTTTTGGATTGCTCTCGGGCTTTGATTTTCAAGAAAGAAAATAAAAATTGGAAGCTGGATTTGGGCTTTAGTTTCAAGTCATGAATAAAATAAAATAGGCCTTCTGACTGGGCCTTTTGAGCTGCGGGCTGGGATGATTTTTAAAATTTAAAATAAATTATCATGGGCTTTGAGCTCTACTCATGGACTTAAGTAAATAATTAATTAAAATGCAATCGATTAAAATGACTACCTTTATTAATTATATTGGGCCTAACAAGGAGATTGTGCCTAACGAATCTGTCCTTGATGGTCCGAAAAAACGATGCTATTGTCATATTGCGCCGCTATAACGCTAATAGCGCCATAGCTTTTATGGTCCTAAAACGCTATAGCGCGCTATTTAGAACCCTGGCTAAAACTGATGAGATCTTCAGGCAGTATAAGCAGGGATATACATGATCATTCGGGAAAAAAAAGAGGTGTATATTAATTCAGATGTGGTTTGATTTTGAAACTTTTTTTTGTTTATTTTCTTTGGGTTTTGTGGGAATAAATACGTCAAGTTCATTGTGTACACTGTAAATTTTTTCATTTTTTTTTCATTATGTATTGATCTTTAGAGGTTTAATCAGGGTTCTAAATAGCTAGCTATAGCGGTTTTTGACCTAAAAAGCTAAGCTACAGGGTAAAACTTCGCTAATCGAGCTACGGCCGCTATAGCGCGTAGCGTGTAGTGGAATAGCGGTCCGCTATGCTACATGGGCTTATTATTATATATTTATTTTACAATTTGAATGGGCTTTAAGGTCCAAAACGAAATTAAATTAGATGGGTCTATAATATCAATAAACTTGAACAATGTGCGTTGGCCTATATCAATTAAATTATTTGTATCATGGCTGTGCGTTGGGCTCTCCAGAAACTAAAACAAAACCTAGTTGTTTTTGTTACTTATGAGACTTTAGATATGTTTATTATTAGTAGAAATATAAAAATAAAATTTTTGAAAATAAAAAAACGCTATGGAGGATAGCTTTCGCTATTGCTACGCTATTTCGCGATAGCTTTTTTTTTTTGTCTCCCCGCTATGCCGCTATAATTGCTATTTAGAACCTTGGGTTTAATTATTAATTGTTTCTCCTCTGGTAATTAATGTGTATCATTTCCTGGGAGAAACATGTTCTTCATTTTAGAGCAACAAACAAAAATAAAATTAATATAAATGTTAATTAAATGCACAACATGTTTGTGAGAAAGCTTAGAGAGGAAAGGAGGAGCAATCCAATTTCTCTCTTTGACAGATGAAAGTCGGTCTCCGAAAATACCGAAATTTTTATTAATACCACCGTAAAAAAAAAAAAATCAAAAATTATGGGGAATTCGAAAAATACCAATTTCAATGGTGTTTTGATTTTTTTTTTGAAATGGTATTAATAAAAATTTCGGCCGAAAATAGAGACAGTCTAATGGACATCAGATTAAATTCGCTTTGATATTCACATCAAATTTCGTATGAACAACTTCGAGATTCATGAATATAAATTTTTGCTGGCAGCATCTGCTAATCCTTCACAAAAAAAAAAATAGAAAATTTTCACTTTTCCTTTAAATTTTTTAATTTTTACAAAAATATTACTATAAGTCTCCCTCATAAAATGAAATTACGTAACGTTTATTCATTTAGCCTCGTCTAACTCAATTTTATAATTTTATAATTACGTAACGTTTATTCATTTAGCCTCTTTGCTAATTTTCGTCTGTTGATGTGTTTTTTTTTAACATCAACGCTAGTTACTCTTAGGGCTGACAAAAAAATTCATAGCTCGCGACTCGTTGGAGATTGACTCGGAAATTTTTTATAATTAGTTCGGTTCATCATTAACGAGTTAAAAATAGATCCAGTTTGATACATTTCTCAGCTCATTGCAATAGGAAAAATAAAACTTTTTTTTTTTATATTTTTACTGTCGCTCATGATGCTCACTATGAGAGAATAAAACTAGGGATGCAAACGGATCGGATACGGATCGGATAATGGTAAAATCATATCCGTATCCGTTTTTATTTTTCGGATACAGATACGGATCGGATATCGAATATCCGTAGATATATACATAAATATTTTCATAATATATATTAAACTATATGGTATATATCTACTATTCGGATACGGATAATTAATATTCAAAATCATATTCGTATCCGTATCAGCACGGATATTCGGATATCGAAATCCGTATCTAATTTTCGGATACAGATCCGGATACGGTCGGATTTTATCCGATCCGTTTGCACCCCTAAATAAAACTCATTGTAAGAAAAAAATCAACTCATAAACTATGCACGGTTCACAATACCAATTAACTAAAACATTTAATCTACGAGTGACTCACAACACAAACAAATTGTTAAACATGCTGGCTTGAGTCAACTTAAATCAAGTTTGGCATGTTATGAACATAATGACAAACGAATAGTTCGGGTTCATTTCGGAGGGGTCAAAAATTCAAGATTCGAGTATAATTCAAGAATGATTCAGTACAACAAGGAAGAAAAAAAAAAAAAAAAAACCTAACCCCCTCCCCCAATAAAAAAAGAAAATTTAATATTTTTTCTCGTTTTTCTCGCGAATAATTCGTGATTCACGTTTTATTCGTGAATAAAATGTATTATACGTTTTATTCGGAGTTCGGTTCAAAATTGTGAAAAAATTGAATAAAACGCGAATTATTCACGTATATTATGGTATAGTTATGCACTTGAGAGTAGGTCCGATGGGCATCGGACCTACTCTGGTTCAATGGGTTTAATCACCGTCTATTTGATTTAAGATCCGTGCGTGTTTGTTCCAATGTTCGTGCACACAAATTTTAAATTAGATCGGACAGTCATCGTACTCGTTGAACCTAAAATTTTAGATTCGATGAGCATCGGATCTACCGACCTACTCCGTTATCACAGTTATGACATGGGCCGACTTCAAATTTTACCTAATTCCGCTAGAATCAGCTTTTTTGCAAGCCTAGTCACTTCTGTCCCCTCCAGATCATTGCTGACATCACAATGTAAATTGTTTTCTAAACTCTTATTAAGTGCTCGTTTAATAAGTGCTTGGTGCCTTATCTGAAGGTGCAACTTTGCACGTTTAAAAAGTGCACCGTAGATTTTACTAAAATTACATATCCTATTTTTTTTTTTTTTCGCTTAATGTTTGATTGCTGCTTGGATATTCTTTTTCATTTGATTAGTTGTTTAATATCAAAAGGAAAAAGTTCAAACTTTATGCACTTTTAATTTAGACCTGTACCATTTCATATTTATATATATTGAAGCGTGTTAATTACTTTCTCTTTTTATCTTATTTTGACGAAGCAACAACCGAATCCATATTCACTGAGGTAACAAAATATTTTTATTTAGATCTGAACCGTCCGATAAAAGAGAGCAGGTTGGGTCCGATGGGTTTTGGGACCGTCCGATCTGCTTTAAGATTGTGCGCACGAATTTTAAAGCAGACACGAACGTTGCGGGCACGAATCTTAAAGAAAATCGGACGGTTATCGAACCCATCGAACTCACTTTGAGTCCGATGGGCATCGGACCCAAATTGACCTCCCGATAAAAATCTGAGCTAATTCAGTTTGAGGTAAAATGCACGGGAACTCTTTAATAACTGTGCCGATTCTTATCGACGGTCGGATCTAAACATAAACATTTTGCTCTTTGTCTTAATTGTTTGAACTTATTTAGTTATAGATTAATACGAACTTATTTTGTTCTAATTCCTTGAGATTCCATGCCTATTTTTTTTGCATTTTTTTTTTGTTTCTTTTCGGTCTTTACTGGAATGAATTAGATTTTTTTTTTTTTTCCAATTTCTCATGGTTAGAGATTTTATGTTTGAATAATACACATATATTAGGGTAAAGAAACATATGTTGGAGTAAAATTTTCAGAACAATTCGGTTTTTTAAGTAAATTAATCAAAATAAATAAAATTAAAAGGATAATATCTGGATCGTGATATCATCACTGTTGGGATAAATTTTCAGAATATTCAGATAGTTATAAATTAAATTAAATAAATCAAATTGAAATAGAGTTACTCGGATTGTGCGAAGCACTGTCCTTAAGCGTATTCCGTCTCATCGTGCAAGATGGAACCGCAACCAAGATAATCTGGAGTTGTTGCTCTTTAGACACGTTATGGAAACAACTGACGATAACTTCGCAATATCCAGTAAGAATCAGAATTTGATAATTGGAATAAAATAGAAATGGAGAAATAATGGAAGGGCCTTTCTGTGGGAATAAATCAAAGAAAAGGTTTTTATTCCTTTTCATTTATTTCTCTGATTCAAATGAACATATGAAATAGAAAGAGGAATTTGTATTAACATTGAGGATTGTATTCAAATAAGAAAGGGATGAATATACTCTAGTTTCAAACCGAAAGAGACCTATATAGTTATATAGATCTAGTCAAGTGATTTAGTATTGATTAATGATAATTATAATTGAAAAAAAAAATGTACCATAAAGGTGCCATGAAGAGGTGTAACAGTAAAAGACATTAACAAAATAATAAGTGGTCATTAGAAAAATAACTCACCATTAAAGAAATATATATTCAATTTAACCCTCTAAATTTCAAATATCACAAATGGAGATTTTAAACAAATTTATTGAAGAGAGAATTTTGAGTTTTTAGAACTCAAGTTCCAATAATCACTGCCTTTAAGCGTGTTTCGTTTCTAGCGTGCAAGATTTGGAATCACCACCAAGATAATCCGGAAATGTCACAACTTAGGGCATAACCATAAAAGCGACCGACGATAACTCCGTAATATCCAGCAGGTAAATCAATGGAAGGATTATTAGAAGATGTAAGAGAAATTAATAGAATTATAATATTTCTTTGTTTTCCAAGATGAAAAGAAGATGGAAGAGAAAAGGAAAGACATTTGTTACTTTGATTCTTTGATGAGGTTTGAGCATATGTTTGTTCGGTTCATACATAAATTAACATAAACAGCTAGGGGGAAATGAATTTAATAGTAGTGAGGATGAGGTGATTAATATAGAAAGTTACAAAATAGTTAGACATCCACATTTATATTTCTAATAGTTCTATTATTTTTTAAAATACAAAAATAAATATGTTATCTCAAAAGCATTATTAAATTTTGAATGGGACAAAATTTGTCTCCACCGAACTATTAATTCGGTGGAGAATTGTCCTCTCTACCTCCATCAAATCAATGGTTCGGTGAAACTACTTTGTTTTTAAAACAGAACCGACTATGATGATTTTCTTTAAACCATTTTGTTTATTTCTATTTTAAAAAAGTAACAAATTGCGGCTAAGGTGCAACGAAATACTTAAAATAATACAAATTCTTTTGGGTTCTTTGAAATATTGTTACTATGACTTATCATCTTATATTTTATTAGCAAATAATAATACTTAATGAGCGTCTCTTTGAGTTCCAAAGAGCGAAAAAAAAAAAAAAAAATAAACCTAGATGATTTCAGGCGGCCGTCTCCTCTCCTTCTCCAATACATTTCTACTTTTAGTTCGTTCCTCTCTCATTTCTTCTGGACTTCTTTTCTAAGAAAGTGCCTCCTCTCTTTCTCGCCTCTACCTCGAGAGGAGAGGAGAACGAGAAAGAGGAAAGGAACCGAAGCTGATCGGAGCCGAGAGAGCGGTATTGTTAAAACTCGGAGCGTTGAGTCTCTATGCAATCTTGATCGGAGCGCAGGTGAGTAGATCCGGCCGTCGGAGTGCGGTGGTTGTTGAAAAAATGAATCCGATCGTAGAGAGCGATAGGGAAGGTATTAAAGTAATTATGAGTGTATATAGTGAGATTAGAAAATTAGAGTTATTTACAGTAGTTTATAGGATTTTGTGAGGATAAAGATTGGATTTAGAATTAGAGTCATTTGACTCCTTGTAAGTTCGTTGTTTTTTATCAATGAAATTATTAGTTGGCACTTAAAAGTCACTGACTTTAAAAAAAGAATAATTATATGAATCCCCACAATCCTGTCCCCTCTCTGTCCCCATTGCTACAGTAGATGTAGGTTGTACTATGGTCCTCACTAATTATATGGTCCCAATTTTTCAGTTCTTGCACTTATCCCCGAGTCAACCTTCATAGGTATAAATACTTGAAAAATAACAGATTAATACCTACAAAGAAATATATTAATACTTGCATGTGTAAGATGATATGCTGATCTCCCTTTTTCAATTCCCCAATGGTTCCCACGTCAACCTTCCTCTAATGAAGTAGTGTGGACCTCGTATCTCCGCATCAACCTTTTGATAACAAAAATAGTTGATCTCATAGGTATAAGTACTTCAGTATATATGTATCAATACTTGCAAAATAAGATATTAATACTTGTAAAACAAGATATTAATACTTTGTTGTGTAACTTAATATGATCAAACGCCTAAAGATTAAATTTTGTACAATGTATATACATATAAATACTTCAGTGCATAGGTATAAATATTGTCAATACTTGATATTAATACTTTCAGACGTCATCTAACGTCATATGTAAAAAAAAATTAAGTATTGCGGTCCCCCATATAGTTATGCAATATTGATATTTTTCGAAACGTGTATGACCCCCCTGGTCCCCTCCATTTAGTTTGAGTGGTTCCCCACACGTATTTATGGTGCGGGGACGGTTTGGGAGATTTGGTTGGAGAGACAATTATTTACGTTAAAATACTTCAGTGCATAGGTATAAATACTTCCGTGCATAGGTATAGATATTTTTGTTCATAGGTATTAATACTTTAGAAATTGTGAGGGGACAATACGGATTATATGAGGAAATTGTATGGGGACGGTCCTCCCAAGTTAGTTATGGAAGTTAAGTACGGAGACAATGCGGAGATAAGGGTGCGGAAACAGTTATTAGGATCCTAAAAAAATACTTAATTATTTTCAAACTTTCTGAATATAAGTTTTGTTATACAAGTTATCTATTTAAAAAAAATAACTTTTTTTCAAAATATATTTTTATTTTGAGAGCGAAATCCGAAAACTCTAGTAATTTGTATAGACAGCTGGAATTATATTTCTTAACCATGTTATCATATGTGTCATTTTGTCACTTAAGTCATTTTTTGATGATCTGTACAATCAATGATTCGTCATGAAATTCTGCAATTATTTTGTTTTGCCTTACCGACTGACTGAGATCATTGCGTGTATCTTTTTTTTTTTTTTTAATTATAAATATAATGTAATAAATGCTTACATGGTACCATGCCTTATTATTGTGTGGGGTTCATTTAGTTTAATGTATAATTTAATTATCATATTGTGTGAATCTTAATAGAAATTTTGTGCATATTTTTGTGTTGTATTCAATCTGATATTTTCTATCAAAATTAAATTATTATTTTCGGTATATATTTTTGTGTACGGACTAATTCCAATAATCCCTTTGTTCAGCCCCCTTTCTAGGAACTTGTTACCAAATTACATGGAATCTCATTTCATCTTTTCATTTCTAACAAAGACTCAAGACTTAATTCTTTATTGAAAAAGGTACAAAACGAGAAAAATGAAGAATCTTCCAGAGGGAAACATAGAGTTGACTCTATGACTTTTTGACTAATGAAATATCTCTTTATCCAGAGCGGAAAAAAATGGCACGACGGAGCTGGTTCTGTCACAGAACGGCACATTTATGGCACAGTACACGTGTCGGTTACGTGCCGTAATTTACGTGTTGTGTGTCTTGACCATTTGTGTGCGGTGACCATCTTTCGAAAATTTGGCACGACACGGCACGTCACGTGAAAGATCTAGTCACGGCACAGCACGACACGTGGTCACACAAGTCACGTGTACTTAGGACCGTTAGATCTTGATCAAATGACGAATCTTGAATAAACTAACTTAAATTATGATCAAATTGTCACACGAGTCACGTGTAATTAGGACCGTTAGATCTTGATCAAATGGTGAAAATCTTGAATAAACTAACTTAAATTATGATCAATTGTCACACAAGTCACGTTTGGGCACGGCACGTTTGGGCACAACGTAACTCACGTGGCGTGACCATTTGTGTGCCGTGACCACCCCTTAACATTTTGGTCACGGTACAACACGTGTAAAATTAACTTAATCACGGTACAACACGGCACGAGATTAAAGTCACAGCGTATTAGTCACAGCACGGCACAACACGTTTTTTCCACTCTATCTATACCCATAAAAGTAAAAAACATATATCATGCTTAGAAGTCTACATATAGCCTCTCTATTTCAGAACCCATAAAATGCACTTGGGGAGATAATTTTTGTTAGACAAACATTTTGTGAAGAGGGTCACTTGAGCTTATATTAATTGCTCTCATAAACATGCATGGGGTTTGTAATAGTAACTTCTGTTCTAATAAAAATAAACAAATAAAAAGATCACGCGAGAATAAACAAAAAAACAATCGAGATATCTTTTATTCACTTTTATCTTTAAAATATTTTTTTAAAATAAATTGAAAAAAATGGAGCATAAACTTGGAAATTTCCAGTACAATAGAACGCGTTAAATTTGTTATTCCTAGTCAGCTGTCATACATACTTTATGCTTTAATTTTTAAAATATAATTTTCTACCACGCTGTACAATGGATATGAGAACTGAGAAGGATAATGATTTCTTAATTAGTTTCTCAATCACCATCTTATTTCACCTTTTTCTTTTTATTAAAGATGCTATGGTAATGTTCTTATAATGATATTTTGAATGAGACCCTCAGAATAATTAAATAATTGGATGCTATGGTAATGTTCTTATATTCATTTTGTGTGGCTATATTTATTATTTCTGATGCTTCAAAAGAAGGTTCAATAACATATATATGTCAATTATCAACACCTTATCTTTGTTAATTGCTATGCCATGATCCTATCTTTATCCCATTCCACAACCAATAAAATGTTGTAGTGATTAGCTAGTAAACTCTTCACTTTTATGTTGAAATAAGAAAGTGATTCACTACACTAAATGCTGTGCTATAAACACTATTTAAGATCTCATATATATATATATATATATATATATATGATTCCTCATTAAGTGCTTATCTGCCTAACTCCCTAACCAACCATCTTAATCTGTAATGAATAAAGGAGAAAATGCGTATGTTCTCATGATAACACCATAATATATATTATATACAAGCTCATGGCTTTCACTAAAGATAAATCATATATGGTCCATTTATTTTTCCTTTCTTTTGCATGTCATTGTGTTTTCTCAAACTTTTAAATTTGAATTTTACTATGGATAGATCATAGAAGCATATAACAGAATAACTTAGCAGCATCAGTCGGATAAAGATATTGACAGAGCTAGTTTGACTCCATTCAATGAACAATCAATAGGAACAAAATGAAAAAGTATGTGACTGAAGCGTTGCATAAAGTCAAATCAGCTCTGCCAGTATCTTTATCCCATCAGTCAGAAATATATATATATATATTGAGTATGGCTAACGCGCTTTCTCTAGTATATTAACAATATGCTTCTGGCCTTCAAAATCTATCGAATGGGTTTCAAATAACAAATCCAAACCGTTCAAACCAATCTCCTTACCGAGAGCTTTGTTTCCATATAAAAATATTTAATTTTCAAATTTATTTACCATCAAGTCAAACGATCAAAACATTAAGGATTTTGTGTGCATTTTAATGCACTATTTAGCTCATTTTTTTTACCACTTGACTTGATAGTAAATAAATTCGAAAATTAAATTTTTTTATATGAAAACGAAGCTCTTGGTAAGGAGATTGGTTTGAACGGTTTGAATTTGTCATTTGAAGCCCACTCGATAGATTTTGGAGACCAGAAGCATATTGTTAATATACTAGAGGAAGTGCATTAGCCGTACTCTATATATATATATAGAGAGAGAGAGAGAGATCAGTGTTTTTCATATTAAAATGTGCTTGGAAACCAAATTTTATATTTTTTGGAAATTTTTTACTATTTTTTAAAAATCATTGATTAAACTAAACAATAATTTGAAATTTGAAAAACAAATGATTTTTAAAAAATAGTAAAAAATTTCCAAAAAATGTAAAATTTGGTTTTCAAGCACATTTTAATATGAAGAACACGTTGGAAGGTTCGAATTGACTATTTGAACTTTGAAAATGCGCTCTATAGGAGGTGCGCTTACGGTGTGAGCGCATCACACCCTAGTTCTGCTCTACTTTATATATATATATAGAGAGAGAGAGATCATGTTGAATGGATCGACAATTTGTACTTTGAATATGTAAAAAAATTATTGTAATAACTTTGTGGTAACTCAAAAGTGTTGTAATCGAATCTCTCCTCGTGTATATATATTTAGGTTTGCTATACAATATCTAACCAGATAAGCTCGTTTACAAAACATTGACACCTTTGATTGGGAAGCATTAAAGAATAGAATCTCCATGGCCTACCACCTTCTAAAGTTAGAACAAGTACAATGGACCCTAAGCCTTTCATTGTCTCTTTTACATTTATATATTAGTTAATATATTTATTTTTGAAAGTCTAGAAGCTGCCGAATTACCCAAACATTTCTCCAAGGAAGAGTCAAAGAGAGATGATATATAGCTTGTGCTTTTTTGGTTATGGGTCTAATATTATAAATCCAAATCCATGACCCATATCAATTTCTCTAAGAAAAATTGAGATCTGACTATGCCATGTTTGTCTTTTTCTACATCTTCTTCATTCCTTTCTTATCATTTTTTTCTCCTTTTTTGGCTCTTCATTCTCAAAGTCTACAAACCCTAATAATTAAGAGTTTGAGTGATAAGTCGAATAGAAACTAGAAATTACTATGTATCATTGCGCACAAAATCTTTTCATTAATCAAACTTAATTTTCTCATCATCAAATTTTAACTCTTACCCTTTAAAATATATTCTATTGAAATCATTGGAAATATTTAGGATCTTGTTCAAATTAGATGGTAATATTTTACAATCCTCTTTTAACCCCGGACTTTTAAGAAAATTGGTTTAGTGTCATTTTTTTTGAAATAGTACTATTACCATCGATTTTATTACAAAATTAGGGGCGGACCCACACACAGCCAGAGGGGGGCAGCTGCCCCTCCCTGGATTTTGAAATTCAGTGGAAAAATACGGGTCTGGTACCACTTTGTCCTTCCCTGAAAATTATTTTGCCCTTCTCTGGAACTAGAAAATCCGCCAGACCAGTCCAAAAACACTGTTAATAAGAAACTTTGTTGTTTTTATAGAAAATTTATAAAAATTAACGGATCTGGACCAACTTTGTTGTTTTTTAATATGTAAAATGATATTATTTTGTTGTTTTTTATTATGTAAGACTATATTATTTTTATTATTTCTTATTATGTTGATTGTTTTTTATCTAGTACATAATTAGTTAATAAATTTGAACTCGATAAACTATTTTAACCCAATTTATGTTCTTCGTTGACAGAAATCCTGCGTCCACCCCTGTATATACAAAATCATAATGTTCCTTTTGGAAATTGGTTTAGTGTCATAGCATAGCTCTTGGCGTATCCTCCTTGTACTGATACTTGGTGGCACAAAAAGCCAGATTTTATGGTGGCTAATGCATATCTTTAGTGGTGTGATTTGTGGAAGATTAGATCATTAGACTATGATAGAAAATGACATCAAGGCTTAATCAGGGTTTTGAAATGGGCGGTTCAGGTAGGGCCCACAAAACATCATCCAACGGCTCAGTTATGGGGGTGCTATAGCCTATAGGTCAACTGATGGGCAATGGTGCCTTTATTTTCTTTCAACCAAATTTCCATTCAATCTAATTCTATAACAAAATCAACTCTCCCATAAAAACAAAGCAAAAGGAACACCACCCAGTATATAAAATTTACCTACTACAAATGAGTTTCACACTATCCATAATATTTTACCTTAAACTATATTAAAAATAAGATATGAATATAAAAAATTTGAAAATAAATAGGAGTCATTCATATAAGCTAGATATGCTCAGGGGGCGGAGCTAGACTTTCGAACTATAGGGATAAAAAACATATGAGGTCAATCATATACAATTTTTCTACAGAAAATGAGAATCAATTATACAGTGTCTTCTTCAATCCGCCCTTTGATTCGCCTATGGATACCGGATATGATACAGATTCGTTAGCAAAGGGGAAGAATCACCAAGTTAGGATAAATTGGTAGTTTTATTTTTTTTTCTTTACAAATATTAAACTGTGTTTTTAGTGAATTAAATGAAGAAATTGAGATATTAATAAAATAAATGAGTTCACAAAGAGAAATAATTTTTTTTTCAATTTGATAGAAAATTATCTAAATCACAAAGTTATGATAAGTATATATATAAATTTCTTTATGTTAATTTTTGTTGCAAGATTTAAATTAGGAATCTAAATTATATCTGTATATGTTTAACATCGATTCTTATTTGATATGTTTAATATATTAGGAATCTAAATTCGGATCTATTTGAACTATAAGAGAATACTTTAAGATTCGTGCAATTTTTTATATTAAACGGTTTGGATCTAAATTCCACATTAATGGTATGGAGCTACATGTTTGAATTAAAAGAAGCTACATTAATATATTTTTGTAGAAAAAATTAAATTACTTTGACAATACATAATGTCAATGTGTCAAAAATTATAAACTGATTACATTAATACAATACATGACACTTTGGGAAAGAAAATTAAATTACTTTGACAATACCTAATGTCAAGAAATCAAAAAATTATAAATTGCTTACACTAATATAAGTATATAACACATGACGTCTTTGACCAACGGTCTCATATTATTGTTAGTAAATGCAAAATGACATATTGATAGTGACCAATTAATATAAATAAACTCTTCCTTTATTGTAAACGCTAAGTTGTACATACAAGATCTAACTCCATTTTAATTCAATTTGTTGGTCGTCATCCTTTACAACAGCAATTTATAAAAGAATATTAGATAATAGGAGGTTGGTTAATATCAAAACGTTTGTTCCGGAGCCGTGGTGTAACCAATTGGTTTTTCTATTTTTAAAGTTCAAATGATCGATTCAAATCGTTAGATGTGATCTTTATATTAAAATGTGCTTGGAGACAAAATTTTACATTTTTTTGGAACTGTTTTACTATTTATTAAGTTAGTTTTAAAATTACTAATTTTAATAAACAGTGAAAAAAATTAGCTGATTTTGAAATCGCTGATTTTAAAACTGGCTTAATAAATAGTAAAGAAATTCAAAAAAATGTAAAATTTTGTCCGCAAGCACATTTTAATATAGATTGAATATTGAACGGTTTGGATCGACTGTTTGGACTTTGAAAATATAAAAATCGAAATGTTTGTTTCACGGCTTAGGAACAAACGTTTTGATATTAGCCAACCTCTAAATAATAGTTAAGGAATAAAGTTGAATACCCAAAAACGTTTGTTGTAAGAACTAAGAAGAAACTAATAATTAATGTCTTCAATAAGATTAATTAATAATTCTTAAAAGTTAAAATTGTTAAATAAAATCAGCTATTTTTTTTTTTTGACAAAGAAAATCAACTATTTTAATATAAAAGTTTAGACATCTTCGATGCCCTAACAGGACAAAATTGTAATTTACCTAGGGTTATGCATTGAATCAAATTTGATCCCAATTAAAATATATTGCACAAATTTAAAACACGGTTGGTTTGTACAAAAGGTTACCTAAAATATGGATATTTTTAACTTAAATTTAGTTGACCAAGCCCTGTTTCGGACCCATCAGGTCAAATCAATTTATTTATGGATAAAAGAAATGACAGAACTAATTTCACTTCACGCAGCGCAAAATCAATGGAGAAATGTAAAAAATATATAACTGATGCGCTGCATGAAATTAAAAAAACTCTGTCAATATCATTGTCCTTCTGTTCGTCCGTGCGACTGTTTTCGCGCCACAGCTTTAGCACGTGTCGAGCTCCTATTGGGAAAGATATTTCCACCGGACACGGCGACGACCATTCCCGATGGGACTTCTCGCGACAGGGACGCTCTTCCGAAACAGCGGATACCGTATGAAGAAATTTCACACCGTCACGTGTACATCTCTTGCTCTAACAGCCTGCTCTGTGTTCGGATTCTAGTATCGGATGCTTGGGAGGAGTTACGTGTAAGATCGTTCGAGATAACCAAATCGAAACCGTGAATATTTGATCATACGGTGAATAGAGGAGAGAGATGCATCAATGGGAAGAGTCTAAGTGCTGACACAAGCCCAGCCGCTTTCCAAGAAAGAGTCAGGAAAGGAAGGCGGCGCGAAACAACCCACCTAGGCAAATGGCTAGGACTTTCATCTCCATTTATAGAAAAATGGAGACATCCTTCATTGAATGTAAGTTGAGTAGAACTAGGGTGTTCCTAAGTTCACCAAGTTTTTTTGTGAATTCAACTCTAAAATTTATTGGATTGACTTGAAATGACGAATCCGAACTATTGAAACCTGTCTACCTTACGAGTGATACGTCTCATGTGAAAATTTTAAAATTTTAAATTAATTTTGTATAGAGTCAAGAGGTCAAAATTAGGTCTATAAATTAATTTTAGTGCATTCACTTTTGAACGTTTTTTTACCACTTAACTCTATACAAAATTAATTCGAAAATTTAAAATTTTTGTATGTAGATGTATCCCTCGTAAGGTAGATGGGTTTCAACGATTCGGCTTCGTCATTTAAAGTCAATCTGATAGATTTTAGAGTTGAGTTCACAAAGAGCCTTGGTGAACTTAGGAGCACCCTAGTTCTACTCATGTAAGTTATGAATTTATTGCACAATAAATTATTGACTGATTTGATCTGGGTGCTCCATGCAGTAGTTCTAAAGAGTCTGGTTAGTATAATATCATCATTTCAGCCTATATAACACTAACTTCAAAATCTATCGAATTGACTTCAGTGTTATTTCAGCCTATATAACACCAACTCCAAAATCTATCGAATTGACTTCAGTGTCATTTCAGCCTACATAACACCAACTCCAAAATCTATCGAATTGACTTCCAACGATGAATCCATACCGTTCAAACCGATCTATTTCAATAGTTGTGCGTTTACATGCAAAATTTATAATTTTTCGAATTTATTTAGTATCAAGTCAAGTGGTCAAATGTGTGAAATTTTAAGTTAATTTTAATGCATTCATTTTTCAACATTTTTTACAGCTTGATTTGATACTAAAATAACTAGAAAATATAAAAGTTTTGCATGTAAACGCATTATTAATAAAGTAAATCGATTTGAAAGGTTTGAATTAATCATTTGAAGTCTGTCCAATTAATTTTGTAGTTAGTATCCGATGTCATATTTCTCCCTCCTATTTGAAATCAATGTTGAATTGTTGATGAATTATGTTTGCCTCTGTAGAATGAATTGAGATTATAATTTTCTAACAAAGAATTTATACAATTATACAAATGGTCGTTGGTTTTGACTTGCTAGCAAGCTGCCACAATAGTTTGAACAGCTCCACATCAAACGGAGGGAGTACGCAGAACACAGGAGCACAAACCGACCTACTTTCGCATCCAATCAGCGGCAGCCACGTAATCGACTAAAGGACCTTCACACGTGTTATTGCATTGACGGAGACCGCAGAGACCCGTGGTGTTTGTGGACCCACAAGTGACCCCAGTAAATAGCTTATACCACAAATTTTGCTCCAACTTTGAGAGACGAAAATGCCTCCCCACTAGAGAATAAATGCATGCAACAGGTCCAGGACTTATCGCTTTGTAAATGGCCGTGCGTCGAGCATATTTTTCCACATAAATGCATATATGCTGTTAAATTTTAAATGGACCCGGACTAATTAATCAATATGATGTCAGTGCCCAAACAATTGCGGCATTGAGAAAAAGAGAATATTACTATATTAGTTGCAATCTAGTCATAGTGCAAGAATTAAATCATATACTAGGTCCATATTTAGGATTTATTTTCTACTAGTAGTGTATAGAGACATCCACCATTCTCTCTTAGGTCATTCTCCAACTAAAACACACTGCTTTATTCTCTTTCATTCGTTTCATATTTAAAATATGATTCGTTTCTATTTTGTGCTTTTCTCCAAAGAAAAAAGTAAACAGTAAAACCCAATTAAATCAGTTATATCATAACAGTTTCCATTAAGTAGGGTCCAAATTATTTGAGGGGGAAAAAAAAAAATATATCATAATAACTATTTTTTGTATTAGACATACCTTCCATCAAACATTGATGTCACATTTCTTTGTTTCTTCCACCAAACTTATTATCTCTTTATATATTTACAACTCTAATTAACAATGGCTAAACCTGCCCCAAAACTTAATTATATCTAGTGAGCACTAGTCACTAACCTCTACCAGTCTCCAAGTAGAACATTACATTTTTTTTTATTTTTTTTTTCAATTTATAAACTAGTTTGTCTCATACTTCAAACGCTAACCCTAACTAAAGCATTGGCCTCCAACCCTAAGGGGCACATTATGCTTTGTCATTATTGTTTATTTTTATATATAACATTCACCTATAATATACATATACAACATATAGATACATACAACGATGCCGGTTTATTTTCCGGTTTTGGTCGAACTCAAAACTCGAGCATGAGACTGCCGAATGGGGCCCGTTGGGGAATGCCCTTGCGACGTTTAGCCGGAGACCTGAATCCTGACATGGTTGGAGGTGGTGTGGATGGAGTAAAGCTATGTGTGGTGATATTACTCTTGTCACTTCCTGTAGTTGTGTATGACTCCTCAGAGTCTGAAGAGTTCATGAATTTGTTCTTTCTTTTTTTTCTCTCTATGTGGCCGCTTGAGCTGCTGCCTCCAATCTACATACACATTTAATTCAACAGTTAGCAATTGTTGAGAAATTCTCACATTGGTATGAAATAATTTGGACTGAAAATGACATTTATTATTTGGATAAATAAAACATCCAATGGTTAGTAATCAGAAAAAAAATTCTAGAAAACTGAAGGCAAATATGTGATATTGTTTGTGATGTTTCTATTGTCATAATATTATAATAGATTGGACTAAAAAAAAAAGGGAAAAAAAAATGAGAAAAAAAGAGCAACTTGCTTCTATTATTAAAGAAAAAGGAAGCACCAATTTGATGATTAAAGAAAATAGAGAGGAAAACTTCATTTTCACCTTTGTCAAAATTGAAAAAGAAGTTCTCCTTGACTAATTACTAAAACATCCTTCTTTCAATAAGTTACACTATTCACACATTTTACAATTTATAAATTATAACCTAATTTTTCTATTGCTGTTACAAACCCCCTGCTTATATCCTAATCACATTCTAATCCAATAATTGGCTCAGGATTCCAATTTATAACCTAATTTTGTGTTCATTTCTTCATGTTAACTAACAACATTGCAACAAAACAGAGGGAACAACAAAATATCAAACAAAAAGAAGAAATTTAAATACAATAAAAACAAACCTTGCAACCAAGTGAACAAAACCGGAATGAGTCGAGCAGACTCCGAGTGCAGACCTCGCATGTGTTGGTGACACCCTTCCCCGGCCTCGGCTGTGGCCGTTCATTCAAGAAAACCACACGTGCACTATTTATTATGTACGTTTGCACGCCGGTTATGTCCAACACTTTTTGTATCTCATTCACACGTATCACGTCGTGGTACGACGACCTCCTGATCTACATTCACATTGCTTAACATAATTAGAATATGTTCATAGTGCATTGGTGTAATTTGGTCCTAAAGAGGACTTGTTGTACTTCAAAAATTATATACATGACTTGGTCAAATTAATGAAGAAATTGTTTATAAAAAATGCAATAACCAGAGCAGCAATTTTTTTTTTCTTTTGTTTGAAAGCCATTAGCAATAACCAGAGCAGCAATTGTTTATCACAAAAGTACTGATTGGCAATTAATGAATCAATAAAGAATAAAGGAAAATAATAAATTGAATAAAAAAGAACAAAGCTTGCAATCAAGTGCAATAAAGCTGTTAATGAATGGGGGGTATCTCATTAACAAAAAGAGGTGCATTTTATACTGCAATTGCAATTATTAATAATCTCAACATAATTTATATTAAGAAAATAACACTAAACATTATAATACAACAATCCACTATAAAAAAACAAAGAAGAAGAAAGTGTAAAACAAATAAATTAAAGAGGAATGCAACGATATGATAGCAACTAAACCTCAAATGCTAAAACAGAAACAAATAATAACACAAATTAAAGTCAATACCTGAATGGCACGGTGGTCACGGTGGTTAGAGAGGCAGAGAGAGCAGAGAGCACCATTGGCGCAATCCAAGCAATACATGTTGCACTCGCTCTTGTGCGAGTCGGCGTGTTGCTTACATTGCACGAAGAATTGCGTAGCTAATAGCGGCTTCAGCCATCGAGGCCACTTACCACCTTCTTCTTCCTACAATATTTAAATCCAAACATTAGACCAAATACTCAAAATAAGGTAATTTTTCAAAGAAAAAACAGAGCACTAGTGGCAGTATCATGTATGTACCATTGTTCTCCTGTTCTTGGTTTTGGATTCCATGAATGGGGATGATTCGTGGTCGATCGCCAGATTGTTAATTTAATCTGTTTGATTTGGTAGTAGGTTTAGAAGAGAAGTGGAGAAGAGAAGAGAAGAGGAGAGGTGTGTGGAGGGTTGGAGAAAATGAGAGGAGAAATGGAGACCAAGGCAGTTAAATGGGGAGATTGATTGGGTTAGCGGGTCCGTTCTTATCCCCTCATAGAAACAAAGTTTCTATTATAATCTGTCGGAGGAGATCTTTTAAAAATATATGTTGGAGAGGGCTCATATGTCTCCCCAATTATGCACCCCCAGCAGTGACAGCAAAGTCCACAGCAAGTTAGCATGTCTCCACCTCTGTAATAACATTATGATGCCAATTTATAAATCCATAGAATGATCCTAAGGTAGATTAATGAATTTTGTTGGGTATTAGTCAAATTAAGTTTGGCTTCAGTTAGTGCCTTAGTGGGCATAAAAGCAAAATATATGTAATTGGGTGAAAACGGTGTGGATAATGTCCGATCCGTATTTAAAAAATTAGATGTGGATATATGATATTTGAATATCTTGTGATATGGATACATATATAGTTTTACATTTTAATTATCTGTATCTGAAAAGTAAATATATACTAAATAATTTAATATATATTATGAATAAATTATGTTATCTACCATTATAATTAGGTAAATATTATGAACTTTAGTCTTTCTAATAATATTTTTATATATTTTAATAAATATCTGATCCATATACATCTGAAAAATAAAAAAGAGATATCAATATGGTTTTACTAATGTCTGCTTCGTTTTCACCTCTAAATTTGTGTGATCTGCTAAAGGAATTATCATATTACATTCTAAAATATTCCAAATGTTTGTATCGGTTAAGACTGAAATAAAATAGACAAGCTAAAATTTTATTCGGTTTTCACAAATACAACCGAACTGATCATAATAAATTTATCAATCAAATTAAAACCGAACTGATGTTCGGTTGAACCGAAATGATGTTCGGTTGAACCGAAATGATGTTCGGTTGAACCGAAATAAGAAGATTAATCATAAAAATAAATATTTTTGTTAATTTTTTATTTTTTTAATATGGATTTACGAAAATTGTTTGTTCGGTCTAACTGGTTTTAAACCGAACCAAGCAATATACATTATGTCATAATTTTCAATTTTTTAAAGTGTTTAGTTCCGATGGGAGACAGGTTTAAAAATTTTAATCGGTTTAGTCGGTTTTTAAAATTCTAAACCGAACCGAACAATTAAACCGGTTTTGAAAATAAACCGAACTGTTTACTTAACCGAAAAAACCGAACCGTTTAATCCAAACTCTCTCGGTTCGGTTTAGATTAAACCGGACCCGATGAACACCCCTACTTGTTTTAGCGTACCAACTTAGAATGTACATAAATTTTTAATGCTAGAGTTTAATAGTTTTATGATAAACGGTCAACTAAATTTTAAATTGACTTAAAATTTGATATACGTTATTTCTAAATAATAAAACATATTTCATAGTTTTTATCTAGTTTCTTATTTAAACAATACCTTTCAAGATATTAAATAGAGATCATAAAAACTAAATGTATGCTGGCGCACATCCAATTTACACAATTTTAATTTTCCACACTATGATTGAAATTTATATATGAGAGATTTTCTATTTTTTATTCAAAAAATTATATTTTGACCAATTTAGTTTATTAATAGATGGAAAGATATAATTTACACCATTATATTTTTAATTTATTAATGGAAAGATGGAAAGATATTTTGACCAATTTACCAATTTAGTTTATTAATAGAAGGAACCTTAGAGCATCTACATCCCTGGTACTATTAGAGTTTCTAATATGATGTGGCAGTTTCTAATTCAGTTTCAGAGATGTGGGAGAGTTTCTTATTTAGAAACTATGAAGTAAAGTTTCTTATTAAGAAACTGTCGATAAACTTCATGCTGATCAAATGATTGTCTCAAATTATTTCTGTTTTTTAATTTGTTGTTGATATGGCTTAATAGAAATTGTAAAATTAATTTTAGAGATGTGAGAGTTAGAAATTTTAGAGACTTTAATTTTTAAAAAGATATTAACAGGTATTGAGAAACTCATTTGAGTTGCTAGGATGTAGATGCTCTTAGACATTCGGTCTATTTAATTTTCACAAATTGAAACAGAAACAATCACACAATTTGAAAAACTAAAAGGGCTCTTTTTTAATTCCTACGAATTTAGAGGGTAAACAAAATCTGTCGAATATAATGAAGAAAATAAAGAATATTTTCTATATGAGGTAACATAATATTTCTATTTAAATCAATTCGGATTAATTCGGTTCGAGATAAAATGTACGATCGATGGTTTGGATCGGATCTTATGTGATATGAATTCGTTTTCCATTCTTTTCTTTTGTTTCTTTATTTAATTTGAACTTGTTTTTCCCTTGATTTGTCTTCCCATCTGCTCCATATGTAATCTCAATATCAATTGCTTTCGCAAATCGCAAGCAGGGAGCAGGAATGGTCCTAAGATTTGTTATCCAATAATAGTGTTATATGGTGAGTAGAACTAGGGTGCTCCTAAGCTCACCAAGTCCTTCGTGAGCGCGACTCTAAAACCTATCGAATTGACTTCAAACGACAATTTCAAACCGTTAGATGTTCAATCTATATTAAAATGTGTTTGGAGACCAAATTTTACATTTTTTGAAATTTTTTTACTATTTATTAAGATGGTTTGAAAATCGCTGTTTTCCAATGGTGCAGAATTTTAATAAAAACAGCGATTTTCAAACCATCTTAATAAATAGTAAAAAAATTCTAAAAAATGTAAAATTTGGTCTCCAAGCACATTTTAATATAGATTGAACATCTAACGGTTTGGAAATGTCGTTTGAAGTCAATTCGATAGGTTTTAGAGTCGCGCTCACGGAAGGGCTTGGTGAGCTTAGGAGCACCCTAGTTCTACTCGTTATATGGTTACAAATCATGGTTACAAATCACTTTGATTTGAATAATCATACAATATACAATGTAAGCAGTTTGATTTGAATAATCATATTTCCGAGAACAGATATTCACAGTCAGGGGCGGATTCATGATTTTCGTCAGGGGGGCAAAAAAATATCGAATCGGATTTAAATACCTAACCAGGTTTAAATCCATTAATTAATTGGGTACTCGACAAAAATAAATGCTTTAACTTATACTTTTCAATGCTTTGACTTGTAATTTCGGATGCTCTGACTTATAATTCTAATTACCAATAAAATTCAACAGATTTATTTCAATTTTAACTCTAAATTTAACTCGAATTACAAATTAAACGTCCAGAGGGGGGCAAAAAAAATTCCAGGGGAGGCAAAGTCGATCGGAACCGATAAATCTCCACTAAAACTCAAAATTCAGGGGGGGGGGGGAGCAGCTGCCCCCCTCCCCCCTGGAATACTCTGGGTCCGCCCCTGTTCACAGTGTTGTTTTGATTTCATGCAGTACATGGACAATAAAATCAAAATGAGAAGATGAGAGTTCAAATATTTTTATTTTTTGTGCCTTCATTTTTTTAAATGTTAATAACTTAAATTTTAAAAATCAAATGTCAAAACAAAATCGTTTAAATTTATTATATATAATTTTCTCTATGCACATATAAAAGATTACACCATTTCAATTTTATTTTGATCAGAATCAAGAACTTCCAATATACAATAATATGGATAAATTATATATGTTAATATTTCAAGTTATTGATTTTGTATAAAAATAATACTAAAAAGTGATAAAAAAATTTATATATATGTAGAAAAAATAATATAGAATTATAGATCACATATATCGGTTTTATTTTAACATATAAATTTTAATTTTTTATAATTAAAAAATTTAAAAATTAGAGACATAATAGATCGAGACAAAAAATGAAGTTATTTAAACCCTCCTCAAATGAGAAAGCATAAAATTCATGCGCTGCACGAAGCCAAAAAAATGCCGTTAATATTTACTGGAACTTTATAAAAAAAAAAACTAAGTGTGATCTAACGTGTTCAATTGAACCTAAAAGTTTTTATCGCTTTTCATTAATTTACTATTATCCACAATTGTTCCAACAAATTTGACACTTTGCTATGATTCACTTTCATGATAAACTGTTTACTGATGTAGTTATGTTTGCCAGAATAATTTTTTGAAATTCTGTACTGTATGCTGTGACCATGTTGGATTGTAATATGTGAAAGTGATGCCATTTAGGAAAGCCTTCTCCATCAAGCAATCAAGAATTTGGAAAGTATCATGCAAATCAAGAGAGATTTAGTAGGATTTTTCAAGAATATTTAAGATGCTTTGTTTTCTTTTTATAGTTATTTTCTTTCTTTGTTAGTAATTTTATAACCTAACTTTAAAATATATATATATAGTGAGTGGCTACTTTACTTACATAAGCATATGAGAGCATATACTTATAAGTCATTTTTGCGTTTTCAATGTCTAAATAGTCAATCTGAAACGCTCAACATGTTCTTCATATTAATATGTGTTTGGAAACGAAATTTTACATTTTTTTGGAATTTTATTACTATTTGTTTAGAATTTTTCAAAATAGCATTTTTCAGATTTTTTTTTATTATTTGTTTACCATATTAAACCACTGTTTTGAATTTTTTAGGAAAATAGTAAAAAAATTCTAAAAAATTTAAAAATTTTGTTTCCAAACACTTATAAATATGGAGAATATGTTGAGCGCTTTAGATCGACCATTTGAACATTGAAAACGCAAAAATAACTTATAAGCATATGCCCTCATATAAGTAGAGTAGCCAACCCCCCTCTCTCTCTCTATATATATATTATGTGAGATATAAAAATTGATGTAAACATTTTATTTTAATTTGTGGATCATGATATCATTGTGGCAGATGATCAATGAAATTCTAAATTGACTCAATTTCGATACACACTATCTCAAAATAATTGAGAATATATCTATGATTTTACTTCTTCTTTTTTAATTTGAACAATTTTTTTTGTAATTCTAGCGCGCATCCAACTTTTATACACATTTATCCATTTAATATTTTGAAAAGTATTGCACAAATTAGAAAACTAAAAATTATAAATGAGTTCTTTATTTCTTGAATAGAAAGTGCATCAAATTTGGATCGATTTGAAACATGCTTAATCTTCCATCAACAAATTTATAATATTTGACGATGAAATTTTAATGATTTATGATGAATAACTATCAAATTTAAAGTTGAGTGATATATCTATAATTTTTTTTTAATTCAGACAATTTTTTTCGAGTTATTGAATCGATGTACTATAAAAGTTGTATTCACATTAGAAGTATTTTTAAATATCAAATAAAGGTACCATAAAATTTTGATAACTCGCTAAAATTATTATTTTTTAAATATTAAATGAACTTATAATATAATTTAGATGTATATTAGATGAGTAGGGTTAATATACCTTATTGTTTCCGTGCTCCAGTCGTATTCCACATCTTTATCTTTGTTTTTAAAGTTCAAATAATCGATCTGAACTGCTCAATATAATATACATATTAAAGTGTACTTGGAGACCAAATTTTATATTTTCTAGAATTTTTTTAGAAACTTATTAGATAAATACAAAATAACTGTTTTAGATGTTCGGAATCTTCTAATTTTATACCTATTTATAAAAATAGTTAAAAAGTTCCAAAAAAGAATATAAATGGTATTTATGCACAGTTTAATGTAGAGATCATGTTGAGTTGTTCGGATGAATTATTTGAACTTTTGAAAACAGAGATAATAATATGGAGCACGATTGTGACATTTTAACCCTACTCATGTTAGAATTAACCAAATTCTAATCAAGATATATAATTGGTGTATGTTTCATTAATTGGAAGGCTAAGCTTTTTCTTTTCTATTGTAATCATAGCTAATTTGAAGCTTTTAATTCACTATATATTTAAAGAGGAGGGTTCAAATGCACCATAATTTTTGTGCTCCAATATGCTCCACATTCTTTATCTCTATTTTCAAAGTCCGAACAGTCTATCCGAACCGTTCAACATGATCTTCATAATAAAGTATGTTTGGAGACCAAATTTTATATTTGTTACAATTTTTTTACTATTTTTTAAGATAGGTACAATATCCCTTTATCGGATGGTCCAGAATCTCCTTAAAAAGTGATTTTGTACCAATCTAAAAAAATAGTAAATTTTTTAAAAAAAAATATAAAATTTGGTCTCCAAGTATATTTTATTATAAAGATCATATTGAGCGGTTCAGATCGACTGTTCAGACTTTGAAAATGGAGATAAATGATGTGGAGCATATTAGAGCACAAAAATTATGATGCATTTGAACCCTCCTCATATTTAAAACATGTATAGATTAAGATGTAATTGCGTATAAGAAAGGTACCACTAATTGATTTAATATAAATAAATCCCTCTGAATTCACATGTTATTCTCCAAAAGAGAATCCATGAAATGCTTGGGGAATATGAGGGTAAATATCCAATAAATTAAGGCACTTGGAAGACCAAATTGAATTATTCAATTCTCTAGTTGTGGGTTCTAGGGAAATTCCTTGAAACTTGAAAGGGACTCCAACAGAAAAGTTTGAAAACTTCATAGATAATATCTCTTACTAAGGAAAAATATGTATTTCATATATACAACAAGAGGAGGGTTCAAATGCCTCCATTTTTTGTGCCTCCACTATGTCTCCATTTTTTTAAACTTTAATAACTCAAATTTTAAAACTTAAAAGTCAAAATAAAACAGTTGGATATGATCTATATCATTTTATCTATGTGCTCATAAAAAATTATCACATTTCGATTTTATTTTTATGTAAATCAATAAGTTGAAAAATCAACGTCTAGAAATTATCCACATTAATACGTTTTTTACAAGCTCTTGATGACAACTAAAATAAAATTGAAAATGTCATAATTTTTTACACGTGTATAGATAAAATGATGTAGATCATATCCAACGGTTTTATTTTGACTTTTAAGTTTTAAATTTTGAGTTATTAAAGTTCTAAAAAATGAAGGCATGGTGGAGGCATGAAAAATGGAGGCATTTGAACCCTCCTCATACAACAATGCTGACAAATTTGAATTTGATCATGACTTTGAATATATGTCTCATTTTAATTATTTGATCTTTTCATTTTTGTATTACAACAATGCTGACAAAAGGCTTGCAACACAATTGCAGAAGTTCACAACTAAAAAGACAAAAAATGAGAATGAGAAAAAAAATAAATAAATTTGGAGATTTACCATGCACCTGTGTCAACTATTAGAATATAAAAATATATTCTAATAGTCTCAAGTCTTCTAACTTAATTCATAGATTCTTTTCATAACCAGTGAATTAAATGTACTTACTGTCTCAAGTCTTGATCAGAGGCGAAGCCAAAAAATAAAATAAGAAGGAATAAAAGTATTAGCATATACATAATTGTATACTTATCTTAAACAAAAGTAAAATTTTATATTTTTTTTCTGAAAAAAATATGATAAAAATGTTAGTTTTATTTAATTACGTGATCTATATTATTATTGTGCACCAATTTTATTTACAGAAAGTAATGAAAAGGCATGAATAATTTTTGATGGAAAAATTCAGATTGCTATTTATAAAATTATACTAGTTCCAAATGTTGTCTCAGAGTTATTAAATATTTCGTCTCTTATTTGAACGCACTTCAATCCTGAAAACTTCGTCCATAAAAAATAAATAGAGAAGTAAAAGAAAAACGCCTAAGGTCTCCATCATCACGTTAGAGGAAAACCCTTGATGATCAGTATTTACACTTCCGCTTAACGATGTCGTCACTCCAAAACTGTAAGTTTTAAATTACATTTGCTATTTTATTTTAGATTTACGGATTCTGAATTGTTTGTGTTCTAATTACAAAACACGTTACGATTTTATTATTTGTATCAAAAAAATCATATTTAAAAAATTTCTGAATGCTTTATTCTATATTCATGTGTCTCTGCCACTATTCTCAACCACCCTAGCCATCGGAAATTTTTTATCTATAGAAATTATTAAAAACAGATGTACGGAAATAGAAAGAGTACCTCATTTCCAACAAATATAGAAAGATCTGACTCAATGAGTCCGATCCAAGTTTATGGATCGGTCTCAATGGTCCAGATCCATCAATAACCTGATTTTCTGTGACATCCATCAATAATCTAATTTTCTGTGACATCAATAACTTGATTTTCTCAATGGTCTCAATGGTCCAGATGCCACAGAAAATCAGGTTACATTAGTGTTTTGCTAGAGAGGGCCATAGAAAATCAGGTACATTAGCAGCCCTCTCAATAGTTGAATTCTCTCGGTACAGAAAATCAGGCCACAGAAAATCAGATTATTGATGGATCTGGACCATTGAGTCAGATCTTTCTATATTTGTTGGAAATGAGATACTATTGCTGTTTTCGTACATCTATATTTAATAATTTCTATTGATAAAAAATTCCCCTAGCCATCTTGCCTTTTAGATTGTGACATTTTTTGAATACATTCAATTTGGAAGACAATTTTTGAAGTGCACTGGTAGAAAAATTTTTGCTGGTCTCTCTCTTTTTCTGCAAATAGTTAGTTGAAAAATACTAGATGGTAGATACTGTCTTTGACTTTTAGCACATAATTCATATATATATTATTTTCATAATCAGTGAAATAAATGTACAAATTGATTAATTTCTATTATAGACCCAACAACAGTACTAATGAAGGCGAACTTATAGAGGACATGCATGACGCCATGAACATGTTCAAATGTTTAATTGCTAGTGGCACATTAAGCAAACCTAAATGAGTACAATTTAATGGAAATTAAGACTTAGCTCCAGACAGAGGCGGATTCAGGATTTTCGTCAGGGAGGGCAAAAGAAATATCGAATCGGATTTAAATACCTAATCGGATTTAAATCTATTAACTAATTAGATACTCGATAAAAAACAATATTTTAACTTATACTTTTCAATGCTTTTACTTGTAATTTTTGATGCTCTGATCTATAATTATATTTGATAAAAGAATACTAACATCTATGGTGCATGCATGCTAATATACATGATAATTAATTGCATCTTTATATCTCTTTTGAAAAGAAAAGATCCACCGATAATTAATAAACAAAAATCACTTTTTCTTTCTTTGGTCCATAATTTGAAAATCAGTAGACTAATTAATACAGGTAACATATTCTCATTTTTTTTAATTTATAGAAAACTAAGATATGAAAATTAAGGAGGAGATATTAAGTTCTTAATTTTCAGGATAAACGAAGATTTTTTTAAGTAAAAGTCGGAAGTCAAGTCATCAAATTATTTAAATTCAAAAAAATCTCTTCACGCTCATCATCAAAATCAAAATGTATCTAGACTTGTTGAAAGGCTGCATCAGAATTTTTATCTCCTAAAGTAACTCAAATTTTCAGTTTAGATTCGAACTGTCATATCTGTTTTGACACAAATATATAAATACTCCATGCATTCTACCTCGGATCAGATTGATTTTTCGAATTCTAATCGGACGGTCTGAATCTAAACTCAAAATACTCCATGCATTCTAATCGGACGGTCTGAATCTAAACTCAAATTTTCATAGTCAAACTTAGCTGCATTGTTGTTCTGCATCATTGTCCAGTCAGAGACGAAACTAAAAAAATTAGATAGAAAGGCTAAATTAAAATACATAATGTATGATCGGAGCTTAAACTCAAATCTCCACAATAACAAATTAGAATTCTAACTACTACACCACGAGTACGTATGTGATAATTTATAAGGAGTTAACTATATAAAAATGTTAATGAAAATAAAAATTCAATTAAAAACGAAGAATGGATTAGTGGCTTAATGTTATTTTCTAATGTTAACATTATTATGTTTTAAAAGTTATTTTGATCTAGTAATTAAGAAAGTGTCTTTTATATATAAAGTCACAGCTTCGAAACTTGATTGAAAATATTCTTACAAATATTTAAAAAATTAAAACACTTGATCTCATCTTTATGGAAACAAAACATTTTTTATGTCTCGGGAATTCATCCTCAAGAACTATAATTCTCAAGTATTAGATCCAGATTTTTGTAATTCCAATATAATATGAGTATATTAAGAATAGTCATTATTTTTAATGCAAAAATATATTCAAATATTAATCTTTTAACATAAATAAAATATTTTGTATATTTATTAATAATATGTGAATGAACAATGTGATGTCTATCTAATTTGATAAATCTAAAAGTAGAGTAGAACTCTAAAATCTATTGGATTTGTTTGAAATAACGAATTCGAACTGTTGAAATCTATTTACCTTACAAATGATGCGTTTACATACAAAAATGTTAAACTTTCGAATTAATTTAGTATAAAGTTAAGCAGTCGAAATTATAAGGTTTATAAATTGATTTTAATGTATTTATTTTTGAATGTTTTTTTACCACTTGACAATTCTGTATGTAGACACAATCAATTGTAAAGTAGATATATTACAACGGTTCAGATTCGTTATTTGAAATCAATCCAATAAATTTTAGAGTTGAGTTCACAAGAGACTTGATGAACTTAAGAACATCAGAGTGCTACTCCCAAAAGTAAGTCGAAGCATAGTGACAAACAAATAGTTCGGGTTCGATTCAGCGGGGTCAAAAATTCGTGATTCGGGTACAATTCGGGAATAATCAGTACAACAAGGAAGCAAAAAAAAAACCCCAAAAAAAGTAAAAAAAAAAAGCCCAAAAAAATCGCGTTTTTCTCGCTAATAATTCGTGATTCGCATTTTATTCGCAAATAAAAAGTATTATACGTTTTTTTGCGTTTTATTCGGAGTTCGGTTCGGAAACGTCAAAAAATGAATAAAACGTGAATTATTCGCGAATTATACCCGTGTATTGTTATTATTAGTCAAAGAAGTGTCAAAAGTGACCCGCCACACAACAGTACATGTCTTTTGTACGTCATAAGTAATCTGGATTGTTCCTCACTGAAAGTTGAAAGCAATCTCAAAAAGAGAAGAATAAATCTCTCGTGGGATTGGTGTTCAAAGTTGAATGCTCGGCTCATTTGACTCGGTACCAAACCAACTGGTCCAATTTTGTTGACTACTTGGTCATTAAGGAAGCCACCAGAACCGCCACGGGAGAATGTCGACAAACTATTCTAACCATTGGATTTAAAAATACTTCCTTTTCTAATTCTCTCCACTTTATACAGCCTGTGCAGCTGGTACGTGGACATTCTAACGGAAAAGGAATAGGACTTTCTCACAGAATATCAAGCCGGTATATATACTAATTGACCGACTGGCAGCGATTTGGTTAGAACTGGAGATTAGGGTATGTTTGGTTGGACGGAGAATAAGTTAATTTTGAAGTTAGGCTATTCGGAATGAGACCGAATCTCTTGCCCCCCTGGGGGCAGGAAATTCCTGCCTTTACAGTCACAGCCGGTGGATCCGAAGTGACTCTAAGGGCAGAAATTTAAATGTTAAAAGTGATCTCGGCCCCACCCGGCAGTGACTCTAGGGGCAGGAATTTTCTGCCCCCCGGGGGGCAGGTGATCTCGTTCCATTCGGAATAGTCTATTTGGTGTTTGCTTGGGCTAGAATAGCTAGAACAGTGAATTTAAATTTTTTATCAAATTAGAATAGACTATTCCTAAGAGTTTTGAAATTTAGCTATTCTAATAAGACACAATAACTATTTGTGATTTGACTATTCTAGCTATTTTTGTTTTACAACTAAACATACTCTGACAGACGGGTGGTGATGTACATATCCTGTTAGTTGAGGAGTTGTGACATTTGGGATGTGCTCCAGAAGAGGAGAGAAGGAGAGGGGAGAGAAGAGGTGACTGGATTGTCCGAAGGGTGTTTACTTGCTCCACAAACTAAAATTGTGGAGGAGAGCCAAAAGAAGAGAACGGGAGAGAAGGGAGACCAACACAAATCTAAATAGAGTTCCCCTCCAATCTCTACTCTCCGATTTGGAGGGTAGCTCCTTCTCTTACTCCTTCCATCGCCTCCCTTTTCCTTCCCTTCTATTTGGAGTTTGTGGAGCACACTCTTGAGGAACTTGTACATAAACTTTATTTTCATTAATACAGTTATTAGTGGCATAAAGCAACAAATTTTTAGAAAAATCTCTCTCCACTTTACTTAAAGAGTATGTTTTTAAGCTCACATCAAATTTTTCGTGAGCTTAACTTCAAAATTTATCGGATTAAATTCGAATAACGAATTCAAATCGTTAAAATATATATATCAACTTCATGAAATACAAAATTGAGTAGAACTAGAGTGTTTTTAAGTTCACCAAACCTCTTTGTAAACTCAACTCTAAAATTTATTGGATTAGTTTCAAATAACAAATCCAAACCGTTGAAGCCCATATGATGCGTCTACATGTAAAAAATTTTAACTTTCGAATTAATTTAGTATAAAGTCAAGCGGTCAAAATTAGAAACTTTATAAATTGATTTCAGTGCATTTAGTTTTTGGACGATTTTTTACCACTTCTCTATACAAATTTAGTTCATTTTTTTTTTATTTTCATATGTAGACATATCACTCGTAAGGTGGTGGATTTTAATTGTTTGGATTTGTTGTTTGAAGCCAATCCGATAGATTTTAGAGTTGAGTTCACACGACTTGGTGAACTTAAGAACACCCTAGTTCTACTCTACAAAATTTATAATTTTTGAACTAATTTAATATAAAATTTAAATGGCAAAAAAATATAAATTTAATTTTAATACATTCATTTTCATTTATTTTTACCACTTGACTTAATAAAATTTATTTCAAAAACTTATATAATTTGCATGTAAACGCATTGTTCGTAAAATTGATCAGTTTTAATGGTTTGAATTCATCATTTGAAGTCGATCAGTTAAGTTTTAAAGTTAAGCTCATCAAGCCCTTTAGTGAGCTTAAAAACACACTAATTCTATTTGATAAAATTCACTAAATACTAATTCACTAAATACAAATTCATCATCTCCCGGCTATTGCATTAATCACCCTACTCAGATTTCATATATTTAATAAAAAGTCATTATCTGGTAGAATTTTAGTATTTTCTATCCTAGACAATTTATATATTTGTTCTTAAGAAATTTAATTGAAAATTAATTAATCTTTATAGTTTTCTATTTAATCTTACAATTACAGTATTTTAATTATCTTTTGTGATTTAGATACCTGCAAATTACATGTATATTTTAAAATTTCAGACTGATGTTGTATAGTTTTATGATTTTTATTATCACAACTTCCAATTTTATTTATGTCATTCAATCTTAACAAGCGTATATTTGTTAATAAGTACAACCTCTGTGGTGACTTGTTCATAAGGATATTCATGGATTGTAAATTTCGATACTTGTATTTGTTAATAAATTAATTTCTATCTAATTTGAATTTTTTTTTTCATTTCATTGATAATTAAGATTTATCTAAATTAAAAAGGGTTGGCATAGAATCAGCTGCTGCGGGGTTCTCATAGGACTTTATTAATAGAAAAATTATACATAGTGGAGTCCGGATCCCCCTGAGGTAACTCAAATTTTGAGTTTGGATCCGAACCGTCCGTTCAAATTTGGACTAATTCAATTCGAGGTGAAATATACAGAGCATCTTTAATATTTGTGTCAAAACAGATCGAACGGTCTTAATTCAAACTCAAAATTTAGGTTACATCGAAGCCTGCTAAGTAACATAATACTTTTGTTTAAACTCAGACTGTTCGATCAAAATCTGCACAAATATTAAAGAAACCTCATCTCCGACCAAATTAGCCCGGACTATGATCGGACCACCCAGATGTAAACAAAAACAAAAACAAAAACATTATCTTTCTCTAATTTCATATTTTTAACTCAATTTTCAATAAATTATGTAAATCTAAAACCTTTGTTGGAGCAAAGAAAGTTTAAATTCAATGAGCATCCAATTGAGGACAAATGGATTTGAGTTGAGGCTTAAATTAATAGCACAATTAGAAAATATTTACTATCATAGTTTAATTGCTTATTGTCAAGTCTGATGCCAGCATATTACTAATTAGGCTTCATAAAATTTGATTTATTTTTTTATTTTTAATGTTGTTTTATTTTGTTGTCAAGCCTTTTATTCTTAATTATAGCTTATTGTCAAGCATGGCTAACATATTACTAATTAGGCTTCATAAATTTTTATTTCTATTTTTATTCTTCTTGTTGTTCTATTTTTACCAGCATTTTATCAGTGCTGGTAAAGAAGGTGTAGAAGCTCAACAGAGAACAATTCAAGTACAAATCAGTTGTCAATCTCTATTTCAATTTATATCTTTTACAGTGGAATCATTGCTAATCCATCTCCTAAATCCTATCGTTAGTCTGTAGTTTGTGTATTTTTCTTATTTGCTATTTTTGTTAGTTTTATGTAACTTTATAATCACTATTTTAAAGGTCTTGATTTATATTCCCTTTTTACTTAAAAGAATTACAAGAAAAGATTGCATACTTGTGATAACACTGTTGCCTTCTTTACCAGTAACTATTGTCTGTACTTATAACTAATAATTTTTTTTTATTTCTAATTAAAAGAATCAGACTTGTTTTATCCTCAAATGTCTAATGTATGGAACATTGCATATGTTGCTATGTTTTGTACTGATTCAAGTTTAAATAGTTGCTTTATGATTGAGAAATGAATAAACTGCCTACCGACAGTTGTTCCATTTTTTTTTTGTATAATTTGGAATAATTTTCTTTATGTATTATAATTACATAATAAAAAATCATATGGATCCAACTCAATCTAATGGATTCATCGGTTAAATTCGAATACCACCGTTCTAACCCGTTAACGAATGGATCCGTCGGGTCAAACGAGTCAATGACTCGGTACAAATAATTTTTATTCCTACCCCTAGATTATTTTATCTTTGGTCCAATTAAAGTTCTAATTTATATTTCTACTTACTCGTTTGTGAAAGAAAGGGAAGGGGAAAATATATAAGATGGGAGCTGCACTTTAAATTAGATTAGAGATAGAGATCGGAGGGAAATGATATTTATTTTTGTACATGTTTTATGCAAAAAATTAGATGCCTTACATAAGTGCAACTAGTTGTATACCAGTTGCACTTATGTAAAACATCTAGTTTTTGCATGGGACATGCACATGAATTTCTATGCATTTGTAAAAGGACATTCAATTTTATTATAAACAAAACGGGTAGCAATTGTCAAGATTCATAAAAAAAAAAAAAAAAAATTCTTTTTTGTCTTGGTTCGCCTTGGCTCCCTTTCCCTTCTCTTGACTCCCCTACAAAATTTAAGTTTTTTTTTTAAGGTTGGAAACATAAGCTCCAACATATATATTTATAAAAAGTTATTCCTTGGTCCTCTATCAATCACCATAAACGTAAACCTAACTCAAAGATATAAAATCATGCTCTAGGACGTCATCTCTTTATAAAAAAATCTGCCTAATTATGGATGTCCATTGCCGTATCATCAATTAGATGATGCACCAGTCTAGCCTTATTGGCAAATGTCCTTCTATTGCGTTCCTTCCATAACGCCCACATTCCCGCCGCCTAGGTGGTATCCCAAACTGCCCTCTATAGGTGGCCCATGATTTTTATTCTCTTCCATTCCACTTGACATCTGTTATAGTGATGCTCGTGCGCGGTGGTATACTCATTTGTTCGAATAGTCCTCAACAGAATCTCACCGCGTAGGGGCATTCCCAGAAAATGTGCTCCCTAGTCTCTAACAAATTTGTTTTGCAGGCCTTGCAGCCTGGCACCACCGTACACCCCCTTCTTACTAGGACCTCCTGCGTGAGGACTCTATTATTGAGTACCAACCAGAGGAAGATTTTTACCATTTGCGGGGCTTAATCCAAAATTTAAGTTACTGGAGCAAGTAAACTTACTTGGGCAACCCGGTCACCCCTTCCTTCCCCTCTTCCCCTTCTATCTGAGGGCATGTTTGGATGTGAGCTAGAATAGCTAGAATAGCGAAATTTGGGATTAGTAGATGAGAATAGAGAAAAAATAGTGATTTTCATATTAGTGTGAAAATGGTGTTATTCGGATTAGTAAAAATGTTATTTGGATTGTAAATTTGAAATAATGAACAGATGTAACCGAAAAATAATAGTGTTAACAAGGGACTAATTAAGAGAAAAGATAGACAAGTGGCGTCTAAACGAATTGTCACGACATGGAGATGACAGAAATGGCGTCAACTTTGTCATTTTGAGACTGTGTTGGTGGAAATTCGAAAAAAAAATATTTTTCTCTTCACACTTCCAACATTTACAAGGACTAGAGACTAAGAATATTTATGTGCACATTACTATTCCAAATAGTCTTTATTATTAGTTCGTCCAAACATACCCTGAGTTTGTAGAGCACAACCTAAGTGTGAGATCACCAAAGCTTAATGTAATACCCTGAGTTTCTGAAATGGATAAAATTTTGTATTTATAATTGTAGTTTGTGAACCTAATTAGAAAAGCAATTGAATACATAACAAAATTGAAAGTAAACAATAGCACATGTTGAGATTTGAACTCCCTAACCTCCCTAACAAAGAGCAAGCCCTCGGCAAATCCTTTCACTGACACTAGCAACTACTTTGTCATATAGTAATGATTAACAAATAGTAAAATATAATATTCCGAGCCAATGCAGATCGGTTCCTCCCTGTACCATTCAATTACTTAACTAGGTGAAGGCGGAGAAAAGCTTGTCTTCATACATTCATTAGATAAAATTGAGGTAGAGGCATCCAACACAAGCACATATTTTCATATATTAATTGAGTTTCAAATGATACTATCGAGGAAACAACTCTACAGCTAGCCATTACCAAATAATCTATGCTCCAAAATAACATGTCAGATTTGGGACAAACAATAGTTGCAACAACACCAATGTCTTCCTAATCAGGTATATATATTATTGGCATTTACAAATATTAAACATATCCTAGACTAAGTATGACAGAAAAATAGCATTATTTTCTCATAAGCTGGCTAAAAAAATGACATGGTAACACTACCTTATATGTTCTTCCTCCAAAAAATAAAATTACAATTTTACCATATATATGATTGAAATTTTATTTACATTTTGGATGTAGGAAAGAAATCACCAAAATTGTGAATACTATCAACTTGTAAACAATAATCTAAGCCTTCCCTTTCCTTTTACCATCTAGGGCCTGTAAGAATCATTCACTGTTTAGTAAAGAAGATGCCTTATTTTATATAAACTTTGCATGTTCCTTAGGAAAATTAATTGTATGATATATACCAAGTCGTCTCAAGTCAATTAGTCAAGTCAATTAGTCTCAAGTCAAGTCGTCTCAAGTCAATTAGTCAAGTCAATTAGTCTTATGCTGGTCAGAGATGTAGTTGGCACTTACTATGGGAAAGATACAACTATTGATCAGTACTTGCTGGTCAGAGATGTAGTTGGCACTTAGTATGGTACAGATACAATTACTGGTCATGGTACACTACTTGCCAGTAGAAATCTGTCTGCTACCCACAAGATTAATAAATAGGAGGTACCTTATTCTGAAATGTTCTCATGGTGAGCACTATTAGATCCCTCGATCTACGAAAAAAAAAAAAACTTAAGTTTATTATTTATGATGAGAAGATTTAATTCTAGATCTTTATAGAGAAAAGGAATTTATAAAGCAAAAGATGCTGTGCAAACTACATCACATGTTCTTGGTTATTTGCTAGTACAAGACATCAGCTATATTTTTTGAAACAGAATGTTCTATGTTGATATGTTTGCCTCTACCCAAATGATGCTGCTTATAAATTCAAGTTGAACTAAAACCAAGCATCTGAGCTCTTGCGTTGATTTTATAGTAGCATAAACTAATTATAACAATTTGGTTTAGTAGTTGGACCCTAAGGAGCAAGCAGTTGTCTTTTCTTTGGCCCAACCTTCATTTTTATCACTGGGCCTTTATTGGACACCAAAAAATGTTTTGTTATCTCTCAAACTAAGAAGTATCAAGCACTGCTTGTAAAAATTATAAAACAATTGTAAACTTGCAAAGTAACTAGAAAGTACCTAACATCCTCTTCAATGGAATTGGGCTGAGACACACCTTCCGTGGTAAAAGGAATACTTATGCGACCAGAACTTACCAACACAAATTGGGCAGAATACCCATATGGAACTTTCATCTACAATTATAAGGAATAAAATAACTGTTTACATCTATAGTGAGAAAAAGTAATTTTGGTTGATAGAAAATGAGGAGAAAAGGACATACAGAGAGCTCAGAAGAATATTTCTCTTCAATGATAACAGAGTCAGTACTTTGTATCTTAATTTGGTATGTCGAGCGTTTCAATGTCAATAACGCCAGCTCCCAGTCATCTGAAGAATCTACCTGCATTGCATTATATAATAATTTAATTTAAAATAAATTAAATTACTTCCTACAATCCCTGCAAAACAAATATGCAGTACCCTGCTATCCTGACCAGTTCATGGTTATAGAGCAATGATGGAGGTAAATTTCATTATTTCTTTAAAAAGAAAGACGGATAGGCAAGGGGTAGGGAAAGGAATGTCTTATATTTTCTAGGGGTAACTATAATATTTTCTAATATTAATTCTTAAGTTACCATAAACACCAGGTTAGTTGAATTTAACCATATAATCACACAAGCGCAAAAGAAGAGGAGCATGATACTATGAATAAAGGTACAGAGATACCAGTGAGAATATGTTAAAAGTAGCTTTTCCAGATGAAATATAGGAATCGAGCTTATGTTGCATCTCTGGATCTGTTTAGTAATTGATATGAACCAAATTAGGATGAAAAAAACTAATTAGATACAACTATGTACAGTTCTCTAACCTAAATAGTAACATTTCATAATATAATCATATCCAAATAAATCTGCAATACAGTATATTCTTTATCAAGCTTTTGCTTATTGATGAGTAAAACGGTAATTATGATGAAAAAACCACTGATAAACTCACCACATGTTATCTTGTTTTGGTTGTTAGCAAACTGCCTCACCAATTCTCCCTACCAATTGAAATTAACCTAGTCAAAACAATGTCATGGAATATTGTTTAAAATCATCTAAATATCTAAACAGAAAATAAAAACCTGACGGCCATTGTCATCCATCGGGGTGCAGTCAACAGCAAGTAATGTGTCCACATCATCAGCTGTTACGTAATATTCTGGTACAGTTGCTCCTAAAGTACAAGATTTTAAAAATATGTCATATTTGTTGGAACTGATTAATGTCTCTATTAAATTATTTAACAAATAGTCTTTATAAGTGCACCTTCGATTGATTGCCGGGTTCCATTTTCATGATACCGAACCCACTACAAGCAAAGTAAAAAGACAACTAAGTTTTTCCCATGTATAGAAACTATTTTAAAATGCTCCTTAAACATTGACATTTGACAAAATAAATATATTACAATACATACCTGAAAAATGCAAAGAGTGGTCCCATTTGTAGGAAACCCACAGGCTGTTAACATGTTACCTGGTATAGCAACACCAGTGATTTGGAACCCTTCAATACTAGGAAATATTTCTTCTCCTAACAAAATATTGTCTTAATCAACAAGAGTTCAAAAAAGCAAAAGAAAAAAAGGAATCAGAGAGCAACAAAACCTAGTGCAAGAATTTAATAACTTTTATGCCTTTACCATCACCAGAGTATTCTGATCTTCGGTCAGCTCCATCACCAGAATTATCATCATAAAAGTTCGGATTTGAGGCATTTGCCACATCCCTGAAAGTTACACCGAATATAAACAAAGGTTCTTATATCCACCCCTGCAAAACCTGAATATATGGTGCACAGCTTTCTGAAATACAGAAATGTGACCTATAACTTTTTTTCTTCAAACTTCAAAAGACCCAAATTACCCGTCTGCCCTTATTTCTCTAGAGAGTGACTTTGCAAAAGGGTTGGGGTATGCTTAGCATCTATATATTTTGGGAGTACAAATGATACTTTTTGTTTGCAAGCATACATCACTTTGAGATTTTCCAGGTTAACATGAAAATTTCCTCAAACAAGAAACAAGATGCCCCTATTGTGAGATATAAAAATGTGCCTTGGCTGATCGTTAATGTAAGAAGAATAAAGCCTGTCAGAATTTGGTGCAGTGTTTAGATCCTTTGGATCAATCATTCCGTAATCATCAACATATCTCGGCCGTTCAAGTCCCAGCTCATACTGTTGATTAACCAATCCATACTGAGGTTGCTGATTAAAATCATTCCTTCTGGAGTCCTACAAATATTATTGACCTATGAGGTCACTATGGCATGATCTTCTCAGTTAATACAAATTGTGAAATGCGGACTTTCAAGTTGTATAATGTACCATATATGGAGGAAATTGGTTTCTCAAGGTAGTCGCCGCATTTCTTAGGTCGGCATCTGTGCCACCAAGGCTAGTCTACAATTAGAAATATAAAAAATATAATTAACATATTTTCTCAGGAAACAAGACTGTCTTTTATGAATTTAAGAGTTTTATAATTACTTACAGTCAAAGATCTTAGCTTTGAATTCATCTGCTGACTCACTCTCTAGAGTTCCAAATGAAAAAGAAAACAGAAAATTATAATTGTGAGGCACAACCACCATGACATAAGACATATCAATTACAATAAGAACAGTTCTTATGGATCATATTAGGTTGCCTCTAGGTGGGACCCAGGTGGTAAAATTGCAGTACGATTGGCTATCAATTGCGGTATTGAGAACACTGATCTTGCTAAAATTTTCTTATAAAAGGATGGTCTGTCTTATTATCAAGTAAATACCATGGACTATCTGTTTTAATATTGCTCTTACACTAAACAAATTTGGCAGTGGTTAGAAACTTACAATTCTTGCTCAATTCAATTTGATATTATTAAAGAGATTTGGCAGTTTATTCTCAAATTGAAGGTAGTTTAAAAAATATATCCAAATTATATTTTCTGCTTTATAATGGGCCTGTTGGTTGGAAAGAAATTAAGTTTGCCTTAAGCAGGAACCCAGGCAAAGGTTTGGACAAGGCATCGCTGATTAATTCTCTTTGGTTGGTGTTTGTTTGAATGATTAAGTCTAACTGTCTGTTAATTTTGTATGTTGAAAAACCGAACCTATGTAGGATTCTATGTTTGATTTGGTAGTTGTTTTTTATAGTATGATGATGTAATAGGATAGTTCTATGCTTAGCTTTCTTAGGATGATTTTGTACTTAAAAAGGAATTATATCAGTGGTTTGGTATGAGTCTCCTTAGCCCTTATGATTTCAATGAAATCGGTGGGATAAATCCCACTTTTATCAAAAAAAAAAAAAAAAAAGTTTGCTTTGAGCACACTTCTCCTAAGTGGGTCTTTGTCAGATTGGAAATATTGCTAACCAAGTTGTGGATTTGTTAATTAGGAGACAAGTGGAAGAAATGGTTAATTCTGAAGTTCCAGTGAGATTTAGCTTTGATTCCAGGGAAAATTGCGGACGAAGAAGGTGGTTCTGGGCATATATAGCACAGTGCTCTGATGCTCAAGGAGGCTTGGCTATTGCTGTACAAACATGAAGGCTGGCGGATCATTCTAAACAATGCTTGCAAATTGATGTATTTTTTAGGGCCTTTTGTAAAAGTTGCCTCAGAGGAAACTGTGTACTATTTATTGGTTTGTGTTCTGTCAACTTTTAATTGTTTCCATTAATAGGAAACAGGTGATCCTTGAGATCACTTTTTAAAAACAAAACAAAAACAAAAACAAAAAAAACAAAAAATTAGGTTACCTTTGTACCATTTGAAATTGTCGATGCATTTATTATGGGTGGCCGAACTTCATTCTCGGCTAATAAGCTAAGCATTGAGGAAGTAAATATGTATACATCCTCCTCTACAATCTGCAATGACACAGATAATAAAATATCCATAATAGTTTTAAATGATAAAAATGCGTATGCCAATTACAAGTTTGCGTAGGACTGCTTACATACTTTTAGCTCGTTAGCCAGCCTAAGGTTTTCTTCTATATAACTCTTTTTCTGATTTAGTTCTTTTAAGGTGCTGGATATGGCATCGTCTTGCTTCTCATCTAGCACCTGGATTGAAAACAAAATACAACAATTAACACAAAAATACAACAATTAACACGATATGGAAAAGGTTAGTAGAAGTAAAGATATATCAATCATGTCCACATACAATTCTTAATTCAGTAAGCTTTCTCTCCAAAATGTGCTTTTCGCTTAGTAGCTGCAGTTCCTGCAAAATTAACAAGAAAGGTCACAATTAAACTTCAATCGTGGTTTTCCGTTTTCCTAAAAAATGTATCATAATTTTAGGGGCATCGCAGGATGGAGACAGAAGTTTTGACTACGGGGGTCAATACATATACATAGAAGTACAGGGACCAACCATAAAAAGTTGACAAGAAGTACAGGGTCAAATTTATAACAATTTAGTATAAAATGCTTTAAAAATATAACATTCCCAAAGCTTTCTTGATAACAAATGGGGGTCAATTGAAACCCATTCTCTCAATATGCATCCACCATAGGGGCATCTTTAATATTTTACATACTCTCAATCCAGCATCAGCCACTTGCTTTTTGAGAATCAACGCCTCTTCCTCTAGCGATCTTGTTCTAAAAAAGAGCTCCTGCCAGAAAAAGAAATTTCATATAAACCCCTCAAAAACTTTCAATGATGGCTGGTGCGGTCCAAGATGTTGGCTTTGGCCACTTTATCCAGACAGCCACTGCATTGGAAGACATACATGAGGAATAGACCACTTCGAATTCTAATCTATTGCGACTGACAATACACTGTTTTTATTTATGACATTCAATTAATCAAAGTTTAAGAGAGTTTTCTCCAAATCTTTAAAATGTACAAGGGCTTTTTTGCAATTCACCTTGATCTCAGGATCCAACTCTTTGCCATAATCATCAGGAAGAGCTGCTTTGTAAAATTGATGCCTACAGCAATACAAGGACACAGTTTCATGCATATCTTTAAGTACCTCAAAAGTTAAAATCAACCCATTCAATATCATGCATCTAGAAAGATTTATATTGCATTATAACCACCTTCAGAATCTTGAAAAAATTTAATCGCATTATACACCCTTCAGAATCTAGAAAGATCCTCTTTTTATTAAAGCCTTTTAGATAAAATCTTTTATTTCATCTTTTGGGATCATTATTTCATGGGCCAATTGTTTTTTTGCAGGTTTAGAGATTTGAACTTGAAACCAAAGTGTCAAAAAATTAAACCAATTTCAAACACTCCCTTGAAAGTTTCTGCATTTGGAGTAACCTATAAACTGACCTTACTGAGGAATCGACGCTAGTTGTCCAGGGTACCGCATCGCTGTTACCATTCGTGAAAACAGTATGAGAAGGTGTTACGTCAGGTCGTGTCAGATCAGTTGACGACTGACGATCAGAAGTTATGTAATGGATTGGAGCATTGAAAGGATCTCGCATGTTTACTTCTTGCAAATTAAACCCTGCAAGTAAAAGAAAAAATGTTTGAGCTCTCATGCTGCACAATTGTTTGGCAAATGGATTACCATGTAAATTATAATCAACAAGTACTGACACATACCATTGCCAATTTTGAGTCATATGTCCAATCACTACCAAAGCAAAGAATATTTTTTTATGCTGTAGGTATTTGGGATTATCAACTGAATAAGAGGACATTTATACTTTAATTTGCTTGCCAGTCAATCTGTTTTTACCATGTCCTGAAAGGATTTGAAGTGTAAATAACGGCCTGAATTAACCACGTGACATAAGAGACAAAAGATAATCTACTTAGCGCGTTGATCAATACACGACATGTTTTCTTTCACTGACAAACTGCAAATTTCCTTCCTATAGACCTGCCAAGGGGCGGGGGGTTGGCTCATACCTTGCCCAGCTTGCTCAAATCCGGTTCGGCCCTGACTTGAGAAGAAAAGTCCAAACCCAACTTGAATTATTTTAAGCCCAAGCCCTGTCCTGCCCTGCCCAAATGATGCTCGATATTCGGCCCAGCTCGGAAAAAGCCCGTTATTCACAGCTGAACAGCCTTGTCTTCTGTACACAAAACAAATTACAAGAGACGAGGCACCAAATTAGTTGTTTTTCTGATGCTACCTTCTGAAATATCAATTGACCTTGTAAAGATGAGGTAAAATATACATTTTTGAGTTGGTACAGCTCTAGCCTAGGCTTCTCACACGTGCGTATCTTCATTGTTTATTTAGTGGCGCTCTTCTGGCAGCCCTCAAATAGAATTTGTGTTACAATTGTTAGTGAAAGTCAACCAATTTTCCAACCAAAGGAATCTAGTACAAAACCAAATTTGTAGGAACAAAGAGATAAGAATGCAGCTTAGATATCAGATTCCGAAGTTATATCAAAAGTCCAAGAATAATTGACACAAGTTTGGAATATTTCATTCCAGGTCATTTGGTCCTTACTGGATGTTTAGCCAATCCTAATGAAAACCAACTAAATATTGACCAGAAAGGAAAAGTAGACAGAATTTAAAATATGAAAACTTTTTAACCAAAAACAAATTTCATTTCAGCATGAGTCGAGAACAGTATGAAAATCAATATACCATGCTAGAAGTCCATCATATGATTGACTTTCATTACTCGCTTACATGGCATGTAATCTTAATGTAATAAACAATTTTCACACATCTATTGTTCTTCTTTCTAATATACTACTCTTGCTTCTATTATGATATTCCAATACATCTGTTATAAGGTCATGTTAATTTTGATGTTAAAGGGGAAAACTGAAAACATATATATGCTTACAAGAAAACATGAACTTAAAAAATTACATAATGAGTGGATATACATGCAATGACATGTGAAAGGTTGTTAGTGATGTGCTTATAATTGCCAATTGGTTATTAACAAACTAATTGAGATTTAGGACCTGGGTCATTGATTATTTGAGATTTGGATTGAGCTAAAACCCTGGAAAATAAAATAATATATACCACTGAAAGACTGAAAACAGTTTTCTCCCAATATATAAATTTACATTCAACCTCCATAATTCATCCACAGTTGCCCCAAAATTCAAAAGATGCCTATTATAACTCTAAAATTCAACTAATTGTAATTATACCTCAATTTAGAAACAACCATAGCTAGAAACATTTTATGTCAAAGAAAAAGGAATCAGAGAAGCAGCTTACCGAGATGAGCACCAGGAAAGATGGTGCTGGTAGGAGGAGAGATTGAACGGGCAGTGTAAAGAGAGAGACAGCGCACCGCAACAGTGAAGGAGGCGAGAGATAAGAGAGAGAACGCGCGTGTGAGAGCGACAGGTGAAGTAGTTTGGTTTAGATCCGGAGAGGAGATTAGGAATCCGGAGAAAGACGAAGACTTGGGACTTCAGAGAGAACAATCTGGCGAGATGCTATTCTGAGAAGAAGATTTGGGTTTTTGCTCGGCCTTTATCAGATTCGGCCTCAATTAAATTAACATTTTGGACAAGGGCCTAGTATTGGTCTTTATACAGACTTGGGCCCATGCTAACAGGCCTATCTACAAAAAGAACCAAAGAGTCATAAACCGCTCAAGAGCTGATACATGAAGTAGAACAAAAGGCGAAGAGAGAAAAAAATGTATGTTTGGTCGTAAAACAAGAGTAAGCTAGAATAGTCAAATCAAGAATAACTATTGTTTGTCTTATTAGAATAGTTAAATCTCAAAACTCTTAGGAATGACCTATTTTAATATGACAAAACGTTTGGACTCACTATTCTAGTTATTATAACTCAATCAAATACCGAATAGGCTATTCCAAATAGCTTAACTCTAAAAATAACTTATTCTCAATCCAACCAAACATACTCTAAGAGTACAATGCCTTATGCCTCTAGTCTGTCAGTGGTATGACTCTTCAGCAGAGGAAGATTAATACCTTAGCTACTGTTGCTTGATTTTTGGGCTATGTTTTCAGTAATTTACTGCACTTGGTGTGTTACTATTTTGAATTGTGGCATGTGTTGAACTGAGGTACGTTTCATCTCTTATTTCATACCTTGGTACCAGTCAGTAATATTTAGGTCTTTAAATATATGGTATGTTTCATTGTATAGGACAGTGTATTTGCTGTTTATAAGGAGCAACAGAAACGGATAATAGGACTTGCGTTTGTAAATCAAGAGATATATAAAGGCTTCTCTAAATCTTTAGAAAGGAGATATTCTGGTACTTGAATGATGAGGATAAGACTATTGTATGTTATCTACCCTAAACCCTACAAACTCAAAGAAGAAATTGATAAGATTTCACACAAGCATCGAACCATTTTCGTAAGAAATCGCACCATATTGTCATAAGAGCCTCAACAGCTGCTAAATGCATTTGGTCTAGGTTACAACAAATCAGTCCAACACAAAAATAAGGGGAAAAATAAAGCTATTTGATATTTTAATAATGTAACAGCATTCACCTGCATATGCATTGAAACACGGCAAATACTAATGGCAACTTCAACAAGTTACAAAACACGAGTAATGGTAGCGGTAGGCAAATACAAAGTCTGTTCTATATAAGTTTAAATTTCACTCTATAACTGATGGAAAGGGGGAAAAAAAAAAATTTAACCACACACAGCAACTACACACCCATCTTATGAATGGCAAGAAAAATCTAAAAAACATTTGATTGGCTAAAAGAAGATCTGGCGTCGAGGTGTATATGCCATCACCCACTTGGAGACGAGTCATGTATTGACATAAGAATTCGAATAAAGAGGTGCATTCTCTCAGAGGATACGGTCTTGAAGGTCGTTCATGAGACTTGAAGCCAATGATGTCAGTTTTTTACCGGTTTCTCCTGCCATATTCTTTAGCGATGACAAATCTTGAGTTGCCTAAAAAAAAAAAAGCAAAATGAGAATCATAAAGAAGAGGTTAAATTAAACAAAAAAGTTCCAAAATTATTACTCGTTTACTGTTTTGGTCCTTGGGCATTCCAATAACTTACAACAGTAACTCCTACCATAATTTTCCAATTGATTGACTGATCTTGTCTACATTGAATAGGAAATATATCTATAATTATAACCACAAGATAATCACATCAACCCATAATGCAAACTGCTATGCTCATCAGCCATAATGAGGACTAAACAGTAAAGTAAACAAATACTGATAGGACTTAAATAAGATATTAACTGGTGATAAGTCAGCACCTGTTATAACCTAAATAGTTTTTTCAATAAAGGTTAAAATTAAAATGTTTACCTGGAAAGAGAGACGGTTGATGAGGTCAGCAGCACTAATATCAAGTTGAGAATCGTCATTATCGTGACCAAAAAGATCAGCACTGGATATTGATGAAGACCCCTATCAAATAAGTAAAAGACTTTAGCTTAAACTGCTGATATCAATGCCCCTAGTTTACACTGAACTTTCTAACCTGACAGGCAATAAATATGCCTTCGTGATGTTTATATATGTCATTATGCTCAATTGGTCATTGTTATCACAATAAACCCAGCAATTTCCATATAGACCCTCCCAATCTTGTCATTATGCTTCGAAAATTGTCATTATGCCTTCATCTAGACCCTCCAATCATGCAACTAAGGCCCTCTCAATTCAAACATAAATGGAATGAGATATTCCATGGGGATGAGTGGAATATCTATTCTATTAAAATGGTAGTTGGAGGAAGAGATATTTCATCCGGATAGAATCAGATCTATTCCACTCTGCCCAACACGATTGGAATAAAATGGAAATGATCTCTATTCCCCATTCTTAAATCCAACTTTGCTTAACACCACAAAAAAAAAATGAATTAAACCCAGTCAGGATAGGCATCCAGTTCACCACATTTTTGCTTTGCCTTACGACAAAATCCATGTCATGCAAAAAAAAAAATATAAATAATAAAAAACTAAAAAAAATATACATAAATAATATCATTAGATGTCCCAGTAAAAACATACGGCATATTTCTGAAGGGAGATCCCGGCCTCTCGGTCAGCTCTGCTCTGATCACCAAAAAACTGTGCTGAAGAAATTGCCTTTGCATTGGAGAACTTTTGCCTTGCCTCATTAGTCACCTCAACCTGATCCAAAATTAATAGTCAACAAATTGATAACTTCACCAAAAACTATGAATGTAGTGAGACATGGCAGAGGGGCCAATTGACCCCACTGGAATTAGAAAAGTTTGCTGTTCTGGTGATATTTGAAATATTTTTTTTGCCAATATACATGTAGTGCTTTTGATCCCCTACAATTTTAATTACGGCTGTGCTCCACAACCAAGGGGTGAAATCGCAATAAAGGGAAGGGAAGGGAAGTGAACGAGCGCCATTTCACCTTCTCTCCACCCCGATTTGGGGGTAAGGATTTCACCAAAATCCACAGAGCATTCCCCTCCGCACAGTGTCACTCCCCTCCGCTCTCTCTCCATTTCACCTCTATTTCACCTCTTCTGAAGCAGGTAAACCCATCCGGTCAGACGTGGTCTGGCGAAATTCCCCCTCCGCACAGTGATTTCTCCTTCCCCTCCCTCCGTGTACCCCCTTCTGGAGCAGAGTCTAATTATCTTTCTTTTTTTTACTCCCCAATTATTGTTTGAAGAATTAAAAATGTATATTCATATTTTTAGAAGTATAGATAATTCTATTAAAATGGCTTATATGCATCTAATGTAACTCCGCAGGTTCTTATAGTATCTTATTAAAATTAGAACTTTAGTATTCATATAGTAAATTTAACTTTCGAAGCATTAGTTTCTGCTATATAGATCTAATAAAATTTGAGATATATCGTACTGCCATATGCACATATCATATCAGATACGATACTTGTATCCATATCCATGCCAAATAGATGAAAATTGTCATTATCCTGACAGTCGAAACAATTAAGGCAGCACACCAGGCAGTGCATTATTAGTTGATAATTCAAACAATCAGACTGAGGTTCAACAGTTTAGATGAAGATACCTGAACTTTGGATGAAGAAGACGAAGATTTCTTGAAGCTGCTGTCCATACCAAACTCAGCAAAGAAATTAGAGGATTTAGGTGCGGCCACATGGCCGATAACCTGATTGCCATCTGAGCTGGTCTCAGCAGAACCAGTATTCTCTGTGTACTCAAACCGGGAAGGATACGATGGGCCCTTCTTGTCAGTGGTAGCTGCTGTGCTGGTCAGGGATGGCAGGGAAGGTGCTGGTTCCTCTGGCTTCTGATCATACAGGCTCTCACTTGGCTGTATTTTATACACATTAATAGATAAATCAGTTATACATAATGTTGACATATTTTCATCCCCGCATAAAAGGGAAATATAAGCTTTAATACGCATAGTTTTTATCTAATACATTGTATAAGATAAGCTTGTCAGCTTATGATAGAGAAATGTCTTGTGAGTTTAACTAAGCAGTGCCAAATAGCACTTTTTAACTAACTTGCTCAGCTTTTAATATACATTTCTTCAGCACAATTATTATTCTCATTTAGAAGATAGAAGTACTGATGATATTTAGCAGCACCTGTGTTACTTATGAGGCCTCTTTAAAGTACCTATCGGGACATAAGGATTAAGGACTATAGAAATAACGACAAGAAAGAATTGGTAAACAAACACAAACGACAAAAAAGAAAGGTCTCAATTTTTTGCTTTCAAAACTATTACCTCAACATCAGTTTATTATCTTCTCAAGGTGGAAACATGGATATACCATACAGTACCAAATTGCTCAAATCAACAGACCAACCATACTCACTATACCTTGGTAGTGAGCTTGCGCACACCAAGCCCTCCAGTCTTCCCTCCTATTTTCTTTGAACCAATTGGCTTCTTAATTGCAGTGGGATAAGTTGGTGCCTTCGGTGACCTAACAACTTCAGACTCAGTGGCCATGGTCACCTTAACTGCTGGCTCAGTCAGCTTAAGCTCCGGCATGCCATTGGCTGGCTCAGGTGGTGCAACCATAGTAGGTGTAACTGGAGAGGAGGTGTTACTATTGACACTGGAGATGTTCTCTGACACGCTCTTGGCAACTTCCTTTTGGAGGATTTGGCGGTAAAGCTCAGCCGCACGGGAAGTGTACTTAGCCTCTACCTTTCCGCCATCTGACCACCCATGTTGTTTAAAGAATACGTGGGCACGGTTGTTGCCACCAAATGCCATTGTCTTTAACTGTTCTGGTGTCCACGAATCCAAATTGGTTGATCTATACAACATAAAAAATAGCAGTTCTCTTCAGTATATTTTTCGAAAGGATAAGAGTAGTTAACCTGCAGTGACATGTACTGATAGACATAATTGTATTTTCCTTAACTCTGATTATTACAATGTTGTTTTTACATTCAGCTTTTAGTACTAAAAAAATGAGATTGCAGCAGAGTCGATAGATAAATGGAAATGCACTTCTGCTTGCTTTTCAATCTTAAGGTGTAATGCTGTATTCTGATACCTAAATTTCAGTAATCAAAAGGCCTCTGGTTTACCATACAAACATGTAAAACACGTTGAGAAGAACAAAATAAAGCAGCAATAAGACAACTCCTGTGGCCTAATAGTAGTTAATCCAACAAACCCAAGTAAATAGATAACTAGCTAAGACCCTTCAAATATAACCTAATTAGGTTAAGAAATGATAATACCTAACAAAGCTGATGTGTACGCCAAGGCTCCGGTGCACAGCCGAGCAATCAATGCAGAGGAACACTCCATAAGTCACAGAAGCCCATGACGGATTCTTCGCATTGCAATCAAAGCACATCTATGCAACACATATTTCCCAGTAAGATTAAAAGGAACCCAGATCCATAATCCAGATCGATCAGCGATTCAGATCTGATAACCACTCTTTCTCAGATCCGCAAGACAAGTTAAGAATTACAATCAACCAGATCTAACAAAATAAAGAGAGTGAGATGGAGATTAACCTTGTTATCCGATTTCGCCTTGAGCTTTCTGAAAACGGCGTTCTTGTCTGAGAAATTGTCCATGGCCATGGTAAAAGGAGGTCGAGCAACCAGAGATCAGATTCGTCTCGAAAATCGAAGATGGGAGTTGGTTGGAGAAATCGAGATCACAGGACCAACCAAAGCGTTCCTGCCTCCCGGTTGTTGTTTGTGTTTTAAATTTCGTGAAATAAAGAGGCCTCGAGTCGTACAGAGGAGGAGAGAGGGCTCGTGGCCTCGTGGGTCGCGGAGAGGTCAATTCTGTGATTTCTTAGAATTGTTAGGTTTCTTTGCGTGACTACTAATCCGTATTCTATGCACTTCCACTGTAGCAATTAACTGATTTTTGGGTCCCGCAAATTCTATCACGGCATGTAATCCTCGTAATTAATATCACTAAAGTAACTTAAATTTTGAGTTTAGATCCGGATCGTTAGATCTGTTTCGGCACGGACCGGATTAGTTCAGATTCTGATCGGACGGTTTGGATCTAAATTCAAATTTGGATTACTTTAGAGATCCACTTGAATGGATATGAAAATATTATCATGCAAGAATTGGTGCAATCCACTTGAATGGATATGAAAATATTATCATGCAAGGACCCGACATTTAAGATGAGTTTACAAGAAGAAAGAAATATGATTAATTTGATTCAAGCGGTAGAAGGCAACAATATTGTTGTTTTAGAACAATTATTATGTTTGCATAATATTTTAATATTTAAGTTTTATTTCTTTCCAGTTTTGACCAGTAGCCTTGCTGGTTAAGTGTTGTGCTTTTATGTTTATTTCCTTCCAATTTCAGCAGCATGTTATATATACTATTGCCTCCATTGTAAAAGACAATTAGAAAATTTTATAAAATTTGAGAGAGGTTTTCTCTTTATTGTTCTTGACTAAACTTTGAACTTATCAAAGGGGCATCAGCCTTTGTGGAGTTCTTTTCTCCTTGGTTCCTGAATTTCTGAAGATCTTCAACAGGTCAAGGGTAAGTTCTTATTTCTTGATTCTTGAAACCAGATTTCAGCGAGTTGGGGTTTTCCATCGATTTGATTTGACTTTCTTGGGTTGATTTCGATTTGTTTGTGGGTCCAAATGATGCGAACCCACAGGAGATTTACTCCTTTGAACCCACAAACAAATTGAAATCAACCCAAGAAAGTCAAATCAAATCGATGGAAAACCCCAACCCTGAAATCTGGTTTAAAGAACCAAGGAATAAGAACTTACCCTCGACCTGTTGAAGATCTTCAGAAATTCAGGAACCAAGGAGAAGAAGAACGCCACAAAGGTTGATGCCCCTTTGATAAGTTCAAAGTTCAGTCAAGAACAATAAAAATAAAATCTCTCTCAAATTTTATAAAATTATTTAACTGTCTTTTATAATGGAGGCAATAGTATATATAACTTACTGCTGAAATTGAAAGAAAATAAACATAAAGACACAACACTTAACCAGCAATGCTACCGGTCAAAACTGGAAAGAAATAAAACTTAAATATTAAAATATTATGCAAACATAATAATTATTCTAAAACAACGATGTTGTTGCCTTCTACCGCCTGAATCAAATTAATAATATTTCTTTCTTCTTGTAAACTCATCTTAAATGTCTGGTCCTTGCATGATAATGTTTTCATATCCATCCAAGTGGATTGCACCAATTCTTGCATTGCTTCCTTGATTTTCTTGGCTCGTGACCGTAAGATTGGTTCGTCTGGAATTTGCAAATGATTTGTTGTGTGTTGGAACTCATCAGTTAGATACCATATTGTCATCGGATTTGAAAAGTTGTTGAAATAATCAAGCATAAAAAATAAAATTAAAAACATATAAGGATAGTTAAGATCTTAAGCTTTTTATTCATAAACATCATTATATCGATAATTATTTGGGTACGGCTCCAATTGGACTTGAGGGTTCTGTGTCCGTCCGATCTGCTTTAAGATCTATGCGCACCACTTCAATATAATGTGTGTTCGTTTTAAATATTTGTGTCTACGGATCTTAAAACGGATTGGACGGATGCTAAATCCATAAGAAACAAATTGTTCCCCATTACATTATGCTGCTAATCATCCGATCAGTTTGCTCTTCTTATATATTTTGATCACATCATTCATGTATTTGCATAATTTGCACAATCAAAGGATATAATTATGTTAACTATGCAACTTTAGTAACATGTTTATAAAGGCAATTATTTCATCATTGAATTATGATTCGACTGATCAATTTTGTGTTATGAGTTAGAAGCATTTGGTGCCACCACGAGGGAATGGCACCGGATCCCCCCTCCACACAACATTTCAAAGTTATTATTTTTATGTTAATGTGATTTTATAAAAGAGTAAATTAAATGTTTCGTTTTTCGAATGAAACGGAATTATAGCCTTTTTAACAAATATATATATATACATAGAGCAAAATTAGGGTGTGATGTGTTCACCAAGAGGGTTTAGTGAGCACAACTCTAAAAGTATATCAGATCGGTTCAAACGACGAATCCAAACTGTTAAAATCCATTACTTCATGATTGATGCATGTACATACAAAATTTTAAAAGTTTCGAATTCATTTGTTTCAAAGTCAAGCGGTAATATTCCTCTTTGTTTCATTCAAATTTCTATTTCTCCTTTCACTTATTTACAACATTTTACATCTTTTGTCATGAAACTTAAGAATAATGGTTTTGTAGTGTGGGACGCCATATGATGTGCGAAGAGACTACTTCAAGTCGATATATGGTAATTGTTGATGAAATTTTTATTTATCATCTTATATATACAGTTATACACATATTTTGCCGAAATTTTTTTAGTTGACACCTTTCAAAATCAAATTAAATGAATACCACCCTGGGGTCTGATTTTCAATCCTACCACCCATGCTAACCCAGTTCGCGCACTGAGTTGGCGCACCAGGTGCGAGGACTGAGTTGGCGCACCTAGTGCATGATCCACAGTGCATGAACCTAAATAAATGACTTATTAATTTAATAATTTTAATATTTGACCCGCTTCAGTAAAAAAAGAATAGTTTATTGTGTCAGGTATAAAATGATCAAGGTTCACCATGAACCATTAGTAATTTCAAATTTTCTATAGTTAAAATATATGCACCAAGTCTATTCAAACAAATAAATAATTGGAGATTCATCCTCCCCACCCAGCTCTTCCGAAGTTCGGTGTCTTTTTAAAAACAAATGCAAAACATAACTTAAATCTCAAATCAAATCAAGCTATAACGATTCTCATCCAGATTATGTGAATCGGTCTGGAATCGGCGCAGATCGTGCTACTCGGCCGATTCAACACTCTTCAACCCATTTTTTTTTCTGTAACTCGCTTTCCGAGTAAATCGGTCCAAAATCGGATCGATCTTGTCCGATTCTTTAATTCGGTTAAATTTAATATGACCAAACATTTCTTTAATTTGAAAGGGACGAGGATCTCAGATGGCTAGCTAAGTATCTTTTGGCAAGAAAGATACCCTTTAATTAAAAAAAAAGTACGAGAGAGAGATATGCATGATTGGACTTGGCATTATTAAAAAGACACCGAACTTCGGAAGAGTTGGGTGGGGAGGATGAATCTCCAATTATTTATTTGTTTGAATAGACTTGGTGCATATGTTTTAACTATAGAAAATTTAAAATTACTAATGGTTCATGGTGAACCTTGACCATTTTTACCTGGCACAATAAACTATTCTTTTTTTACTGAAGCGGGTCAAATATTAAAATTATTAAATTAATAAGTCATTTATTTAGGTTCATGCACTGGGTGCGCCAACCCAGTCCGCGCACCTACCAATTTGGTGCACGAACTGGGTTAACGTGGGTGGTAGGATTGAAAATCAGGTCCAGAGGTTAATTTGATTTTTGGGCTTGTCAACTAAAAAAATTTCGGCATATTTTGAATCTGAAAGTCACAATCAAATTTGTTTGTATGATAAAGAGAATCAGCTTACCATCACTCATTTTCAAATGTAAAGGTACTTAAATTTTGAACTTCAGTTATTCTATTTTTAACCTTCTGTTTAGCAATTAGTCGATTGTAAATATTAATTAATTATATTAATAAAAGGGACTTCAAAATAAAGTCAACATATCCTCATCTTTTTATCTGAACAGTGGATCACAAGAAGCCAATATGTTTTAATTTTTTTTCAATTGGTCACTAGTATTCAGAGGCGAATCCAGTGAGAAGCTATGGGGTCAATTGACTCTTATTTATTTTCAAAAATTTTATGCTTATACATATATTATGTATATTTTAGAATAAAATGCTACATAACTAATAAAATTAATTCTCATTCAAAATATAAAATTTTTATATGATTAATTTCCATTCAAGTCGGTGAAACTATCTATAATCTTCATTGGTATATGATTCAATACGATTCATGGATGGCATGTCAAATCTTTGACCACATAGGTCCAGTTTCTTTGACACGTGAGCTAGCCAAAAAAGGGGCAGAATTGTTCTTGCAACTAACTATAAGTGATTCTTTTGTTTGATTAAGCAAAAGATGGTAAATATATGTCACAATTAGTCTCATTTTATTTCAAATTTTTGTATTTATATGTAATTTTCTATATATATTGGAATAAAATATTATGGGTACCGTAAAATTGACTTCCAATCGCAATATAAAAAATTTATATGATTGACTTGATTCACATTTGATCCCTATAGTTTGAAGGTCTGGCTCTGTCCTGGTTAATTCGCATCTATTAATCTCGCCAAATATTTTATTCAAAAAAAAAATATATGAAAACATAATTTTCAAAATCTTCTTTTCTAAAATTGAACCTTAGATGTATTGGAGATTTGAATTCTCTTGCCAATGATGATAAGTAAACGGATCTTGAACTTTGAAACTTTTTAATAAAATTTCATCAGGTCTAGAGCACAAATGCACAATACTAAATTGTCAAATCGGATTCAAATTAGTTTTATGCATTACAGTCATTATTTTAATTTTATCAATTTGTCAAGTACTATAACAACTTAACAAGTAACAAATTTCGTTAGTATTTTTAACATTATCTCATTAATTTATGATAATTTAATGATTCAACTTGATCACAATAGTACTAAAATTTTGGCAATGCATTATCTTATGAGAAAAAAATCAAATGACAAATTGAAATTTTGACAATGCCTTTTCTCATAAGAGAAGGCATTGTCAAAATTTTAGTACTATTGCGATCAAGTTGATTCACTAAATTATCATAAAATAATGAGACTGTTAAAAACATAAAGAAATTTGTTACTTGTTAGAGTACTTGACAAATTGATCAAATTTTGACAATGCCTTTTATCTTTGAACTAGTCCAACTATTGTTTCAAAAACAATGTTTTACTATGAACAATTTATTCTAGTTTTTTACTTTGCTTGACATGTCATGTGTAAAATTTGAATAATTTTGCAGACTCAATATAATGCTTTGATCAAGTTGCATAATATGATTTCTCAAAGGCAGATATTCTAACACCCAATTAAATCCAAGTAAATAATTTGAATATGAGGAGGGATCTACTTACAACATTTGTAGTTACAACATCTTACAACAATTCGGTTTTACAATTTTCAAAGTCCCAACAGTCGATCCAAACCGTTCAACATGATCTCTATATTAAAATGTGCTTGGAGATCAAATTTACAATATTTTACAAAACCGCTGTGTTTAGACAATTTTGAACCACTGAAAAACAACCGTTTTATAAAATACTTAATGTATATTAAAGAAATTCAAAAAAAATGTAAAATTTGATCTCCGAGCACATTTTAATGTAGATATCATGTTAAACAATTTGAATCGACCGTTTAGAATTTGAAAATCACAAAACTGAATTGATGTAAGATGTTGTAACTTACAAATATTATAAGTGGAACTCTCCTCTTTGAATATTAACCTGACCCAAAAGGCCGAAACCAATCAATTAAATCAATAAACTTTGTGATCAGTACAACTCAGCCCAAAGGCCCAAACCCAAGGACTCAACAGGCCCAAAATCCTTAATTCTGGCAAATGGGCTAAATCTTTTTCATATTTACTAGAATTTGCTCCATTTCATCTTTTGCTTAACTAAGACGAACGGATCAATTAAGTATGATTGATCATGTAAATCAAGACTAATTCATATTTCCAATCCGGAAAAGTAGTTCAAGCGTCATAAACTTTTGCTTTACTTCAAGATAAAGTTCGGTTATTACGAGATTATGCGGAATGAGATTTTATGAGCAGGGGCGGACTCAGAGTGTTCCAGGGGGCCAGCTGCCTTCCTGGATTTTGAGTTTTGGTGGAGATTTATCGGTTCCGACCGATTTTGCCCCCCCCCCCCCCCCCGAAATTTTTTTTGCCCCTCTCTGGACGTTTAATTTGTAATTCGAGTTAAATTTAGGATTAAAATTGAAATAAATCTGTTGAATTTTGATTGGTAATTAGAATTATAAGTCAAAGCATCAGAAATTACAAGTCAAAGCATTGGAAAGTATAAGTTAAAGCATTGTTTTTTATCGATTATCCAATTGGTTAATGGATTTAAATCCGATTCGATATTTTTTTGCCTCCCTAACGAAAATCCTGGATTCACCCCTGTTTATGAGTACAAAAGCTCACAGATTAAATATGGATTACTCATGAATATACACTAGAATGATTACAAAAATGTGTTAAAATAAATATTTGATTTCGTGAGAATGTGCTAAAATGAATGTGTATATCTATTAAATTTTTTTAAGAAAAATAAATATTTGATTTCGATATAATATTTGAATTATAAGAAAAATAAAATATCACCGACATTAGCCTAGATCAAAATGAATACACGCATATTGAATTTCTTCTGAAAATTTGATAATAAGCGCGTGAATGTATTGGAAAGATGATGAGTTAGAAGCCTATTAATCTCTTCTTTGAAAAAGACATATTGTGTAGAGGAGAGCAGGTTGGGTCCGATGAGTTTCGAGACCGTCTGATCTGCTTTAAGATTTGTACGCATGAATTTTAAAACAGATGCGAAAGTTAAGGGCGCAAATTTTAAAACAGATCAGACGGTCATCGAACCCATCGAACTCACTTTGAGTTCGATGGGCATCGGACCCAATTGACCTCTGTGGAGAGAAATACAAGAGTCGTACAAAAGTAAATCGACTTCGGTCGAATTATTTTTCATCATATTTTTGTGAAGAATTCGGTTTACGTATGTAGATTTGCGAGAAGACAATCGTAATATGCATGTTACACAACAGCCGGTGCTATGTACTTGTATTGCCGTTTTTAAATTCAAGTAGTGCATATGAATTGTTCAACATTCTCTTCATATTAAAATGTACTTGCATATCACTTTTTTTAATCTGTTACTGTTTTTTAGATAGGTAGAATATCACTTGATTTGAAAATCTGGATCATTCAAAATTAGTGATTTTCTAACTATCTAAAATAATAGCAAAAAAATTCTAAAAATATATAAAATTTGCTCTATTGTCTACGAGTGTCTTTTTATATGAAAATATAATTCATCGCACGTATCAATCCATAATAATATGCATATTATCACATACTCTAGATTGAATCTGTATCACCTCAAATACTTGAGGTGCAAGTGATAAATTCAAATCGTTTTTTTAACTTTACACGAATCTCAAAGCAGATCACATATAGTTTCAATAGACATCGAATTGAGTTTGATCCGACTAGAATTAACGTGGGTCGTCCGTTTTTTTTAAATTGCACAGCGGGGACACGGACTCTAGATTTATCCCTTCCCTTCTATGAATTCACATCACCTCAGGTTACCTGACTCAAGCAAATTACAATCGGACGGCCTATTTAACATTACACGAATCTCAAAACAAACCTCCTTCAGCCTCAATAGGCACCGGATTGAATTTGATCCAGATGGAATTAATCTGGGCCGGCCGTTGCAAATTACGACCGGTCCACTAAAACCTTGAGCGCCGAGATCAGTCGACTGGTGCCGCGTGCCCCTATGGGCTATTGCACATGCTACAAGCCTAGCTCGTGGAAAAGACTCCCTCCCTCGTGGACCCCACCCGCGAACATTTTGCTACATGAAGCGAAACAAGACACACCGTAAAAAGCCAAAGAAAATTCGCGACGTGTGAATTTCTGTTGTCGGTATTTCCCTTTTGCTTTCGGGGTTGTGATTAATAACTAAAGCGGTCCCTCGAGTACAAACAAAATAATATCACGTGGCCACGTTGGAATCTGAATATTTTAATAGTCGTGGTGCACATGATTTGAGCCACCCACCTGCTCATAAGCAACAAAGCACGTTTATTGTTCCTTGTCAATTTCATTTCCTTTTTATATATATTTTTTTCATTTCTAACCGCAGGTATTTTTTTGTTCCTTGGATAAGGTCATCTCATTATAATCCCGCTTACCTAAAAACTGGTGATGTAATATGTTTTTTTTTATAATTGTTAGATTTTCTCGTAATGAGGTGAAATGACTTTTCAATTATTTTTGGTTAATTATTTGAAATTAATTATGGAGTTCCCTTTTGTGATGTGAGTAGTAATAAGAAAACCATCATATGTCTACATGAGATTATTCATTCTTGTCTATTTTATATAATTTAGAGTGAAATGTTATGGTAAGTATAAAATTAACTTTTATTTGCAGTATAATAATTTTATATAATTAATCTCTATTTACGTTTGACACTTATAACTTGAAAGTTTAGCTCAGCTCATGTTTTCAATCATGCCTCTTACTTTTTTGATAATCTTCAGATGCAAAAATTCACAATTTTTGAAATATTTTACATTGTCTATTTAAAAAGGGGTTGTGTTACCGTCAAATCAATTAACAAGCACACACAATATGCCTTCAATATTTTACAATAGTTTAGTACAATGATTAACCAAATTGGTCCCTCGAGTACAACTGTGAGTATGAGAGTGTTAATTTTTTGCTACTAGACCAAAGACTAGTTCTCAGAAGCATTAAAAAGGCACTCGTACTCACAGTTACACTCCATATGCCATTTTTCTTGACATTTTTTTTTCCAATTATTATCAACTAAATTAATCACTTATGCGTGCACTAATTTCTTTGTTGTTTCTTAATGTTAAAAAAATTTGACCCATTTTTCAATTTTTGTAAATATTAAAATAATCACTTATTGATATCTATCTTGTAAATATTAGGCTATATATATAGGTATCAAGAATGAGATGGTAGGGCCGTAAGGTCCCAACATAATTAATTGTATTGTTCTTTGATAACTGCAACGATGGAAAAGTTTTTCCTTTTCCTTTTTCTTTTTTGAAAAGGCCGAATATCACTAAACAAAAAATACAGTACAAGAGAATTGTAGTACTAGTAGCACCATGCAAGTACAAAAAAAAAAATACATATGGTACGTATTCAAATTGTATACTACGACCCACTCACCTTTACTGGTACATATAAGTAGACACTCTGTTATAGAAGTAAGTAAGAAAAACAAAGAACTGATACATGCTAGTATGAGCTAGCAGTCGTCCATGCTCAGATGGAGATTAGTGATCCATCAATTATCATTGCCTTCAACAAAACATGCTGGGTGAAAAACAAAGTGAGTTTGAGATATTCAGGAGCAACACAACCCATTCATGGTATTATTAGAGAAAGAGGGGAGAGAAGAAGGAAAAAGAAGAAGCAAATATAAAGAAAAGAATAAAAAAGAGGAGCAGATGGAAAAAAGGATCTGGGTCTTGGTCAAGAGAGATCAGAAAAGACTTGAAACACGACTAACCAAATACAACAACAAATAACCCACAAACATTATAATATAATAAACTATATATACAACTTGTTTCACTCACTCTTTCATTGCCAAAGAGGAGAAGAAAATATCAGGAAAATAAAATAAAAGATGAACCGCTTGTCTTGGAAAATAAGAGACTCCAGAATGACAAGAGAGACGAGGTTGTGATTGAAGCGGAGAGCGGGGACATATCCACTAGCCAGGAGCATCTGCTCAAACGGAGGCCAGAGTAAAGAGCGGTGGACAGATCCACTTGACAAAAGCACCTGCTCGGGCGGATGAACATGACAGTATAAAGGAATGAGCCAGAGGGGAGGGGGGTTTGGAGGTGACGGAATGCGATAAGCGACACCGCTTTAATGAATGGATAGTGATAGGTGCTAATTGTTATATTGCTCCAAACCTATATCTTTAGAGTAAAATTAAAATGTATCATTAGTTTTGTACCCAGTCATACCCCACATCTTTATCTCTGTTCTCAAAGTTCAAACAGTAGATATGAATTGCTCAATATGATCTCTATTTCAAAATGTGCGTAGAGACCAAAGTTTATGTTTTTTTAGAAAAGTTTTACTATTTTTTTAGATAGGTACAAAATCATTTATTCTGGACCATCCAAAAACAATGATTTTGTACATATCTAAGAAAATAGTAAAAAAAATATCCAAAAAATAAAAAAGTTGGTCTCTAAGCACATTTTAATATGAATATCATGTTGAGCTGTTCAGATCGACTGTTTAAATTTTAAAAATAAAAATAAAAATGTGAAGTATGATTGAAACACAAAACCAATAACCTACTCGTATCTTTATTTGTGTATTGCTATGATGCGTCCATGCTCGTGCAAATATACAGCTGGTATTTAATGCAAAAAAATAATTTGAAAAAAAATAAATTTTCTTAATTGGTATGTGACATGAAGTTACAATTCCGAAGACATGTTATTGTATATACTTAACTCTTACAATTAATTATTTTTCTAGTTATCATAAATATTTATCTAGTTTAATAAGATTGTGCTTGCTTTGTTATCACGTGTGCAATTATCATGGTCCTGAACAATTATACCGAAAGGTAATTGTGGGTCTATTGTCACATCAATCAGATCACATATCTTTATTTTTGTGTTGCTTTTGTATGAATGAATATGATGTTTGTACATATAACCAGTTATTGTTAATGGATACGTCTTGATGAAAAAAAATAACTCTAAGTGGAGGATTAAAATTTCTTTAAAACTTTGGAAAACTTTTTAACTTGAAATTTAAAATTTTAATGTCAAAATAAATCGTTAGATATAATCTAAATCACTTACAAAATATACTGACGTGAATAACTTTTGAATGTTATTCTTTCGAACTATGTGATTCATAGAAAAATAAAATTAAAATGTGTTATTTTTTATGTACATATTAAAAAAATAATACATATTATATAAAAATATATAAGTTTTAACTTTTTTGTTATTGTAAAATAAAAGAGGAGACATGATGAAAAGTATTGGAACTCTTCTTCAAATATAATATTTGAAGTTATAAATTTTGAGTTAATGGATATGTCTCAGCTCACTTTACCGAGTATAAATTACTATTTAATTGATTTACAAATAATTTTAAATTACGTTGAATTAAGTTTAATTCACGTTTCATCTGAGCTATACATAAAAGAGAGGGTTCTAATAACTCATATATTTTATATCTTCGTTTTCATGTTTCAAATTGTTGATCCGAACCACTCAGTATGATATCCATACTAAAATATGCATGGGGATAAAATTTTATAATTTTTGAAATTTTTTTACTATTTTTTAAGATGGACAAAAATCATTGTTTTTGAACGGTTCAGAAACAATGATTTTGTATCTATCTTAAAAAGTAGTAAAAAAAAGTCTAAAAATTATAAAATTTCATCACCAGACATATTTTAGTATAGATATCATGTTGAACGGTTCGGATCGAAAATTTTAACTTTAAAAATAAAAATATAAATATAAAATATGATGAAATATTAAAAGTATGAGATATTGCCCTCCTTTACATAAAATATATTTATAAATAAATCACTTTCATGTACCGAATAAAAAAAGCCAGAACCTACGACTTATCTGAAATAAATACAAAATAAAATCAATAATATACCCAGCTTTATCACGTGTCAGAGACTCCAATTCTAGAAAGTATTGTTATTCAATTTAAGGATAATTATATTGTTTATTTTATTTTATTTTCTGGTTTATACCTTGTTTGATAGTTTGAGTTATTGTTTAAATTAATATTTTTGGAGGAACAAGATGTTGCAAAATGAATATATGTTTATAATAGTAGACCTTACTAGTGTTGTAAAAAATGTTCGTTTAGGCTGATTAATCAGCCGATTAGTCGTTAGCGGTGGTCAAACCGTTACATATTTTTTCTCGACTAATTGGTTGATTATTTTCAATCATTTCTGATTAATCGCTTGACGGTACTCTGTCTGTCCGATGGCCGCATACTATTATTTACAACACTGAACCTGGACCTTACAGACGGGAAGATATGGTTGTTGCTCCCTTGGCTTAAAAATTTATATCTTTGCTCCTACGTTAAAATATAAACTGATATTATTTTGCACCTACGTTAAAATATAAACTAACCATCATATTGCATTGTTTTTGTCAAATCATTTAATTTTACCTGATTTTTGAAAAAAAAAAAATTGAAACACGGTGTAGATTTTAAAATTAAAAAAATTTCGGACATTTGAACCCTCTAGATATATAAATCCGGCCGAGCTTTTTGAATTCAATGTCTATTATAGAATTTAAATTTTTTGAGATTCGTGCCAGATTAGAAAACAGCCGCATTTAAAAATTCTACGATACCGAACTGGATATGAATTCTACGTAAATCCTATATATATATATAACATCGGTCCCACCAGGTGGCGTGCATATATTATAATTATATAAATTATCATCGCTTCTAAGTTCCAACCAACATAATAAATATTATATTCTAGTCTTTACTTTTAAGTTTATAACAGAACTTCCCTCGCACCATTTTCTATTCGCATGGCTACATCATGTAATTAACATTTTCCCACCAAATTTCTCACCAATATTGTTAATATTTAATTATTATGGAAAATATAAATAAAACAACAAATATAATGTAAAAAATAAAACCATACTAGCACGGAATGTTATTGCAATTTTTATTTTAATCATTTCAATACCAATTCCTTCGACTCTGTGCCCCTAGTCGGATTAAACTCAATTTTGTGTCAATTGAGATTGTAGGAATTTGCTTTGAGATGCGTGCCAAGTTAAATGAAAAGTCCAGATTTATCACTTGCACCTCATGCATCTAGGTGATACGGATTCAATTCCTTCAAGGATTATTCCCGCCGAAATATTTAGTTTTACCGTTTAAAAAAAAAGTTAAATCAAATAACTACGGTTAGGTTAGAATTTCATTTTTGACACGGTCGTAATGTAAAATTGCGGACAAAAATTGGGTGTCCGCAACTTCACGTTGTGGACACATTTTAATATTTTATGATCCAATTCAATGATTTTCTTGATAAAAAATACAGTGGTGAAAACCAAAATTTTGAGAAAAAAATACGAAATGTGTACTCAACGCGAAGATGCTGACATTCAATTTTTGTTCGTAATTTTACATTGCAGTCTTGTCAAAAATAAAATTCTGATCAAATTGTGGTTATTTGGTTTTTTTTTTTAATGATATTTTAAAAATTCTAGTTATTTCCGCGAATGGAGTAAATAGAAAATAAAATTTTTGCACCAAGCCCTTGGGTAGAACTAGGGTGCTCTTGAGCTCACCAAGCCCTTGGTGAACTCAAGTCTAAAACCCATCGGATCAGCTTCAAACGACGAATCCGAACTGTTGAAATCAGTCTACCTTACGAGTGATGCGTCTACATATAAAAATTTTATACTTTCGAATTAATTTATAATAAAGTCAAGCGGTCAATATTAGAAGGTTAATAAATTAATTTTAATGCATTCATTTTTGATGTTTTTTGACCATTTGACTCTATGCAAAATTAATTTCAAAATTTAAATTTTTTGCATGTAGACGCATCACTCGTAAGGTAGAAGGATTTCAACAGTTCAGATTCGTCGTTTGAAGCTGAACCAATGAGTTTTAGGGGTGAGAATCTGCTGCAATCCGGGTACTGTGAACAGTACCCTGCAATTTCTGCTTTTCCAAATCCAGCTGTCGAATTGTTTCGAGATGCGTGCATAGAAAAACCAGCTGTTTTGAGATACGTGCACTAAAAAATTAGACAGCTGAATTTGATAAAACAGAAATTGCAGAGTTACTGTGCTCAATATTCGAATCGCAGCAGATCTCAATCCGAGTTTTAGACTTGAGTTCACTTGAGCTTGGTGAACTCAAAGAGCACCGTTCTACCCATATAAAAATTAATAGTTTTGGAATACCTCACATGTAATTTGGCGTAACTGCTGTCAGCTTCAGTCTGCACGGGAATCAAGGCGTGGTCAAATAAGCCAGCTAGGAACACATCCGATGGTTGATCTTCTGCTACTAATATATGTAGTCTAGTCTGTGGGTGCAGCTGTCGTCAAACTTAATGGAATGTTTCGTGACCTTCTACAGCAATGTTTATTGAGCAATGTACACAGGGACAAGTCCTTGCCGCAATATTAAGAAAAGGCGGCTGCCCTGAACAGCGTTCACATGCAATGTCCTTAAAAAAAGGCGGCGTATTGGTAAAATGAAAAAAAAAAACCCTATCCGAAACAGTACTACTGTTAGGGGTGTAAAAGAGCGGATTCGGAGCGGATAAAGCTAATGTCAAATCTGTATCTGTCTTTCAATGAGCATATACGGATACGGATATGGATACGGATAATAAACGGATATCAAAATTCAAAATTATATCCGCCTAAATCAAATACGGATACGGAGCGGATAATCTCCGAGTACGGATACGGAACGGATAATTGTCGGATATTGAGTTATATGTATTTTAAGATACAAATACCAATTAATAAAATTCAAATATAAAATCTTTTCAGCATATAACACGTTCGATTTTCAAAATATAAAAGATATAAGGTCCGAATCTCTATTAAAAATTAGTCCCACGAGTGAAAAGATATAAAAGTGAGACATCATATATAGAAATCGCTATGGATACGGATATATGCGGATATCCGCTCCGTTTAGAGGTATAAAAATTTATCCGTTTCCGTATCCGTGTATTTTGACTATATTCAATATATATCACCGTATCTGTTAAGTATCCGCTCCGTTTAAAACGGATACGGATAGTAACCGGATACGGAGCGGATTCAGACCGGATAATCCGGATCTGTTTACACCCCTAAGTACTGTTCCTTTTCTATTTCATATAAAACAAAATTATATAAAAAGGGAGAAAATACACTTTCGATTTTATCTTATGATTGTTGAATAACATATTTGCAGCACTTCTTATAGCACTTATGCGTGTTTTCCAAAACTAACTTATAACATCTACATATTTTCAATTATTATTATTATCTTTCGGAATATAGTTGTCAGAGACTATCAATTTTATTAAAAACTATTATTCATAGTACAACAATTCTAGTAGCACCCTAAAATTAATATCTTACAACGTACCAACTTTTTTTTTTTTTTGATAAAAGACATAATTGTCCATTTCATTAACATGAAATCAAAGTTACCTAGCATCATGACTATATAACCAAAAGGAGCTAATACAGAGCAAAATACAAATGCTCTGCGCTTAATAGTCCACTAAAATATAGTTATTAAAAACCAATTTTCTAAAACTAAGCCACATATTAACGGGCTGAGATAAATCTAAGATCCTAAACGTGAATCTGTGCAAAATTTATAAGTCTTCATTCTGCACTAAGCTGGAGATCCAACATCACTTCTTAAAATCAGCATCTGAGCTTCCTCTTCCCCTCCATTGTTAGTATCATCGCTTCTGGTAAACCACCATTTGGTTGTTAGAGGGGTCCCAGACTCTCAGTGGTATGGCATTAAGTTCATCAGGCAACCATTCCTCTGTAGCCTTATTGATTCTCTTATTTATATGTCCTGCTCAATATTCAAACACAGATATAATGAGTAATATAATAGATTTGACACTTTTACTATTACTAGATTGAAAGCATATTTAATTTCTATGCTTCCAAATAGTCTAGCAAACTGCACTGAATATAACCAGGAATCCTAGCTGTTGTATTGTACAGAGATGATCTGCAAAATTAAAAATATTAGTACATATATGTCAATCAGTGAAATTTTTTTGACTCCGTCTAACCAAAATCATATTTTTTTAGCTTGTTGACACAAAAGAAATAGATGGTTGATATCTTCATTATTGTTACAGCGTACTAATTAAGTGGTGTAACTCCGCCTGTGTAGTTTCTGCATAGACTGTCCCAAGTCATGAAGGAGGAGAGTCGTGATAGGTGTGGCCAGCCACAACAGACCAATGATCACAACTAAAACCCATAAATTATTATTTGAAGTTTTAATAGAAGTTGATGAATAAAAAGCAACATTATATGATTTCACGAATAAAAAATCATCGTTTTGTAGCAAAGTCTTGTTTTCATTATTTCAGTCCATTTTGTGGACCTATTTTTTTTTTCTTTCTTTCTTTTGCAGAACCGCAAACTGATGCTTTCATATTTGGAAGAAACATACTGGAGAGGTACGGTGTACAGTTAACCAAGGGTCTTATTCAATGTACTGGAGAGGTACGGTTTCTAGTTAACAGGAGAGGACCAACTCCTGCGATCCGTTCGGGACCTTGATCTCGAGGCACACCGGATCCTTATCCTCCCAGGTACCTGATTCAACCAAATTGAAACAGACGGCCCAGATTAATTTTATATGGGCCAAATTAAATCCGGTGCTTAGAGTGAAAAAAATGCCATGGCAGAGCCGGCTCCGTCACGGAACGACACGGTTAGTCAGTAACGTGCCGTGACTCGCGTGTCCCATACCGTGACCATTTGCGTGTCGTACCTATCTTTTGAAACTTCGGCACGTGAAAGATTTAGTCACCGCACGGCACGACACGTAGTCACGCGAGTCACGTGTAATTAGAACCATTAGATATTGATTTAATGGTGAATCTTGAATAAACTAAATTAAATTATGATTAAATAGTCATGCGAGTCACGTATGGTCACGGCACGTTTAGGCACGGCGTGACCATTCGCGTGCCGTGACCACCCCTTGACATTTTGGTCATAGCACGACACGGCATGTGAAAAATAACTTAGTCACGGCACAACACGGCACGTATTTCCACTCTACCGGTGCCTACGGAGACTGTAGGGACCTATTTTGAGTTTCGTATCATATTAAAAGAACCGTCCGATCATAATTTGCTTGAATAAGGTAACCTGAGGTGATGTGAATTCGAGACGCACCTGCCGAAGCACAGAAACAAGTGAACGGCTGCGATTTAGTTTAATTAGAAAAGAGAATGAAATATTTAAATCCATCGATCATAAAATTAAATGAATGAGAATGTTAATATGTTTATGGGTCAAACCAATGCTAAGATCGATTTTATAGTTTCAAGATCTAATTTTAGGTTATCAACGGTGATCAGATCATCTAAATTGCTGGTAAGGTACCAGTCCAAATAATCAATATTCATCTAAAATCATTTTCAAGGTCATTATTTTAAGCATATACCGTTGAGTAGGTGATTCCATGATTATCAATTGTTTTTATTCAGCCAAATTCTCAAACTTTTTCCACGGACTAATTAATTATAATTTTTTTTTACAATCATTACGAACTTTTAATTTGTGAAAATCACCTCAATAACCAATATACCCTGAAAAATCATGTTTCATTAATTTAAAGATAAAGTAGATATTTTATTCTAAAAAGAGTTAAACAAACAAATATACATTAAATGTACGAGCAATTAGTTTTATATTACATTTCATATGATAAATTTCATCTCGTAAAATATCATTTTTCAAAATGGGTACAGTTAGTATATTAAAACATAAAACTAGAAAAATATTTAATAAATATTTGTTATTTCTACTTTCCAATTGAAAAGGTATAGATTTTCTAAATCAATACAATAATTTTATTTTTCTTAATTATTCTACAAGGTAACCGGTATATATTTTTTCATACCCATATTTGTTAAGCTAGCGAAAAAATCTATATCCTTAGCTGCATTCGATAAGCTAACAAAAAAAAAAAACTCTTACATGTTCCGTCTGATTAAATAAAATACAGGTCAAATAAACAAATAAAAGTGTGCAATTAACATTCCGCATTTAAAATAAAAAATATTGAATGCATTAGTATTCGATGTAAATAAATTATACTCATTTATACAAGTAAAATTAGGGTGTTCTTAAGTTCATTGAGGACATGATGAGCTTAACTCCAAAATCTATCATATTAGCTTCAAATGACGTATCCAAACTGTTAACAGTTAACACTGATCCACTTCACGAGTTATACATTTACATGCACATTTAATAAATTTTTTTTAATTAATTTAGTATTAAAGTTGAGAAATAAAAAATTATGGAAAATAAATGCATGGTAATTAACTTATAAAGTTTCTTTTTTTTTACCGGCATGACTTTAAACTCAAAATTTTTAATTTTTTTTAAAGTCAGTGGCTTTAATGCCTATTAATAATTTGATTGGTAAAAAAATATTTACAACAAGTCAAGTAACTCTAATTCATAGACCTACTTCTTTATTCTCATGAAATTCTCTAAATTACTCAAAATTACTCTAATCATCCTCAATCACCCTATAAATTTCTAGATATACTCACTCATTTAAAAAAATATTCATTAAATCTACTCTTCTAATCCTACTTATATACACTCATGATCACCCTAATACCTTAATCCCCATCTCACTCCGATGACCGGATCTACTCATTAACGCTCAGGCTCTACACTCCGAACTCCGGCGATACCGCGCTCTCGGCTCGGCTTCCTCCTCTCTCCTTCATTGTCCTCTCTGGACGAGAAGGTAAAACCAAGAGAGAGGAAAGGTATTGTTGTGTCAGGGGTGAGACTTAGAAATAATGGGAGGGACGGACTAGAGAAGAGGGGGATGAGGATGGTGGCGACTGAACTGGTACGGAGTAGATCAATTTCAACAGTTTGAAATCATATATGATAGACTTTTTTAGAGTTAAGCTCACCAACAAATTTAACGAGATTAAGAACACCTTAGTTCTACTCTATTTATACCTGTACTTGCATCCGAATCTTATAATGAGGAGGGTTCAAATACCTTCATTTTTTGTACCCGTCATGTCTTTATTTTTATTTTTAGAACTATAATAAATTAAAATTTAAAACTCAAATGTCAAAATAAAACAGTTAGATATGATCAATATTATTTTCTCTATGCACACATAAACGATCACAATATTTCGATTTTGTTTTGATTAGTATCAAGATCTTGCAAAATTACATCAATACGGATAAATTATGAACTTTGATTTTTTAACTTATTGAATCATGTAAAACAAAATAAAAAGTTATAATTTTTATCATACATGACATGAAAATAATATAAATCACATATAACAGTTTTATTTTGACACATAAATTTTGGTATTTTTGTTGTTAGAAAATAAAAAAAATGGAGGCATGATGTACTAATGAAGGCACTTGAACCCTCCTCTACTTACATATTTTTATTTTTCTAAATTTTATTTATTATATGTTAATTATTAAATCTAAATTATTAGAATCTAGAATTAATTATTAACACTAATACAATTAAACATTCATTTCATCATACTACCATAATTATTTCCGTACATACTCACAAGCACGTGTTTCCGTATCAACAAAATCTCAACCCAAAATACCGTGACAAACTGAACATGTATAAATGTTTCATTAAGATTTAACCCCTGTTAAAAAATTTATATAAGTATCATTAAGAATAGTTCAAACACTTTAAATTCCATTTATATTACATTAAGAAAAATTTTAAAAATAAGAAGGGAAAAGAGAGAGGAGCATTTGAGGATAACACAGAAAGGAAAAGAAAAAGGGGTTCCATTTCCATTTCTTCTTTTGGTAACAGTAACACTAACCGGATAAAATCACAATGCACTGAATGCAGACAACAAGCTGTTAAAAGTTACTTGCTCTTGCTCTCTTACTCGGAAAGCGACTTCCTTTCTCACCTCCAATTCTCTTCCCCAAAATCCATCACCTCCTTTTTCCACCTCTGGGCTCTGGCTCCTTTCTCTCTCCACTCTCCCAATTCCCCAACCATAGATCCGACATGAATCTCTGGGCCGATGACAACACCTCCATGATGGAAGCTTTCTTACCCTCCTCCGATCTCAACTCCTCCTTTCCCTGGCTGTCCTCCTCTGTCCCCTCCACGGCCGCTCCACCACCACCTCAACCCCCTTCCCAACCTGTCTTCCTCAACCAAGAAAACCTCCAGCAGCGACTCCAGACCTTAATTGAAGGAGATCGCCTCCCCTCCTGGACCTATGCTATCTTCTGGCAATCCTCAGTCGACACCCAGTCCGGCGCTTCTCTCCTTGGCTGGGGTGACGGGTACTACAAGGGTGGCGAGGAAGACAAGAGGAAGCAACACACCTCCACTGCTGCCTCAGCCGCCGAGCAGGAGCACCGCAAGCGGGTCTTACGCGAGTTAAACTCCCTTATAGCTGGGGGCGGATCTGATGATGCGGTTGAAGAAGAGGTGACCGACACTGAGTGGTTCTTTCTGGTGTCCATGACTCAGAGTTTTGTTAACGGATCCGGGCTGCCTGGTCAGGCCATGTTCAGTGGAAACCCGATTTGGGTCGCGGGAGGGCATGGGCTTGCCGCAACCCCCTGCGAGCGGGCCCAGCAAGCCAACATGCTCGGCCTTCAGACCATGGTGTGTGTACCAGTAGGCAACGGTGTATTGGAGCTGGGCTCGACCGAGGTTATTATGTCTAACTCAGAAATGATGGGTAAAGTCCGGGTTTTGTTCAATTTCGGATCAGGTCCTGGTTCAGGTGCTGGTGTCAGCTCGTGGATCGGGGCTCCGGCACCCGCTACGGCAACTCAGCAAACTGCGGCTGTGTCAACACCAGTGGCAGATCCGGCTGAGACGGACCCCTCAGTGTTGTGGCTGTCAGATCCATCTATAGATATTAAAGAATCTGTGGAGGTCTCAGTTTCAAAACCTCAAATTATTTCCGTCGAAAACCATAGCTCCAGTACTTTAACTGAAGCCCCAAACCCTAGCCCTTCAGTCCATATTCAACAGCAAAATCACACTAGCAACGGCCAGTCTTTCTATAGGAGAGAGCTCAATTTCTCAGAGTATGCAGCTAACCAACAATCAGTGCCGACTAATCACGGTTTCAAGCCTGAATATAACAACGACATGCTAAATTTTGGGGGAGATAGCACGAGCCGGAGACAGGTATCGCCCTCCCCTGCTCCCCCTGGGCCCAGAAGCAGCAGCCCCTTCTCACAACATACCACCACAGTTATAGACAACAAAAAACCTATCAATAATAAAAGATCCAATGAGGCCACATCAAGAGCAAGTAACACAAACATCAATGCTACCAACGGCACAACAAGTCACAACACTGAAGGCATGCTCTCTTTTTCTGCTGCCCGGGGCCAAACGGGCAAATCTGATTCTGATCATTCAGACCTGGAGGCATCTATCAAGGAGGTGGATAGCAGCCATGTGGTGGTCCCTGTTGTAGAGCCTGAAAAACGGCCACGCAAGAGGGGCCGCAAACCAGCAAATGGCCGTGAAGAACCACTAAACCATGTAGAGGCTGAAAGACAACGCCGCGAGAAACTCAACCAACGTTTCTATGCTCTTCGTGCTGTGGTCCCCAATGTGTCTAAAATGGACAAGGCTTCCCTTCTAGGTGATGCAATTTCATACATTAATGAATTGCGTGCGAAGATGCAAACTCTAGATTCTGACAAGGAGTCGTTGCAAAGCCAAATTGAGATGTTGAAGAAGGAGAGGGATGCAAGACCTCTGCCACCGGCAAATGATAGTGAAAGTAAAGTTGGGAATGGACTCGGTGTGCCTCGGTGCCATGGTGTGGAGATTGAGGTAAAAATTCTCCAAACCGAGGCTATGATCCGGGTGCAATGTAACAAAAGAAACCATCCGGCGGCACATCTGATGTCTGCATTAAAATCCCTAGATCTAGAAGTTTATCATGCAAATGTGTCTTGCGTAAATGATTTAATGATACAACAAGTAGCCGTAAAGATGGTTAGTCGTGTTTACAACCAAGAGCAGCTTCATTCAGCCATTTATGCCCGGGTAGCGGGTACACCGGTACCGGGTGGGAGGTGTTAGGGTTATATTGTCAGCCGACTGAGCGGGCAGATGAGGTGTAGGATCTTAGGTGTGATTCGGGGAGATGTGTAACATTCATCTGTCCTTGTTTTGGGTATATTGTAGAGTGTAATTTAGTATTAAATATATCTATTTTTGTTATGTCCTACTTTACCTGTAATTGTATATAGAGGTTGTGCAATAGATGGATGCTAATATGCTCTACGGTTCTTCATCAGGTTCCTGAAATTTGAGAAGAAATCTTTTCCAAACTAACTGGTTTTGGTTGGGGCATGATAAACGTGTCTTATTTGATTGCTTCCTCTTAAAAATAGTGTAGCTGCTGGGGTGCAAATATCTAACTGTCGGCACTCTTGTGTCCTTCCATTATGTTCTATAATTCGAATTTGCTTGATATTGATAGAGAATTTAGACTGGTTCACAAAAAAAGAGAGGTGAGGTGATCTATTTGGTGAAACTTCATTTCTATATACATGAACCAAGGACCATTTTGTAGTTTTTCTAACAAGCACGGGGCCTATAAATACCTGGTATTTTTACAAATAAAAAAGTATCATGATTTTCATACGGATTTTAATATAATATTTTTTAATTTACCTCCACGTTTTGAAGCGAGTAATTATTTGTTTGGCAGTGGTAAATCCGGAAAAAAAATAGAATATTCCTTGCGTTATGGTTATGGAGCATCTAGCAAAGGATTTCAACTTAACCTTCTCATGTGATTTTAATTATTTAGTTAAAAAGCATCTAGCAAAGTCTCCCACAAATTATAATTATTTAGTTAAAAAGAATAAAGCATCTTGCTTTATGTTTTTATTTCTCTTCCTGCGGTATTGTGATTGGTCGTTTGAGGCATGCGATGTTGATAAGGCAGTATATCATTTAAATTTATTGAGGTTCGCCTCAACTAGACAAATGGTTGGCATTTCTCTCCTTTTTCCCGTTTAACCTTTTTTAAATTAGATTAGACACGAGTGGCATCCAAATCATTAATCTCCTTCGTGAAACATGTCATGTGTGTGGTGGCTGGCATCTTTTGACTATTCTCTATTAGCATTTTGTTGTGATTGTGACATGTGATGTCACAGATGGTTTTCTTGTGGCATGAGCCGTAGGGCCATTTGTGTAGTGATATGGTACATTTGGCTTGACATGCTGAGGTGGAGGATATCAAACTGAAGTTTGATTGATGTTCATCGAACCGTCTCCATTTTAAATTTTAACCGTAGTGACCATTTTATGTACAAAGCATGATCTATATCTTAGTGTTGTTGACTATTAAGAAAATTTATATAATTTGTTGTCATTAATTTATATAGACTGGTCTATTCATTATTCTACATGAATAGGGATACAAATTTAAATCACAAGACCCTATTAAAACTTCCGAATTCAAAATATTTTTAACTATATATTGTCCATCAAAATTTTCAGAGATCAAAAGACGGATTTAAAACCCAATTCAACAATTAGCACTTTTGTCATTTATATTTTATAATTATTTAATTTCTTCTCACCTCCTTATAAAATAAAATAAAATTACATTAACTTATTCAGCATCTTCAACCTCAATTTTCTAGTTCGCCCTATCAGGAACATCATGTGGAATTGGATCCAAATCTGCTGAAATTCCAGCACATGAACAGTGTTCATGAAATTCACAATCCAACTATTGAACTGTTTCGAGATACGTGCACAGAAAAATTAGCTGTTTCGAGATGCGTGCACAGAAAAAATTGAACAGTTGGATTCAAAATTTCAGAAATTCCAAAAATACTGTTCATGTTCATGTGTTTTGGATTTCAGCAGATCCGATTCCTGTGGAATTATATAGGCATTAACAAATTCAGATACCTACCGTACGACCACACAGCAGCTGGTGCAATTAGAGATAAGCCAAAAGCTTCAAACGTTTTTTCAATTTTTTGTGGGGTCTCATTTGTTTGTTTCTCTCTCTCTTATATATTCTGGGTTTTCATTCTTTGACGATGGAGTGACTATTTGAACTAAATATCATTAACATAAATTATGGTTGCATACTGTTAATAGAGTAAAGTTCCAATACCTCATAACTTTCATACTTCATCATCATATCTTATATTTTATATCTTTGTTTTCAAAATCTAAACTGTAGATCCGAACTGCTCAATATGATATCCATACTAAAATATGCTACATATGCTTGGGATGAAATTTTATAATTTTTGAAATCTTTTTTACTATTTTTTATGATAGACCATTGGAGAACGGTGATTTTCTACCTATCTTAAAAAATAATAAAAAAATTCAAAATTATGAAATTTTATCTTCGAGCATATTTTAATATAGATATTATGTTGAGAGGTTCGAATCGACAGTCTGAAATTTGAAAACGAAGATATAAAATATGAGGTATGATATAGTATGAAAGACATGATGTATTGAAACCCTCCTCATGTTAATATTATTAGAATAAATTATGGTTACATGTCAATTTCATTGTATTAAAGTATTTATGGTTACATTAGATTTATTAATTACATGCATATCAATGGTTACAAATATACTAATATTATGCATTTAATTAAATAAGTTGCAATTATAGATTTTGTTGCGATACATTATGGTATTACAATCATATTTTTGATTGTGTAAAAGTAAAAGCAACCATTTATTTAGTTGCACTAGATTATGGGCACGTATTTCTTGCAACTTAAATTTAGTTGCATATAATTAATAAGTTGATACCAATATATTATGAATTTCGTTGCAATGCACTTTGTTATTACTTTAATATTTTGATCATGTTAAATGTGCAAAAGTAACCGTTTATACATCTGTAATAAAAATTGCAATTAAAAAAATAGTTACAAATCTATTACAATCCATTACAAGAGTGGGACAATATCCGCTAATAGAAAAAATATCTTTCTGAAGTATTAGTCATGAGCCTGATCTAAATTTTAACTAATTAAATTAAATGAAAGCAATTAAACACTCAAAGCTTTGAAAATAACTGTAATGGTGTTTCTTTTTTAAAAGCAGCCACACATGGTGTTTGCTTGCGAGAACAGCTTGGGTCCGATGCCCATCAGACTCAAATTTGGGTCTGATGGGTTTCGTAACCGTCCGATCCACTTGAAGATTTGTGCACATGAATTTTAAAGCAGACGCGAAAGTTGTGGGTGCGAATTTTAAAGCAGATCGGACGGTCATCAAACCTATCGAACTCACTTTGAGTCCGATGGGCATCGGACCCAAATTGGTTCTGTTTGCTTGCATCTGAAACTTTCCGGAAGCTATGTCAAATTTTTGGTATACTCCAAAATCCGCAATTGCTGTAATTTTCTATATTGTTTCAAATAATATGGTAGGTTGAGTTGTTCATCAGACTGTTTTAAGAAAGTGAAATAATTGGGCTGAGTAGAAATACTGGTTTCACCACCTAGCAGAATCAAATTAATTATCTGTCCTTTTCTATAGACAATTATGTGATATAGCAAAATATATTTTAATTTTAAGTTAGATGTGGTTTGTAGGGATGTCAATGGTACCTTTTTAGCTGTTTACTCGATCAGTATGGTATTCGATAAGACGGGTTTGGATAAGATTTTTTTTCGTTAGCTTATTGGGTATGGGTATGGATAATAATTTTTTTTCGTTAACCAAATGGATAAGGGTATGAATAATGACTATTTCGTACCCGTTACCCTATAGGGTAATTATAAAATCTAAATATATATTCAATTCAATTTCCAACCCACCTAAATATGTATTCGTGTTTTTGATTTTTTTTTCTTTGTAAAAAACAATTTAGTTGGAATTGATTGCACATTATTTTTATTAGAAATGTAATTACATATGTGTGAAATGAATGAGTTTTTTTATATTTAATTTGTAAAATATAATAAAATTAATTATTATATTAGTATTCATATTAATGGGTAAGAGTAGGATATGATAAGGTAATGGGTATAGGTAGGGTATGGGTAAAGTCAATTTTAATGGGTATGGGTATGAAAATGCCTCCACCCGACCCGTACCGTACCCATTGACACCCCTAGTGGTTTGGCATCCTAAGTTCACAAATTTTGTTGGGACTAAACTCTACTACATTCGCTCTCATGCCATTAGTTAGTCTAATTAAGAAAATAACCTAAACTATATCAAATTAATAGGCAAAACTAAATATTTATTTGTAAGAAAAGAATAACTTACATTGAATAATTCACAATATATTGCTACATGTTCATAGTGGATACAAAATATAATAACAGATTGAAAAGAAAAGAAAGAATTAAATCTTCTTACAACAAATGTATAATAAAAATGCAATTGAGGTCTCTAATTAAAGTCTTGAATAAAAATTGAAGGAAATCATTACAGCTAGTAAAATAAAAAAGTACAGAAAATAGAGATAAACTTAATATTACCAGTGTTGCCTTTATCTACTTGCCGTGACTTTCTTCTTAAGTAGATTTCCAAATTTCCTGAGCAACGCCTTCTTCTTCTTATGGTGGTGGATATTATCAGGTTCATTAGCCAGCAACCCATTTGTCTGTTCATAGATTTCCTCTGGATTTGAATCAATCTCATCATCACTCGTCTCGTGATCAGTGGCATCATGATGATCTCGCTCTTTCGCCAAATGGTTGTCAAGTGAAGTGCCGTTGTTCTCCCACTTGTTTCCCTCGACTGATTCCAACTCATCCGCCACTTTGCCTTTTTCATTTACATTTTGACGATTCTTGTTTTCATCATGGATATCTCTGGTAATTTTGATTGGTTGCGGGGCCTCGAACCTGTTCTCTGCCTGATCCTCACGCACCTTCTCCAAAGGTGAACACATTAACTTGAGAAGCATGTGTGGCTGCTTCTCGCTACTTCTGACATTAGTTTCTTCTGCTTTCTTTGCTGTGAACTCGGCAAGCAGCGCTGACAGCTCATCGATCTTTGCTTGAGCAGCCACTTCTTTCTGACGTAGATTGTCATTCTCTCTGGCCAAGCTCTTTAACTCATTCTCCTTTTCAGATAGCATTTCTTTCAGCCTCAAGCTATCAATTTTTGCCTCTTCGGCTGTTAGGTTTGCCTCAGTGATCTTTGATTCAACTTGCCTGAGCTTGTTTTCTAATTGGCTTTTATCATCCTTTGCAACTTGTATGTCACGCTCGGCAACTCTTCGTGACTCCATAGCTTTATCCATTTCCATTTTGATAAGCATTATCTTAGAGTTCTCTGCACCACGCACCGCATCGTCTTCTTCCATTTTTCTAGCATTTGCTTGTCCCAGCAGTGCTGTCAGCTCTTCAATTTTTGCCAAGGTAAAGGTTTCCCTGACCCGTAGTTCATTGATCTCCTGATATGCACAACTTAATTTCACCTCTTTTTCTGATAATGCCTCATTTAATTGCAAACCCTCGGTCATTGCTTTTTCCGCAGTCGAGTTAGATTCCTTTAACATGGCTTCAATTTGCCTCAGCTTATTGTGTAACAAGGCCTGATCCTCCCTTGACACTTGTAATTCATGCTCTGCACCTTTTAGTGACTGCAGCACCTTATCCATTTCTGACCTGATTAAATTGATTTGTTCATCTGACTTATTTGTAGAATTTTTATAACCAATCTCTTTGGAATGCCATTCCTCCTTTGAACTTTTGGCCTCCATCTCCAACTTATCAACCGTTTTCCGGAGGCGAGCGATTTCTTTATTCGCCTCCTCAATCTCCGACTCGTACTTCTGTTGTGCATTACTACTGAATGTTGTTATTTCTGAGATTTGAGAATTGAAGCTCTCTATCTCAGCTTGTTTAAACAAAACCCTCTCCTTTGCCTCTCTTGCCTCAGAAGAAACCTCACGCAAAGCCGAGGCCAAATCTCCCATTGCCTTCTTAGAGCTATCCAATTCATCCTTCATCATCTCCTTCTCCTTTAATATTTTGTTCCTCTCTTCTAAGAGACTCGAGATCTTCAAACTAGCCATTCTCTCCTTGTTCATTGCCTCCCTCTTAGCCGCATCCAGATCTTCAATTTTCAGCTCAAGGCTTTCGACTTTCGCTCGTAAATGATCAACCTCTTTTTGTGTCACATCAACTCGAAATCCGGATTTCTCTGCATCCTCTTTATACTTGGCCAACTCAGGCTCCAACAATTGCACCTTTTCCTTAAGATTGCATATCTCAGATTCTTTGACATTCAATATAGAACTGTTCTCCTCTAGTTCCTTTGTCATCGATACAATTGAACGCTCTTTCATTGTATTGCAGTCATCTAATTCCTCCACCCGATTCTCCAATTCTTCAGCTCGCCTCTTTAATGCTTCTACCAACTGTGTTGATTCCACTTCTGCCCTCTTCGAATAAGCGAGATCAATTTTAAGGCCTTCTGCCAACTCCTCCATGTGCATTAATTCTTCTTCGGTTTTCTTTGCCTTTTCTAGTCCTGCTTTCATCTCAACCGCCTCTGCCTCCAACTGTGTGATAATCTCAGATGCCTCCTTAGTCTTGTTTTCCAACTCCGTCGCGAGCAACCCTTTAAGGCGGTTGATCTCTTCGTTCAGTGTCTCCATTTTCTTTTCATTGTCCTCTACCGTTTTTGATATCTCCTCAGCACGGTTTAATGCCGCACATTTCGCATCAATTGCTTTTGCCAACTCGCTCTTGGCTTTCTCGAGCTCTTTATTGGTCAACACTAGCGCTGCGATATCTTGTGAGTGTTGTTTTTGTGTGATCTCCAACTTCTTCCTCCACTCGTCTTCCTTCTTTTGCATGCTGTCAATGCTAGATTGCTCGAGTTCAACTGCGCGGAATTTTTCAATCTCCCAAGCCTCTTCGGCTCTTCTCTTTGCCGAGAGAGCCTCTTCAAACTTCTCATTAGTCTCCTCGATCATCCTCCTAGCATCTTTCAAATCTTCAATTACTCCTGCCTTCTCCTTTTCGATCCCTTCCAGTTTTTCTCTGGCCTTCTTTAGGTTCTCTTGCGCTACTGTCACCTGCTCTTGTAGCTCAGACAGCTTCAGAGGCCTTGAACTTTTCTGCATATGAAACAATCAATCAAATAAGGTTCATTCGAGATATCATAACAATTTCAGTGCATCTTTTTTCAAGATTTCCATATGTTTCTTCTCTATGACGAGTAATATTTATACACTTGTCCTGGAAAATTTGCAACAATTGCTTTTAATACTATCACCAAAACAATGCTATTATTAGAATTTTTTAAAGCAAAATGAAATCAATAGCTGGGCTTAAGATGTGGTCTCTACTCTCTAGTACTGATCAGCCATGGCATATTAATTGATCTATACTGGATATTGCTAACCGAAGACATGCATTTCAAGCAAAAGTTCAGAAACAGATCAATTACATTTTCCTAATGTTTCTTAAGACAAGCATCAATAAAAAAGAGATTGGACTTGGACAATCCAATAACTATCACATAAAATTAGTTCTATTCATTAACTTTTTCGGACGCTTGCAAATTAGAATCCAACTAAATAGAATATTTTACCAGCTCAGAATTTAAGAATAACTTGGTTTACATATGTTACCTCAGAAGCTGGAGTGCTGAGTCTGGGTGTGATCCTGATCGATCGGCGTTCTCCAGTACTTATCTTTGAATCCATCGATGTGGACATTCCCTTTTCACCTATAATGCCATTGGTGTGCAGGGATGGCGATGGATCACGGTTAGATGACTTGGTAGATCCACCGCGGATTAACTTGGCAACCTTTGATGTTGCCTGTATCTTGTGCATAGTGGCTGAAGTTGACGGCTCGGGTAATACCGTTCTATTAGAACATACAAAAACATTTAACTGCGCATTTCGTACAATGAATGAAATTATGAAAAGAAGTATACCATGTAGAAAAGATACATTTTTTTGTATCTCTGCTCTCGTTATTACATAGTTTTGGCCTTTTGCTATTTTGGATGAATGTTTCACGGTATCTCATTTTTATTTATATTAACAATTTGCATGTAATTTTCACATTAAAATTTCAAATAACTCAAATGATTGAACTAGCAAATTCAAAATTCACATCAAGTAATTCTAGATGAAAGAAGTACTCAACATTTTCTAACCATAAATAAAAAGTCACGTAAGACAAAAACAGAGCATTTCCTTAATTCTTCCCCCCTCTGTTTCAGTTATCCAATGGCTACAATCTTTCATAATACAGAGCATGTGAGCAATTGCTTTATGAAAACCAAACCAATTTTTTTCATCAAAACACAGAACAAACATTTTAAAAGTTCGTTTGATGACGCGATAAAATCGACAAAGATCAAGAATAAGCAATGAATTAAAAGGGAACAAAAGACCAAAAACTACATACTTGGATTTGGAGGCCATCATGTTACTTGCCATGCAACAGGTACAGCAACAAAGGAAGAACTACACTAAAGAGAAACAGAGATATTGTCAATGGAGGTAAAGCATCTAAAATATTTGAAATTGATTAGTCTCTGGCAATAGTTGCAGTAGCCACGAATGATTAGTTGAATAGTTGCATTGCATTAAGGTTCCCCACTACATTCCCTCTCCTCTTAACTTTTATCTAAACTAATAACTTTGTATACTTCCAAAAAATAAGTGCATCTTCATCCCTGCATTTGGAGTAAATTACACTTGGGTCCTTTAAAATTATAATTTTGCAAATGATGTGAAAATGAGTTTAATCTGTTTGTGGCCTTGTGCACATTTCATATTGACAAATTCTTCCTCAGGTTCTTTTGGCACCTTTGTGTTTTATGATTTTATTGATTCTTTATGTAAGTGATGATGGTACAAAAACATGAGTAGAACTAGGGTGTTCTTAAGTACACCAAGCTTCTTTGTGAACGTAACTTTAAAATCTATTGAATTGGTTTCAAATGACAAATTCAAACAGTTGAAACTCATATAACTTACAAATGATGTGTCTACATTCAAAAATTTTAATATTTCAAATTAATCGTATATTGTCAAGTGGTAAAAAAATGTTCAAAAAATGAACGCATTAAAATTAATTTATAAACTTTCTAATTTTGACCGCTTGACTTTATAATAAATTAATTCAAAAAATTAAAATTTTCACAAGTAGATTCATCGCTCGTAAGGTAGATAGATTTCAACAGTTTGAATTCGTAGTTTGAAGTCAATTCGATAGATTTTAAAGTTGAGTTCACAAAGGAACTTGGTGAACTTAGGAGCACCCTAATTCTATATTACAGTTCTATATTACAGAGTATAAATAAATTAACACATTTATAATTTGAGGGCCAAGACAAAAAAAACAGTGATAGTTTCAGCACCAGTTTTGTAAAGCTTGATAACTAATTTATATTTTGTTTAGCTTTAGATATATTAATTAGAGTAGAACTAGGGTGCTCTCGAGTTCACCAAGCTCTTGGTGAACTCAAGTCCAAAATTCATCGGATTGGCTTCAAACGACAAATTCGACCGTTGAAACCCGTCTACCTTACGAGTGATGCGTCTACATGCAAAAATTTTAAATTTTGAAATTAATTTTGCATAGAGTCAAGTGGTCAAAATTAGAAGGTTAATAAATTAATTTCAATGCATTCATTTTTTGACTTTTTTTGACCACTTGACTCTATGTAAAATTAATTTCAAAATTTTAAATTTTTGCATGTAGATGCATCACTCGTAAGGTAGACGGGTTTCAACGGTCGGATTCGTCGTTTGAAGCCGGTCCGATAAGTTTTGGACTTGAGTTCACCAAAGGCTCGGTGAACTCGAGAGCACCCTAGTTCTACTCTATTAATTAATTTCCTTCAACACAAAATAAGTAAACACTTTTGTAGAATACAAAAATACATGAGAAGGCCCAGCAGGCATTGGCCGAATTTTTATTATATCCACAAAAAATACAAAATTTACATGCAAAAATTTTGGAATTTGTCTAATCTGGAAAATTATTTCGCAGATCTAAATTTGCGAAATAATTTTCTGGATTTGAGAATCCAATTTCTGGGATATTATTTTCCGGAAATAGGATTTTCTGATTTCATATTTTAATTAAATAGCAGATATTATGATTTATTTATTTTTTGTATTGAAATATTAGAAATATTTTTATATTTCTTTAATAATAGATGTAATATTATATAATCGAATTTATTAGAAAGACTGCGACAAATAACTGGATCAATATTTTTCAGGTCGGATTTTTCGTGACTGTAAGAAAAATTAGAATATTTATTTTTGTGTTATTGAAAAAAACATAAAAATATTTTGAATTTGAGTTATTGATACTAGTTCAAATATTATGGTCCTGAAAACTTCTTTTTTCCCAACATATCCACGGGAGCCTAAGTGGTGTGGCATGGTGTTGTTCTTCTGGATGTTCTAGTTTTTGGTGCTTAAAGTCTTAGAAAATATTTATTTATTTAGTTCTTAAAATTTCAAAAAACTTGTATGAAATAATGGGTTCTAAATTCCATAGCACAGACATGATAACCACCATACATATGAGAGTAACACAAAATGATAACCATACATACAAAGCTAGTTCATTACATATGTATATAGCATATAATCTTATCCAGAAGCATTAAACTATAAATTATTGTCTTTAAACGCTAAGTAAAACCACAAATACCAAACATAACAGATAAGAACATGACATCAGAGTAAAACAAACTAAAACAATTTGATAAGAACATGACATCAGAATAAAGCAAAAAAGAACCCCCAATTATACCCGAAATGCCTCTGAGGTATTCATTCTAACGAATTCATCCCAGTCCTCTACCTCGATCCATGGGTACTCATCAAAAGACATTTCTCCCTTATTCACGTAGTGGTTTATGAGCTCCGTTTTGAAGCCCTTCTATGCCGCATTCATCTGTTTCATTACCATAACCCTTGCTCTGTCGTTATTTTCTATGCCTTATGTTTGCTGCAGTTTATGTATTATCAGTGAGTGTTAGTACCAACTTTTGTTTATACACAAGACAAATAGTAGAATTATACATGTTGTCCATTATTACCCTTATATCTAACCAAGCATTATCCTTTTCCCCGTATGGAATGTGCTTCTAAGTCTCGTGTGTAATATTAATTCGTCGCCTCGCCTGGAGGCAAACTTATGAGGACCAATCTTTCTGTCCCTTTCCTCTACCATAATCGTCAAACTCCAAACCAGTTGGTCCGTCCTTTATCAGCAACCTGTCCAACTTCTCACAAGTCGTGGGGCCCTGTGTATTCTTCTCCACAACCTGTTCAATATTGTCTTCCTCCGCCTCTGTTTTGACATTGTTGCCATCACTGGTTGTTTGTTCCGAAGCCATGGTGTAGGAACTAACAAATAAAGAAAATTATCAATTAAAGTAACGAAACCTGAAAACCCTCTAAAAAAATAAAACCCTAGCTAAAACATTTAAAATACTAAAACCCTAGGTAAGTAAGATGGAGGGAAGAACCTTTAGTGAGAGAGAAGCTTTCAGTGCGTCACTTAGAAAGCGAGTGGCAACAATGCACAACCCTAGCTCCGGAGCGTTGGTGTGATCGATGATCGATAGATATATGGCAGGGGGAGATGAAACGATCGACATGCACCTTATTAATTAATCAGCCTAGAGAATAGTCAGTTGCAATGGAGTCACTAAGGACTCGCCCTTTTATATCTGGAGAACACCATCGGTTAAATTGATGTACCTGCATGGCCTAGGTTCCAATTATTTACCACTGCTGCCACTCAAAATATCACCATCGGTTCAGTAAGGATATCAGTCAGTATTGATCAATCCAACACCAACGGATCATGTAACACAACATATGGTAAAAGTCACCCTCTCAATGCCATCGTCCGTTGAGCCAAACCGATGTCGAAGAGTCCCTCAATACTAATTGTACTTAAAATTTAACCGATGGTAAAGGAGGGCAACATCAACGCCATCGGTTGGTTAGACCGAACAATGATAAAAAGTTCAAAGGAATTACAACACTGTCACTGGTTACATACACCATCCGTGAGGAATGATACCCGATGATAAAGGGGCGATATTAAATGTGTTTTTTTGTAGTAGGAATTTAAGAGTGCTTTCTAAGAAGTAAGGATGGTCTGTTCAATATCCGGTCAAAACTATCCAATTTGAATTAGAATTCGTTCGACGCAAGAATCTTAATGAGAATTAGACAGCTCGAATTTCATTTTCTAAAACAATGCGAGTGTCGTGTATTCATGACAATTTATACAAGTGCGCAACCCGGATCAGGCCCATATCAATTTCTTCTTCTCACAGCCCGGCCCAAAGTATATGCAAAATTCCCATCAATTAGAAAGCCAATATTTATTTTTGAGTAAAATGAAAACCAAGGTTGTAAACTAGGATTTAGAAGCTTTTGAAAAGAAAAAAAATTGACAATTAATTGATTTCATTTTTTCAGTCATAGTCCTAACATAGATAGTAATGGATCTCATTTCTCTATAGAAAGATGTACGTTCAGTTCCTATAAGAGACATGTCAGAGTTAACGATGCTCTTATTGGAAAAAAAAAAACTAATCTCATTCTGTCATTTTTTAAAATTGTACCTCTTTTCCTTCAACCAAATTTGTATCTTGTTATCTTATATGGTTCTTCATGTGATTTCTTACTCACACTTTCAGGTCCACATAGTGACCGCTTCTTTCACTACAAGAATGGAACATTATCCACGAGAATAAAAGTGATTTTTGCCAACGGTATCTTCGCTGATAATCTTGTCGGTAATACCGATACGCTCAGAAATAACATGTTTCTGTCAATGTACCCTCAGCAGTAGTAACTTTTTACCCTTATGGATACTGTTCCATTCTTGTAGTGTTTCTCATAATTCTGATGATCCCTTTTAAAATATAATTTTAGAAAATCCTACACACTTGGGACTGATCAAGGGGGCAATTGCCACAACCGTAAAGAGAATATAGGTTGGTAGGTAAGAGATGATTATAAATGAAGATGCTTAAAATTATTAGGTTAGTGAATAAGTGATCAAGTGATCGAATGAATGTGTTACCATGCATTTTTTATGGATTCAATAGTCTATAAATAACTATTGTATCATATATTTAAAAATGTAAAAATAATATAAGATTTTTATTCTTTCCTTTTTAACTTCATGTCCTCTCTCTAAACCAATAGTCTCAATGAATTAAAGAAGAGAAGTAAATTATTTTATTATTTCCGTGATGTTTCACATTCTTATTTTTGTTTTTAAAGTCCAAACATCAATCCGAACCACTAAATATGATTTCTATATTAAAATGTGTTTGGAGACTAAATTTTATTTTATTAAAAAAACAAATTACTAGTTTTTAGATAGGTACAAAATCACAATTTTTCATAAGATTCTGGACCATAAAAAAAGTGATTTTGTAAATATCTAAAAAATAGTAAAAAAGTTTAATAAAATATAAAATTTGATCTCAAAGTACATTTTAATATAAAAATCGTGTATAGAAATCGTGTTGAGCAGTTCAGATCAATGATATAGATTCACCAACTTCAGCGCAAAAATTGTGTGCATAGGTTACTTCAATTGAATGGCGGTATCATATGAACAAGAAGTTGATGGAAACACGTAAGATTTGATGAATTTAATTGAAAGCTATGTTGTACGGATACGCTTAAATAGGCGACATATCGGTATCGGACACGTATCGAATACCAATACGGCACCGATACGTATCCGATACTCCAGCTGGCGTATCCTTACTCGGCCGATATGGTCACCGATACTCCGTTGAAACAGCTGGATACAGCTGGATACGTGTGGATACACCTGCGAACCGTGAGCAATTTTTCTGCCCCGCGCGTGAATCAAACTGGGGCTTCTCCTGTGAGGGTCAAAACCTTTGACCACTATACCAACGTTGCATTTGTGATATATTCTAGTAACTATAGTATTTAATATATTCTTATGTCATGCTTTTAATTTTTTATACAAATTTGATTTAAGTTATGATTATCTAAATACAATATATAAAATAATAAAATAATAATATATATAATAAACGTATCGTATTCTAGATTTTTGAAAATTGTCGTATCACCGTATCCGTATCGTATCCGATACGATACCCGTACCCGTATCCATGCAACATAGATTGAAAGTAATTCATATTTTTAATGAATTTTTTGGATGTACACACTTTTCTATTTATAGTCCAACTTGATATATTGCTGTTTAGTCATACATGTACAAGTATTAACACTTGAATGTTTTAGTAGTTAGACTTTAAAGCTTCAGTATTATAACCAACTTTAATATGCTTTTGTTTTTTTGTGCAGCTGTTAAAGTTGAGAAAGTTGCTGCAAAAGAAATGCAGCCTGGTAAAACAAAGAAAATTTCTGTGAAGAAACTTGGTCCTGCACAAGTAGTCAATAATACCATGAGAGCTATCGCGCATCCGACAAGGCTACCTTTCATGTCATCTTTCTTCTTTTTCTTGCCCTTTTCTTTTTTCTGCCCATCCATTTCAACTGTTTCTGCTTCCTCCTATCCCACCAAACATTTCATTTTCCATAGTTCGACACCATAAAGCACATCCTGGGATAGAATCCTTCAGTGTATATATAGTAAACTGCCTTAGCCCCTTAAAAAGAACCCTGTTTTTCCAAATCATCCACATAATGGAATAAATGACCTGGCACACTACCACTAGCCTTAGCCTTAGGAAATAAAAAAAGTAGTGAATAAGTAGGTACATGATAAAAAATAAAACAATATGAATCTGGTACTGGTATGGCTTCTTCTTTGTCCTCTGAACAACTCAACTATTTTCTCAGGAGTCACTGAGCCTAATCAAAACAAAAGGAGTAGAAAATGACTTCAAAAACTAAAAGAAGCATGAAGAAGAGGAAAATAATAAAAGTTTTTGTCATTTTAATTCAAGTAGTGCTATTATGTTTGTATTTCTTTTTTCAGTATGGAGTGAAATTTGCTGACCTCACTGAAATTTTTTGTACATCTTTCACATCAAATTATGAAGTTTGTGACGATCATATGATCATAATTTCTCTTTTCTTGGTGACCCCTTTCCCTGTCATGCCTATGCAAACTTGTTGAGCACCTCATATCTGATCGGGTCAAATGGCATTCTTCAAATAAGTTCAACCGATTTCTCATTATTTTCGTAGATGATACGTCCTATCTTGAGGCTACAAGTCGTATGGTCTCGAGACAAGCTCGAGGTGAAAAGATAGATGAGAGTAAGGTGTTCGGACTCTTCTCTATAGACATCTTGTGTTGTGAAAATTTGTGAACTCCTTCCTCGGTCCAGATTTGGGCCTTTTATAGGTTGGTCTCTTACTGTCGTGTAGTGTCAACCTGGTGATCTGACAATCTGCCTGATAGATCGGACGGAAGTGGTTGCGATGATCACTCTGAAGGAGTTTAAGATTAAGGATTTAGTGTTTATCTCGAACTTGGGCTGGGCCTATTCGTGCCGAGTAAGCCTGCCGAGAGAGGCCTTGGCGGGCCTTGTCTTTGGTCTTTCTGGTTCATTTGTGAGGTTTGGTTTGAGCCTTGTTTGACAAACCCATTACTTGATTTAGGAGTAGTTTCTCAGAGTCTTTGGTACATAGCCCTATCAGTGCACATATGCTGGGCATATGCCAATATGTAATTCCCTCTTGGCGAGAAGTACAATTTTTTCTGTTGGGAATATTTTCGTCCTAAAAGCTCTTGTCGTTTGGGGTTTTTAGCTCAAATCAGATCGGCCCAAACAGGTTCACAGGTTCACAGGTGTTTGGTGTAAAATATTTCCTAAATTGTTTGACAACCTGGGTATGCAAAATTCCAAATTTTGTTAATATATTTTCAGGTCTGCACGATGTGAGTGCTATTTTTTTTTTTATCATTTATGCTTATCTGCAGCCAACGGGAATTTATAATATACGGGTTTTTTTTTCATTTACTTGCAACGCAGTTTGCCGCTGGAGCAATTTACTAATATAAGGGTATAATTTTGCGAATAATTTGTGTTTTATTCGTTTTTTTTTTACGTTTCTGAACCGAATTCTGAATAAAATACAAAAATAGTATAATATATTTTATTCGTGAATAAAACGCGAATCACGAAATTATTCACGAGAAAAATGCAATTTTTTTTTTTGCTTCCTTGTTGTACTGAATCATTCCCAAATTATACCCGAATAACGAAATTTTGACCATGCCGAACCAAACTTGAACTATTCATTTGTCACTATGGGAGCAATCGGTGAATACAGCGGTGAAGCTACGTTGACACAGGGATAGGCACTTGCCTATCCCTGAAATTTTTTTTTATAGACCGGGCTTATTTATTGGGTTGCCTACCCCTGTTTTATGGACTTGCCTAGCCCAGCCAGAGCCCAAAGCCCATAACCCACATGAATAAAAAAAATATGTGATTTTTGATTCTACGCGAAGCCCATAAACCCCAAGGCCTCAGCCGCCAGCAGAGAGAATTGGTGACTGATTCTACACGACGCGAGATGAATCAAAAAAAAAAATTACGTCTCCGCCAGAGCGATTCTACGCGAGTTGCGAGAAAAAAAAAAGATTGTAGCCACTGGCCGCGCGGCACTTGCGCGAAGAAGAAAGGGGAGTAGCCGAGTAGGGAGTAGGGGCCGTCGTCTCCGCAGCTCTACCACAGTTCACCACTGTGCTCGCGGCCCGCCTGTACCAGCCGCTGCAATGATTTATGCAACGATTTCAAAATATGAAGAACCGTAGAACAATGCTTCCTCCATTGACTTGATTTTGTAGCATTAATATATTTCTTGTTTTTTGATATGTAAAAGAATATTTGTTATAAACTTTTGACTTAGTTGAAATATTTGATGTTCATTTATATTATCTTCACTTCTTGTTTATTTTAATTGATAATGGTACAATGGCATATGAAAAATTATGTATAATGGCATATGAAACATTTTGACGGCAGTGTCAATGATACCATTTTTATTATTTGAAATGCTTGCTATTTTTTAAAATTGTGTCTTAAATCTGAACCCGAACTTAAACCCGAACCATTAATTTATTTGAGCCCGAATCTAGTTTTTGCCTACTCCTAGCTCAAATCCTTGCTTTGCCACTGGATGAATGGTGAGGGGCAATAGCATAAATATTTAAGAACAATAAAAAACGGAGAATCGAATCTTGTATAAACGAGCTCTTGTCATTGCAACATAAATACATAATTCATAATTTATACAGGTATACGTTACGAGAGACATTCACATGCGTGCCTTTATGCTACATTGGTACCATAATCCATAGCGTATATTACAAGCCATCGCTGTAATTTTTAAAACAAAAAGGAAAAGGATAAATTTGCTAAAGCAGCTAAGCTACTAGTTGGCTAGGCTTTTATCTCGGGCCCACTTTTACATTGCAACTAATTGTTGCCTAATATTTAATGAAAGGTATCACTTATCCTTCCAATAAAAAAAAAAAAAAAACTTATCACTTACCGGTGTCGGCCGACATTTTTATTAAAATCCAAAGTTTAATAGAAATTAATATTTATGCTTAGAATTCTGGGTTTCGTCAAAAATATTCAAACCGGTCATAAAATGGCCGGTTTACTCTCCCCATAAGCTGGCTATTTTATGACCGATTTTCTCTATTTTTTTAGAGACATTATGAAGAGCAAGATAATGAAATCTAACACTGAAAATTTAAATTTTTTTATTTAAATTATTTGATAGATTACTTCTTTTGATATATAATTAGCATATTTATACTAAAATACGCTAAATTACTTGAAATTATGTTGAATTATACTATATTAAGTTAAATTATACTAAATTATATTACATTACGCTAAAATACGGTAAATTACGCTAAAATACGGTAAATTACGCTAAATTACATATGAATAGGGACGACATCTTCATTGAAAAAGCGAAAAACGATGACGAAACTTTAAACGGTCATAAAACGGCGCTCGAGTGTCCGATTTCAGCAAATGACCACTTTTCGGAAAGCTTGCGAAAATATGCATGCGTCCGTGCTAGCTATATCGGATTTCAGAATTCAAAATTGTCAAAAAATAAAGAGAAGAGCCTCAAAACTTGAGTTGAAATTTCTGATTAAGATTTTCATTTCTATTATTCAATCTAAGTAGCTCAGTAAATTAGTTACATAATGAACTTGTATAATACCAATTTTACTATTTTCGGAATTTTTTTACTATTTTTTATGATTCATGAAAGATGGCACAAAATCAGTCTACTTTAGCGTAATTTTGCGTAGTTTAGCGTAATTTACCGTATTTCAGCATAATTAGCGAAGTTATTGTAATTTAGCGTAATTTAGTGTTATTCAACATAATTTATTGTAATATAGTGTAATTCAACATAATTTCAAGTAATCTAGTGTATTTTAGTATAAATATACTAATTATAAGTCAAAGAAGTAATCTAACAAATAATTTAAATAAAAAATTCAAATTTCAGTGTTAGATTTCATTATTTTGCTCTTCATAGTGTCTTAAAAAAAAAAAGAGTAAACCGGCCATAAAATGGGATTTTTTTTTAAAAACAGTAAATAAAATAATAAAAGTTAAAGAAACGACATGATTGCTTCGATTGTTATAAAAAAAGCAAAAACCGAATCCCGGATTCGGTTAAGTTATTTCTTTTTTGCTTAACCGAATAGCCTATTCGGTTAAGCATGTTGTCACAGAGTAAATCCCGAATTATGTGACTACCCGTGTAACACCAACCATTGACCGAATTGGCTATTCAGTTTAGATTATTTTTTGATTTTTTTAATTTAAACCGAATAGCCAATTCGGTTTACATTATTTTTTTATTTTTTATATAAACCGAATAAGGGATTCGGTTTGAGTTTTGATTTTTTTTTTTTTAATTGGTCGGAATCAATTTAGATTAATATTAAATAAAATGTTAGATTAAAGATAATATAATATTAATTTAAAAATTGAATGTAATATAAATAACCACGTTTTTAAAAGAATTTTATTTCTACCCAAACCGCAAATAATATTTGCGGTTTGAATTAACAATTCAAACCGCAAGGAATATATGCGGCTTGAATTGTGAATTCAAACCGCATATATTATTTGCGGCTTGAATTGTTAATTCAAGCCGCAAATAATATATGCGGTTTGAATCGTGATACGCCCTATCTCTGGAGATGAGGCCGTATGAAAGATTGGGCTGAGTTAGATTTGCCCTGCCAAAGGATGGCAAGCCGAGATATGGATCGAGTTAAGAACTCGGGGTGGTTTTTGAGAGATTCGGACTCTGACCTGTATGATCTCTCTCCTAGTTTAAAAATTGCGTCCCCCGTTTCATGGGGATCACTGCCTTATATAGTCCAGCCATAACTGCCATCTCGGGCGTTTACGGGGGAACGTGGGCAGTTATGTCGTCCGTTACTGGGACGTGGGCATTAAACCAGCCGTTTCTGGGACGTGGGCATTAAGCTAGCCGTTTCCACGGCTATCCCGTATGTCGGTTGGACTAAGTCTATTTTAGGACTGTAATTTGGGGCCGCTGTATTGGGCCCCGGCTTAACAAACCCTTGGGCTTTTTATATGACGTCGGGTTGGCCTTGTAAAGGTCCGAATCCCAGTCTTTCATGGCCCAGTTGAGAACAAGTAAAAGGGCCTGTGGAACATGACCCTATCATTAGCCCCCGAAGTCGGAATGCATCGGCGAGATGCTTTCGACTTGAAGGTGAATAACTCGTAAAACACGGTTTTTATTGCCGACATTTGTGTATAAGTCATGCTGTAATAACTCGGGTGTGGCATATGTCGGGTATATGTTTTGTTATGAACCCAACAATGTGTTAACATATACCTATCTCAGTATGTATCCGACAGTTAATGTGTTAACGTACTTCCCAATTTTTTTTTTTTTTTTTTGACAAGCAAGATGGTTTCCGAGTTAGTCAAAAATCAGTAAAAGAAGTGAATCATAGGAATTATAAGTAATCATTGATATTGTAAAAGCAGAACAAGCCCTAATATATAAGAAAACATCGAAATCATACAACGCCTCGATCTAGTAAAATATCGAAATCATACAACGCCTAATTATACTAAACATGGGACATGATATATATAGTGCCTGGAAGAATATTTCCACTATGGGCGCCATGTCTGTCATGTCGCGCCTTCCAAGCACCGCGGTGTCCATGTTCGGCAAAAAGACGGGTGTGATGTCGTTTCTTAGACGATACTTATACCATCTCATTGTCGGTGTCCTCAAAAAGGTTATCATCATTGAGTTCATGTTGGGTAGCGGTGTACAAACTCGGCCCACCGGTATTGTGGGATAAACACCCAGGGCACTTCCAAAACAGACGACGTTGGTCTGAACGGCCCTGGATATCGTAGTGGTCGAAGCAACTCCACTCGTAGCACATCCGGCATTTCACCATCTCGTGCTTGGCTGCTTGGTCATGGCATAAGACACACCAACGCAACTTGGGCTCGAGATCGAACTTTTAAATGTCGTTCTCGTCCTCTTTGGTGAACGGGGGTGCCCTAGCGAGGGTAAGGTCGATGAGGTCACCAATTTGGAAGTCCTCGTTCGCGAGCATCCAGTCCAAATCTTCCTCCAGAAAATGTTGGAGAAGAGTCCATCTCTCGGGTCGAGATAAGACCCGACGTGGGTTGTAAGAGCGACTACGTTTGGGAGGAGGTTGGTCGCGGCGACGTCTTGGGGGTTGGTCAGTGCTACTCTGACCGTGGTCAAGAGGTGTTTTGTTTTTAGAAACCACTCTCTTGAAAGGCATCTCGGAAGTATAGAGATTGGTAAAAAGTCCAGAGTAAAAATGTGCCTTTTACCGTATGGTGACTCCGGTATTTATAGTCATTAGGGGGAGATATTGCCATAAATAACGTGGGCCATATTGCCTAAATAGGTAGCCGCCAGCTACTAGCCATAAATGTCATTGGGCGTTGTGTAAGTTATACGAGATCACAGGCTTTCGGCGTTTTCGAGGTGGTCAAATTGACTCACATTAGACGATATTAAGAAGTAGTAATGAAACGCCCATGCAAAACATATATTAATCAAAACAACACGAGATGAAAACCTCGGCTGAGTGTTACAACATAAGCATATATGTAAAGTTGAAAAGTTGACATCTAATTATAATAAAAGGCGGACTATTCCCGCGATATTCTATATATAGCTAAGGCTATTCATGACGGGAGCGCTTAGCCCGGCGTTCTTGATCCAGGCATCTCCCTCAGGTGAAGGATGTGAAGCGGGGATCACCATGGTTCCGAGGTGATCTGCGGGCGAGACACCCGGGATGAAAAGCTTCTTCACATCCGTCACAATGGAACATGTGCCGATAATTCCCTCGGGTTCTGCAAACAGCACATCTATCCCAGGCTAACGGGTCGTCTTCTTCTTCCCCAAGGATAATTGGGGGTGGCTCGATGTTGATCTCGGGTTTCCGATGTTGAGGAGATGGGTGTGGCGACGGAGTGTCTTCATTCTCCTTCTTAACCCCGTCCTTCATTATTTTGTTAGCTGCCATCTTGTTATAGCCCGAGTTGGAAGGGATAGTTGCGATCGCTGGATGTTCCGTTAAAGGGAGACGGAGGGAGTATATATAGTATGTCGGCATTAATTACTCGACGTCTCGTCTTCCGTTAACCGTCGTCAGCCATCAAATCAGCCGTCAACTCAGTCAGAGGTACGTGGTTATGGCGCAATCCCCGCATGACACCTGGAGCGCATCAACTCGGTAAGAGCCCGATTCCCTCGATTGTGCGGGAATCGAGGTGTCGCCATGATGAAACGCGACGCTTCGTGGCTCCTTTTCGAAATTCGTGCGAGTACTGAGCGGGAAAATGGAGACCCCTATATATACCTCATCCCGCCTTACTCATTCATTATCGTTTATTGTGAGCAAATCGATCTCGGAGCCACAGAGCGAAAGTATTTTCGGTGATAGCGGAGCGAGTTCCGAGCATTCAGAAGACCTCGGAAAAGACATCGGCCGAAGACCGCGTTGCAAAGAAATCTCAACATAAGGTAATTCTTTACCATCTCGGTAGTCGGCCTTATTGATTAAGTTTATTTGGAACTGTATATGAATATTTGCCGAGGTCAATAGTAATGTAGTTGACCACATAAGCATGGTAATGTTGTCAACCTTAGGATTAATGACCTAACCTCGGCAATTGATTTGTATGTGATAAGTCGGTAAATGTAATACCTTAGAAATAAAGAATAGCGGTTAGCTAAGCCAATCATGTTTCTTCGTTAATTTAGAAATGGCCGAAGGACAAGAAGGATCTCGGGATTCGTCGCCTGCTACTTCGGGGGAACAGTCCCCGTTTCCACAGCAGGTTTTTCACCCGGGTAGGGGTAAGAGTATTCGTGGTATGATCCTTACTAACCCCGAGGCTTTAGAAGAAGCTGAAGGTGAACAGTATAGCGAAGGAAATGGGGAAGATGAAGAAAGTCCGCCTCGGGGTGAACTTGTTGAAGCCTCAGCGGGAACGTCTCGTGAGCCTTTGGAGCCTCGAAAAAGAAATCAGAAATCAAAGCAAAAGACGGCTCCCCGAGATGGTCACAGAGATGACCTGGTGTTCCCAGTATCTGCTAGTATCCCGCCAAAACTAGTCGTTCAATGTAAAGCCTATGCAGACGCTTTTTATGAAGAACTTGTGCCTGAAGATGACAGAGAGAAATATCCTCAGGATGCCCTCAAGCTGGTAGCTCCGGGTCCTGATGACCGAGCGCATGACTCGGGTCGGGGGATGTGCCTGTACTTGAAGATGCCGAAATGCGGCTTCAAAGTAAGGGTATCTAAGTTTGTGCGCGAGATATTGCGGCATCTCGACGTAGCCCCAGCACAATTGACTGCGCCCGCATGGTGTTATATCATGAACTTCAAGTATCTGTTTGATATGATGCCGGAGTTGAAGCCGGACTTTCCGAGTGTGGGGTTGTTCTTTCATTATTTCGCTCCTTTGTACAATAATGAGAGCCATCTCGCAATTCGGAAGCGTGGTAAAGTTGCGCTGTTTGACAAATTATCGAAGGTGGATGATTGGAATCACGGTTGGGTATACCTCGCGAATTCCAATGACTTGACATGCTTCAAAGGAATACGGAGGGATTGGCGTCCTTTGAAAAAGAGAAGTCTCATCCCGCGTTCCCCCCCATCCTTGACCTCAGATGAATTAAAAGTTGTCCGAACTCTTGACAATTATTTTACAAGTTAGTTTTTGTTTTTCAGTTCGTACCAACATATCTTTGTATCGTATTTGTTTGTTTATCTCGTATTGTCATGGATAACTTGTTAACTCGTGCATACTTCTAATGTCGCAGGTCGCGGTTTTATGGCACTACCTTGGAAGGCCGCTCGTCCAATTCCTATCTTTGCCAATCCTGAAGACGGCTTCGTTAGGGATAGAGTTGCGATCCCCCCAAAACCGAGCATTTCCAAGAGTCAGAAGATTCCGAAGTTGAATCTTGCTACTACCCCGGCGGCACCCCCGAAGTCGGCTTCCAAATCTAGTGCCAAGGGCGCGAAGGGCAGCGCTTCTGGTTCCTCCCAACTCGGGGTATCGCAAAAGAGGAAGGAGACTTCTGTTGACCCTCCCTCGCGTTTAACGAGGCAAGAGAAGGGGAAAGACGTTGCAGTAGAGGAACCTGAGCCTAAGAAGCAAAAGACTCAGTCCGACATCGTATTGGTGACACCCGGGGTCACTCCAAAGGAACCTTCGCAAGCCGAGGTTGATGCTGGATTCCGGAACATCCATAACAATCACGGGCCGATCTTTGTCAAGGTTGCCCGCGGCGCCAAGTTTGGACAAAGCGTCGGCTTGGCAGTTCTTGTTGCGCGAGACATGTTGGATATCAACCTCGTTGAAATGGCTTTTGAGCAGGTGAAACTGCTGTCGGTATTTGCGCAGCTTCTTGTCCATGACTCGGCATTCAGCGTTTATCTGCTTGACCGCTAACTCGGAGTCACTACGAAGATGAACCTAGCGGGCGCCAAATTCTTTAGCTAGTTTAAGGCCTGCTATCATGGCTTCATACTCCGCGGTGTTGTTTGTTACCGGGAATTGAAAATAGAGAGCATAATTCATGATTTCCCCTTGTGGACCAGTGAGGGATATCCCGGCTCCAGCCCCTTGTAACGAAGAGGCGCCATCGACATGAATTGTCCAACGTCCCTTAGACTCGGGAGGAACTCCGAAATATTCTGCGATAAAGTCAGCGAAAATCTGAGACTTCAAAGCATTTTGGGGATGGAAAGAGACATCGAACTCGGATAATTCGAGCGTCCAAGCCAGCAATCGCCCGGAGGAGTCGAAATTTGTGAATGCTTTCTTCAGTGGAATCCCAGTGTAAACCTTTATGGAATGTGACTGAAAGTAAGGCCTCAACTTTCTGGCAGCTATGACAAGAGCATACGCTGCCTTTTCAATCTGGGAATACCTGGTTTCAGCATCCCGAAGTACATGCGAGACGAAATAAATCGGCTTCTGATCTCGTCCTTCTTCCCGAACAAGGGCGGCACTTACTGCATGACCAGTTGTTGCCAGGTACAACACCAGAACGTCGCCCGCAGTTGGTCTACTGAGACATGGTGGATTAGCGAGGTAGGCTTTGACTTTCTCGAAGGCTGTGGCACACTCCTCTGTCCATTCAAATTTTGCTGACTTGTGCATGGCTTTAAAGAAGGGGAAACAGACGTCCCCGGATCTCGCAATAAACCTGTTGAGAGCGGCCAACTTGCCCGTGAGAGATTGCAGCTCTTTGAGGTTCCGAGGCGGTTTCATATCGAGGATGGCTTGTGATTTCGAAGGATGAATCTCAATGCCTCGCATGGAGACCATGAAGCCAAGGAACTTTCCACCGGTAAGGCCGAAGAAACTTTTCTTTGGGTTGAGTTTCATGTTGGCTGAATTCAGTGTCGCAAAGGTTTCTCGGAGATTTCAGACATGGTCGAGGTCAGACATGCTCTTAACAAGCAAATCATCCACGTATGCCTCTACGTTTCGTCCGATTTGGTCATGGAACACAGTGTTGACCATGCGTTAGAACGTGGCTCCAGCATTGCGCAACCCGAAAGGCATGATCCGGTAGCAATATAGCCCCGAGTTCGTGGTGAAGGCGGTCTTTTCCTCGTCTTCTTGGTTCATCCGGATTTGATTGTACCCGGAGAATGCATCCATGAAGCTGAGGTAGGCATGTCCCGAGGTGGAGTCGACCAGTTGGTCAATTTTGGGCAAGGGAAATGGATCCATGGGGCATGCTTTGTTAAGATCAGTATAATCAATACACATACGCCAGTCGCCATTGGACTTCTTGACAAGCACGGGATTGGCTGTCCACTCAGGACACTTGACATCCCTGATAAAACCGGCATCGAGTAGTTTCTGTACTTCGAGTTTCACGGCCTGCTGCCGTTCTTCCCCCATATTACGTTTCTGTTGCCTGACTGGTTTTGAGCATGGCTTAATATGTAGTCGGTGCTCGGCTATTGATCTCGAGATGCCTGGCATGTCGGCTGCGGTCCAGGCAAAAACGGATTGGTTTTCTCGGAGGAAGTTGATTAGCTCTTCTTTTGCCTGCCCCTGAACTGCCTTTCCGATGTTGAGTGTTTTGCCGCCACCCAAATTGAGTTGTTCGACTTCGTCTACAGGTTCAAGGGAAGCTTTTGCCTCGGCTTTATCAACTGGATCTAATGCAAGGTTGGTGCTTGGAGGTAGAAAATCGGTGCTTGAACGCAACCGCTGTTGGTTGGTTTTGGCGTCGGACTGATCAACCTGGTGGACAGAGCCTCCTTGACCTTGAACGGACGTCATGTAGCATTCGCGCGCCACCAGTTGTTGGCCACTTTCTTTCCCTATCTCGTTATCAGTATGGAACTTGATTTTCAGGTGGGAAGGGGAAATAACGGCGCCGATTTTGTTCAAGGTTGCTCTTCCAAGGATCGCATTGTACGCTGAAGGAGCATTAACGATGAGGAAGTCCACCATGACTTCCACCGTTCGGGGGAATGTGCTAAATGTGACTTTGAGTGGCATCATTCCCCGAGATTGAAGGGCATCACCCGTGAAGCCTATCAAAGGTGAGATGTGTTGTTGAAGGGCGCGAGTGTCGAGGCCCATTTGTGTGAAAGCTGATAGATACAGGATGTCTGCTGAGCTTCCCGTATCAACTAATACCCTCTTAACTCTGTGAGTGTTGATTTTGAGATGCAGTACCATGGGATCATCGTGTGGGCTAGAGATCTCCCCTAGATCATTTTCAGAGAAAGATATCGCTTCCTCAGGCCGAGGTCGCTTTTTGTCGGTTTCGACCTGTAGAACAGTGGGGTATGGTTTTCGATTGTCGCGAGGTAAGATTTTTCGAATGGTACCGCGATGGCCACCACTGATCACGTTAATGACAGGGCTGCTTTGCCGTTCCTAGCGCCTTGTCTCGGGACCATCCCGAGTTTGAGGACCGACCTCACCAACCCGAGGTCCCGTATAATCCTGTCTGTATGGAATGGGTTTCTTAAAAACTTTACCTTGGCCATTGTACTTCCTGAAGAATTTTTTGAAGAAATCGGGGTTGATAAACTCGACCAGCTTTCCCTCTCGGGCTAGTCTCTCTAGGATGTCTTTGAGTTGGAGGCATTCAGCGGTAGAATGACCATTGAATCTGTGGTAGTCGCACTTTTTGGAGTTATCTTGTACCGTAAAGATGCCTTCAGGCAACGGCGGAGGGAGGTCGAACATGCCTTCTATGATGTTGTACATCTCGTGCCGCTTCTTGGTGAGAGGTGCGTATCTCACGAAGTATTGTCGGTATCCCTCTGTGCCAGTTTTGTGTTCTTGCTCGGTCGATCGGTTGGGTTGGTTTCTTCGAGGTTCTCTTTGGCTGCGAAGCCTGTCCTGAGCTGGCTGTTTGTTAGCTTGGTGACGGGGAGATCGAGATCTAGGCCTCGTGGGGCTCCCGTTGTCATCCTCGGCACGGATGTAACCCTCCGTAATGGTTACAAACTCTCTCAGAGTGGTCATTTTCTTCATGTGGGCTTCGTAGCGCAAGGTACCCAGACCCCCTTTGTGGAGTCCTTTCTTAATGGCGGCTAAGGCAAATTCTTCATTGAGATTCTGAATTCGCCGAGATGCCTGTATAAAACGGTTAACGAACGCACCTGTTCTTTCACGCTGTCCCTGGACAATATCCAGTAGCATCTCGCACGTAGCTGGCAGTGGTTTGATAATCGTGTACCTCTCCAAGAATAGTTTCGCGAAATCTTCAAATTTGTTAATGGACCTCCGGGGTAAGGTCATGTACCAGTCCCATGATTCTCCAGTTAAGCAAGTGGTAAAGACACGGCACATGATGGCATCTGTAGCTCCAAGGAGGCGGAGTCGCTCGAGGAACCCGTACACAAAGTTGTGCGGATCCTGTGTATCTCCACTACCCCGGAAGCTGGGAAGGGTTGTCAGATACTTGAAGTCCGTCATTGATTGGCGGTAGATGTCTTTTGAAAGAGGGCCATCTTCAATCCCCATAGGCCGAGAGTAAGTGCCTGTCTTCTGGGATTCAAGCTCGGCTAGTTTAGCCGCGAGTCTGGTTTGGATCAGCTCTTCAACTTGAGCCATGTTGATACCTCGGGTAGGGGTAGGTGATCGCTGGTTCCTTCTTCGGTCATCGCGGCGAGATCTATCCCGACCTCGGGGTGGACTTCGTTCGGGTTCTCTACGGGAGCGAGATTGTTCTCTGCGAGATGGTCTGGGCCCTCTGCCATGATTAGCTGATTCTCGCTCGTCGTTGTGGTGAACTTTGGGACCTCCTGGGTGTGGCAGTCTTTCGGGATCAGGTTCCCTATTTTCGTCCTGCCCTTCCGGCCGTCTTCCTTCATCGGGGTGTACCCCTGTTGGCCTCGCCGCAAGAGGCTGACTGTGGGAGGGGTTTCATGTAGGCGGAGTTACCAAAGGTGGTGGTGTGATCGTTACTCCTGGCGGGGTCGTCACCCCTGGTGGGAGCGGGATTGATGTGATTGGATGAGCCATCTAGTTCTGTGTTCAAGCTAGGCGTGGCCCCACGGTGGTTGATACGCCCTATCTCTGGAGATGAGGCCGTATGAAAGATTGGGCTGAGTTAGATTTGCCCTGCCAAAGGATGGCAAGCCGAGATGTGGATCGAGTTAAGAACTCGGGGTGAGTTGTGAGAGATTCGGGCTCTAACCTGTATGATCTCTCTCCTCGTTCAAAATTGTGTCCCCCGTTTCATGGGAATCACTGCCTTATATAGTCCAACCATAACTGCCATCTCGGGCGTTTATGGGGGAACGTGGGCAGTTATGTCGCCCGTTACCAGGACGTGGGCATTAAACCAGCCGTTTCTGGGACGTGGGCATTAAGCTAGTCGTTTCCACGGCTATCCCGTATGTCGGTTGGACTAAGTCTATTTTAGGGCTGTAATTTGGGGCCGCCGTATTAGGCCCCGGCTTAACAAACCCTTGGGCTTTTTATATGACGTCGGGTTGGCCTTGTAAAGGTCCGAATCCCAGTCTTTCATGGCCCAGTTGAGAACAAGTAAAAGGGCCTGTGGAACATAGCCCTATCAAATCGCATTTATAAAAATCGGTTAACCAATCACCATTTCATTTATTATTTTATTAAATGATAATTTTTCACCGATAACCCTAGAAATTTATTCACCGATAACCTAAAGTTATTTTTATTACAAAGAATTATATTATAAAAACTTATCAATAATATAAAATTTCATTTATTATTTTATTAAATGGTAATTTTTCACCGATAACCCTAAAAATTTATTCGCCGATAACCCTAAAGTTATTTTTATTACAAAGAATTATATTATAAAAACTTATCAATAATATAAAATAAACTACCTCATAAAATACCATTTCCATTTATATTATTGATAAGTTTTTATAATATAATTCTTTGTAATAAAAATAACTTTAGGGTTATCGGTGAATAAATTTCTAGGGTTATCGGTGAAAAATTACCATTTAATAAAATAATAAATGAAATTTTATATTATTGATAAGTTTTTATAATATAATTCTTTGTAATAAAAATAACTTTAGGGTTATCGGTGAATAAACTTCTAGGGTTATCGATGAAAAATTACCATTTAATAAAATAATAAATGAAATGGTGATTGGTTAACCGATTTTTATAAATGCGATTCAAACGTGGTTATTTATATTAAAATATTTTTTTTTTGGGTAAAAATAAAAATCACGGTAGAAAAAGTATGGAATTGATTCCGACCAATTAAAACAATATCACGTCAAAACTGTAAAAAAATATGGCCAAAAAAATCACATTGCCCTCACCGAATCCGGATTCGGTTAAGCCAAAAAAGCAAAAAAAAAGGAATCTTCTGTGGCAACTCACTGTATCCTCTGTTAAAACCAACAGCTTAACCGAATAGCGTATTCGGTGAAGCGAAAGAATAACTTAACCGAATTCCGGATTCGGTTTTTGCTGTTTTTATAACAAACGAAACAATCATGTCGTTTCTTTAACTTTTATTATTTTAATTACTGTTTTTAAAAAATATTTCTTTGACCGGTTTGGACATTTTTGACAAAAGTCTGAAATTCTGAGCATAAATATTAATTTCTAATTAACTTTGGATAATAAAAATGTCGGCAGTGTCGGAGGCTCGGAGCTATGAATTTTCGCGTATTTTTATGCGATTTTTCTGTCTTTTTCTTGTTAGTAAAATTTCTACAACGGCTCCTGTGTGATTCTTCGTCAAGCGGGCTACTCTGCAACTAAATGGGGGTAAACAGATTTTTCATATCCGAGGAGATGTGCGACCGCTGAACTAATTACCATATTGACAAATGAATGATTTGGGAAAGTTTGGTGGAATTAAAAATTTGTGATTCGGAAATAATTCAGAATTATAATTTGAGTCTGGAAAATACGTACGTGGTTTTCTTATGGTTCACAATTTTATTATGGTTCAAATTTTCTTATGGTTCACAATTCGGGAATAATTCAAATTTTCTTATGGTTCACAATTTTAGGAAAATAATGATTTTCAAAGAATTCTTAAATAATAGTAAAAAATTCCAAAAAAAATATAAGTTTGGCCTCCAAGCACATTTTATAAAGATATAACGAAAAGTAGAACCACATTTTGCACTAAAACATAAATAAAGCAAAAGTAATATTTTTCCTCTAATTAAATAAACATAAATGTGAGATCATAAGACAAAATCTAAGCCAAAATCCTACGTAATTCACTATCATTTTGACGTTGATCAGTAGTATCCATAGTCACAAGATTCGCGAATAATTTGTTTTTTTGGTGATGCCAAATTGAACACCGAATTATTCGGTTGACCGAACTTTGACTGAATTATTCGCGAATAATTTGCGAATTTTATGAATTTTTTCCGAATTTTTTCCGAATTTTTTCCAGAACTTTTTTTTTTTTTGTTGCTTCCTTGTAGGATTGAGATCTTTGATCCAGATAATTTCGAATCATTCTCGAATTATACCCGAATATTTCTAAATCACAAACTTTTGACCTCATCAAACCGAATCCGAATAATTCATTTGCCACTATGATAATATCTACCGTTATACCGTAGGGATATAATACTTCCAACCGAACCAAATCAATTTGATGCCTACTTAAATTATAGAGGGGTCAATTTTAAAACTCGTGCTAGATTAACAGACGACTCAGATATGAATTTAGTAAGAAGGATTCGGCCTTCCAAATTCAGATGTCTCTCATTGCGTCAGAGAATTTAAGAGCACAAGCCAAAAGGACCCTGACTTATTTAAGTCTTTAATTGCAATTTATTAAAAGTTATCCAATAAAGCAAAAGAGGTGGCAAGTATTTACAGGTTCACAGGCTTTCATTCTTTTTGTAGGATCCGCCTCTGCTCCTTTTGTAGAGAAAATGAGGATTCTGCTTTTTCGATCCGAATCATTTAAATTCGTTGAGATTTGTGTATGAAAAAGTTGTTTTATCGAGATACGTGAATGAACGAATTTGAATGGTTCGGATCGGAAAAGCAGGGCCCTCCTTTTCTCTGAGAAAATGAGCAGAGGCGGATCCATCTATATGCTACCTAGATTCTCAAACAGGTGCCATTCTGAGACCCATAAATATAAAAAAATTGTAGTGTAAAAATACCAACAAACCTTGGAAGTTTTTATTGTGGTAATCATGCCATGGTGGCATTAAATGTAGAGTAATAGATAATAGACAACTGGTGTCAGAACCTCACATGATGACAACCTGATAATGATATTAAGTATTAACAGTTAACAGCTCTCACATGATCAACTAAAGCTAAATCCATATATAATACAACTTATCGTGTGCACAAAGCAAAGAAAGCTATTAAAAGTAGTTGATATTACTTAGAAAAAAAGAAGAATGTAGTTTATAATAATTAGCAGAAAGCTAGCTATCAGTATGAAGCTGATATTGATATATTACCACTACCAGCACCTATATGGCTATATTTAATATGCTTTATTTGACCAAATCCTCCAATGCTTTAAGTAGCTCATCTGTTTTCACTATGCCAACCACTATGATTAAGTTATTAACAACTACAATGATGGGGTTAGCAGGTGGCTGAAAGAACAGGAGCCCCATTTCATAAGAGGATTGTTAGAGATCCAATCATACTAATGATGTCCGCCGAGATTCGTGCTGCTTTCGACTCAACTCTATCGAAACTCCGTTAAGAATTCAATTATCCATTGCTCGCCGGAGAAATTGTTTCTAATTTTTACCATGTCACCTACTGATAAATATAACTGTGTGTACAGCAAATTGCAGAACACATCCATTTCTGAATTGGCCAATGAAGGAGTGAATTATTTGACTAAAGCTTTGTTAGCACAATACAAATAAAAAGAAACAAAAAAAAATCTTTAAGTAAAGCATAGTTTACATAGAACATGATTAATGGGCATGAAAACTTGACAAGGCAACTTAATCATACAAATGAAGTTTCATTCTTTAGTCATACACCATGATGTCAAAAACAAGGATTTAAAATAGTACCTTGACAGAATACAACCCACATATAAACAAAGCACTTGCGCTGTTGCACACTTCACCAGAGAAAAAGAATCCCTTCTAAAATCCACAAGCTAACATAAACACAAATGTCAACAAACCCAAAAAATTAAGGAAGAGTAAATAATAAATAGCAACCAAACTATCAATTTTAGAATCCAAGCTGTAATATGATTCTTTTTTCTTTTTTTTTGTTACTGCTTCTGGCTATTTTTCCTTTTGAACAGATCACTGATTTTCTTCTTCAATGGTGACTTTTTCTTGCTCATCAAGTTCTCCTTTTTACCTGTGTCATCCAAACCTGACCCGTTGTCAACCTGATCTAAATTACCATTACCAGATTTCAAATCCACCTTCTCATCCTCTGCACAATTTTCCTCGTGTAGAGGCTCACTCTCGGCCATTTTACTCTCTGCCTCTTCTTGCTTTGCATCTCCATTCTCCCCTTCTTGTTCGGCATTACCGTTTGGTTCTTCCTCTTTGCACCTATCAAGAGACCTATCAAGAGACTCTTCTTCGTCCACTTTTGGCTTCTCTATTGCTACATCCAACACGGGATTTGCTTCCTCAGGCATTTCTGGGGCTTTCTCTACAGTCACCTCCTTGAGCTTAGAACTCAACTCATCTATCCTCTCTTCAGCCTTTGATTGACGGACCCGTAGCTCGTCATTCTCTTGCGTGATACTCTGCAACTCGTTTTCCTTATCCAACAACCTTTCCTTCAATTGCAAGCTCTCTGTTCTTGCCTCTTCCATTGCCTCGCTTGCCGCATTTACTTGGAACTCTGCTTGATGTAACTTCTCCAGCAGCTGCTCCTTCTCCTCCTTTGCAGCTTGCATCTCCATTTCTGTGCCCTTGAGTGATGCCACAACCTTGTCCACCTCCACCTTCAAGGCCACGATTTCCTCTTCAGACTGTTGTTTAGAGTCTAAAACCTTATTTTCCTTCAACTCACGATCGTTTTGCTCAGCTTTTGCTTCAGTCTCAAGCTTTTCAACAGTTTTACGGAGGCACACTACTTCATAATTCACTTCATCAAGCATAATCTCATAACTCTCCTTTGTGTTTTTCAGGGCTAATTTCAGGTCACCAATTTGGGCCAACGAATGTTCATGGTCACTTTCCTTCTTTAGAAGGTTTTCTTTTGCCTCTCTTGAATCCGCCGAGGTCTCATGCAGGGCAGAGGCAAGATCCTCCATTGCCTTCTTATTATTCTCCTCCTCTAGCTTAATCTTCTCCAGTTCTGCTATCATCCTCTCTTTTTCTTCTGTTAAAGACTCAATTTGGGAAATAGCAGCCTTTTCGTTGGTCAAAGCCTCCAGTTTTGCCTCCTCAGAGTTCTCCAGTTTGTTTCGCAACAACTCAGCAGTCGTCTCCAGTTCAAACATGTCCTGTTGAGTCGCCTCTAAGCGCTTGTTTGACTCGATCAGTTCAGCCTCGAATCGTGCAACATCAGCCTCCAGTAACTCCATTTTCTCTTTCAGGGTATGAATTTCAGTTTCTCTCTTATACAACAATGTCTCCTTCTCCTCTAGTTGCTGAATGGCTGAGGCAAGAGATTCTGTCTTGCACTTCTCTGATTCGTGTGCCTCCTCAAGTCGGATCTCCAGTTCCTCTGCTTTTCCCTTCCATTCATCCACCAAACTGGAAGCTTCCAGCTCTGCCCTTTTAGTCTCACTTAGTTCGTTTTTTATCTGTTCTAAAGTCTCCTCAATTTTAACCAGCTCCTTCTCAGACTCTCTTGAACTCTCTAACTCCCCTTGCAATCTTACAATCTCACCTTTCAATTTGGTGATAGTCTCCTCTGCTTCATTTGTTTTATTTTCCAGTCTGGAGTTGAGCAGTTCTTTAAGCTGGGCTAACTCACTGGAAAGTTGCTCAGCCTTCTCCATGTTTACGTCGGCCGCTTGCATAGCTGTTTCAGCATGGCCGAGTGCCGCATTTTTCTCCTCAATGGACATCTCCAGCTCGTGTTTCACTCGCTCGAGCTGCTCCTTAGTCTCAACCAAAACAGAAATATCAGATGCATGCTGGTTCTTCATCCTCTCCAGTTCACTCTGCCACTCATCTTCTCTTGTCTGAGCAGCATCAATGCTGGATTGCTCCAGTTCATCGGCACGGAACTTCTCAATTTCTGTGGCCTCCTCAGCACGTCTTCGTGCAACAATGGCATCCTGGAGCTGCCCATTGGTCGCATCAGCAAGGAGTTTCGCCTCCTGTAGTTCATCTAAAATGGAGAGCTTCTCCTTTTCGAGAGCAGCTAGCTGTTCCTTGGCCTTCTTTAATTCTTCATTAGCTGAGTCTAGCTGAGATTGAAGCTCCGATCCCTTCAATGATTTTGGTTGGAGTTGCTTCTACAAAAAACATAAATGAGACAATTTTTATTTTTGTTGCCAAAAGAGTGGATACCGATTTAAAAATTTACAAATTTAGTAACTAGACAACTTGTGGTTCTTTCAGGTTATTGCTTCTCCAACAAACTGGTCCATTCATACACAATGAAATATAAATACATCAGTGTACTTCACGGATTACATTAAAAATATTCTTACATCAGGTGTTGCAGTCTTAGGAGTTCTTCGATCTGCAACAGGTTTTGATTCAGTAGGTTTTGGTGAGCGGTCGAAGGAGAGGCGCGGGTTTTGGGTGGGCGAAGGCGAATTGGGACGAACCAAGGACCCGGAACGGTTAACCCTACCCGTTTTGGGGGTGCTCGGTCTCCTAGGTGTTGCTGGCGTCGACGGTTTGTTGCTTGGTGGTGTTTCGAATAATCCAGATCTGTTAAATAATGAAGGTTAGTGCTTTAATTTCTAGGTACAATGTGACAAAAATAGGACGGTTAGTTGGAATTTCATTAGTTGGGTGGGAAATGGACAAGAAATATTTGCAAAAAAATTCCAAATCTACCGGAAAAAAAAAAAATTTCAGCGAAAATTCATGGAAACAGAGTGAAATGAAGAGATGAAATTGCTTTTTGTTCCATACGTAAAAAGATAAATTTGAATGATGAAATTTTCTAGAAAAAAAAAAGCTAACAACTTGAAATTAATCAAGCAACAATGTAGCTAGAATGTTGGAGTCGGAATTCGGAAGAAAAAAGCAATACTTTGTTAAGTTGTAGCTTCATATTGCTGATTCTTGGAAGAGACAGTAAGAATTTAATTCAATTACGGCACAACCAGAAAAATCTCAAGCTTAATCAAAAAGATCAACTCTAAGTAGCAGCTTCGTAAGATATTAAGCTCTAAATGTGTAAACAATTTCAAATTTCCACCGAAAGGACAACGAGGCAATTAAAGCGCAACAAAAGTACAAATCTAAAACGAAATCACTGAAATTTGATCAAAGCTCGCATCTCGTGAGTAGATCTGAGTGAGTTGGGTCCACTTACTTAGTTTTGGAAGACGCCATTGCCGCCATTAGAGAGAGAGAGTGAGAAGTAGAGGCCAGTAAATGGAAGGGGGGCAAAGAGACAGGAAAAGAGAAAGCTGTAAGTTCTTGAGCGTTGGTAAAGAGGCGGTTGCCTCTCTGGCTCTCTCTCACACTAACACACACAAAACTGGAGAGAAAGTGAGATGAGATGAGAAATAAAAGCTGCCATTTACAGAGACAAAGGTGACTGCGCAGCGCGCATTGGCATTGCAATACCACTTTATCTCTTCTCTCCGTTTAACACATGAAATGGAGACTACATGCACCGAATCACCTGTAAAGTGCTTACGTTGCACTTCTCCCTTATCTACAAACTGTAGAGGGTAGAAATTAAAGCGGTCCCAGAAAAAGTAACGGTTCGTACAGGAAAAACAATCCAGAAATCAGGGGAGCCGACCTGCTCTTTAGATCCCAATCATTTAAATTCGTTGAGATTTGTGCATGAAATATTTTTTTATTGAGATGCGCAAATGGAAAATTTTGAATGGTTAGATTGAGAAGCAGGATCAGAAAATAACAGCAGACTCGGATCCGAAATCAGGGGCGTTACTGCAAATAAAGAAAAATATCAGGGGCGTAAAATACATAATACGGTGTAGTACAAATACAACTAACAACTATACAAATAAAAAAATAAAAAACCAAAGGGAGAATTTCATGTAAACCCCTCAAAAACTTGAAATTTTTTTATGTTCTCCTCTAAAGTTCATAACATCATATTTACTCTAGTAGAACTAGTGTGTTCTTAAGTTTACCAAGTTCATTTGTGCACTCAATTTTAAAATCTATCGGATTGGCTTCAACAACGAATCCGAACCGTTAAAATCCATCTATCTTACGAGTGATGCGTCTACATGCAAAAAATTTAAAGTTTTGAATTAATTTTGCATAGAGTCAGTGGTAAGAAAACATCAAAAAAATGAATGCATTAAAATTAATTTATAAACCTTCTAATTTTGACTGCTTGACTTTATACTAAATTAATTCGAAAGTTTAAATTTTTTGCATGTAGACGCATCACTCGTAAGGTAGATGGTTTCAACGGTTCAGATTCGTCATTTGAAGCTAATCCGATAGGTTTTAGAGTTGAGTTTACAAAAAAACTTGGTGAACTTAAGAACACCCTAGTTCTACTCTATTTACTCTCCTAAATTTCAAAAACTCGTAACTTTACTCATTTATTGTCTTTTCTACTTAAACTCATTTTAAATTTATAAGAATACCAATTTTTATAAACATGGTATATATTTTTAGAGGAGGGCTCAAATGCCCCATTGTTTCATGCTCCAATCGTACCTCAATATCTTTATCTTCAATTCCAAAGTTAAAACAGACGATCCCAACCGCTCAATATGATATCCACGTTAAAATATAATTGGGGATCAAATTTTATATTTTTGGAACTTTTTTTTACTATTTTTTAAGATAGGTACAAAATCATTGTTTTTAGATGGTCCACAATTTATACAGTTAGCATATTTATACTAAAATACGCTAAATTACTTGAAATTATGTTGAATTACACTATATTAAGTCAAATCAGAAAAACAATGATTTTGTACCTATTTTAAAAAATAAAAAAAAATTCAAAAAATATAAAATTTGGTCTCCAATTATATTTTAACGTGGGTATCATGTTGAGCGGTTGGTATCGTCTGTTTGAACTTTGAAATTGAAGATAAAGATATTGAGGTACGACTGGGGCATGAAGCAATAGAGCATTTGAGCCCTCCTCATATTTTTATTATTTTTTAATAAAGGATAAAATGAGTATTATATAAATTAAAGTTTTAATAGAAAAAGACAATAATATAGATAAATTTGTAAGTTTTTAAAATTTAGAAGGGTAAATATGGTATTATGAATTTTAAAAGAAGAAATATATAATTTTGAAATTTTTGAAAGATATGCATCAATTCTTCCAAAACAAATAAAAAAAAACTTGTAACTAATAAATGTTTTGGCTAGATGTTTAATAGAAGAGTAAGGTTAATGGATATTACATTTTTAGTCTCTTTTAACTTTTGCAAAGTTTTTATTTTGTTAATTTCTGAATTGATATGTAACACACAAGCAAAATAAACAAAGCAAGAAAATCAAAACTATAGCAACTTCTCATTCCGTTCCTTTTCCTTCACTCTTGCTCTGCTCTGGTAATGGTAATGCTTCGGTTCATTCATTAAATTATGCATGGATAAATAATCCTTTAAGCTTAATAATATTATTTCTTATAAATTTATAATTACAAAAGATAAATAAAATCTACAAAGTGAATAGACCTATATCTCGATGCAAGTTATCACCAAGTGCAAATTTGTAATCTTTGAACGCATCGAAGAGTCCGCTCTCTCTATTGTCAACGATATTGAAGGTGATTTAGAAAGGATTATGAAGACGACGGTTTGAGAGTCGTCCGCTCGCTCGGCTCCTCGGCCCCGCCTCTTCCATCTTTTTTGTCCGCCCAGTTCATTTTGCCTCGTTCTATTTGAGCGGATGATTTCAGTTCACGAATGTGATTGTCGTTCGTCGCTCTGTCTCACTCCATCTGAGCAGGTACTTCCGTTTAATGAATATGGTCACCGTTTGCCGGTCTATCTTGCCCCACTCCAGCAGAACTGGTGCTTCCGTCTAACAAATCTAGCCACTGCTCTTTGATTCGTCTCAACTCTTTGCGTTCGACTGAGAGTGCTGTGAATTCGTTCCACTGCCACCATAGTATCTACTATAGCTATATATGAATAAAGTATGCAGGGGCGGAGTCAGACTTTCAGACTATGTGGGTCAAACGTGAATGGGGGTGAAGCATATAAAATTATCCTACTACGAATGGGGGTCAATTTCACACTATCCATAATATTTTACTTTAAACTATATTAAAATAAGGTATAAATAAAAAAAAATTCAAAATGAATGGGAGTCAATTGACCCCCATTCATTGAGGGTAGATTCGTCCCTGAAGGTATGTGTTTTTATGGTTGTTGCCGATGACGATGATGCAAAAAGTTGTCTCTTCCCTCCTCTCGTTCTTCTTCTTTCTTCCATTGGGATCTATTAGTAATGACTGTTTTGGTCCGGTTGATTCAATTTCCGGTTTAGTTTGATTCAGTGCCTTCTCAGCTAAGTGGTAACTATTTTGGTTCGATTGATTCAGTTTTCGGTCTGATTTGATTCAGTGTCTTCTCGATTGCGCATCCCTTTGGGCGGTACGGTGTAGTCACACTCGTTTTGCTGCTGTGTTTGCATATTAAGGAAAGAGAATAAATATGTCAATTGACTTGTTAATTTGACGCAAATTGAACAATTCGCAACTACTGATTTAAAAGTTGGGCTTGAGATGCAGGCACGAATATAGGGGAGCAGCTTGGGTCCGATGCCCATCGGACCCAAAGTGGGTTCGATGGGCTCTAGGACCGTCCGATCTGCTTTAAGATCCGTGCGCACGTAAATTAAAGAAGCCGCGAAAGTTCTGGAGTGAATCTTAGAGCAGATCGGACGGTCATAGAGTCCATCGAACCCACTTTGGGTCCGATGGGCATCGGACCCAAGCTGCTCCCCGAATATAGACGTAGCCAATGTGTCCGGAGGGACCCGTGTGGCAGCTTCGCTATGTGAGTTTATCCGGTTTAAGAAATTGAGCCTGTCTTAAGCTTTTGACCTAAGGTAAGCATTTATTCCGGGAAGCCATTCAAGTTTAGAACATAAGCAAAGAACTGATTTGAGGACCAACTGCATTATGAAATACACGCCGACAGAAAGAAGCTACTTGTTGTTTTACCTTTTTTCATCTCTCTAATTTTCTTTTTTTATCTCATTAATTTTTAGTAATGGAAGATTTTACAATAGTCAGTGTATATGCTGCTATTTTTGTATAACAAAAATACTTACGTTGGAACAGACTTGTAATTTACTTTGATGTTTAATGCAAAAATACTTACGTTGGAACAAATTTGTAAGTATAACAAGAATACTTACGTTGGAACATTTATGATTTATGATTGATATTTAATTGAAAAAAAAAAAAAAAACATACGTAGAGAGATTTGTCTGAAAAAGGTATATTGTTTTTTTACTTCAGTCAAGATTAAATAATTATAACAATGCTCATAGTGATAAATGAATTATTTGAATTCGGTTTGGCAGGATCAACAGTTTGTGATTCGGGAGTATTTGAGATATATTTCGGAAATAATTCTGATTTATCTGGATCAGAGATCTCAGCTCCAAAAGGGAGCAAAAAAAAGAAGCAAATTCACTAATAATTCATAAAATTCAAAAAAAGTTCGTAAAATTCGCGAATAATTCGGTCAAAGTTCGATCAACCGAATAATTCGACGTTCGGTTCTCTATCACCAGACAAACGTTTAAATCACAAATTAAACGCGAATCTTGTGACTAAGATAATGCCTACGGGTTTTTATTAAAAGAATATAATAAATTATAATCTCTGAAAAGAGATGCTGTGGCATTTTGTGGCACCGAACCATGCATCGTAAACTTTCAGTCTTAAGAAAATCAGGAGTTACCGAGATCGCTAATTTTCCTGATTGTTCTATTCACTCTATCAGCAATTTAGATATTGCCTCTTGAGTGAGTCTATGGTACTATGCATAATACGGATTGGTCCGTACTACGAATCAATATTTTCATTTTCAAAATTCTAACGATCGATCCGAACCATTCAACATGATTTTCATATGAAAATATACTTGTGGGTTAAATTTTCTATTTTTTCAAATTTTTTTACTATTTTTTTAAATAGGTAGAAAATCACTGTTTTTGAATGATCCAGAATTTTCAGATCAAGTGATTTTCTAACCTATCTTAAAATATAGTAAAAAAATTTGAAAAATATAAATTTAGTCTGCAAATACATATTCATGTGGGAATCACGTTGAACGGTTCGGATCGACCATTAAAATTTTTAAAACGAAAATATAGCTCCGTAGTACGAACTAATCTATGCTATGCATAGTACCATAGATTCACTCTTGCCTCTTTCATTTGACAGTAAAACTTTTTGTGTCATTGGATGGTTCATTTTAGCAATAATTATATAAAATAATTATAAAATAATTATAAAACTTTTTGTGTCATTGGATGGTTCATTTTATATATAATTATATAAAATAATTATAAAATAATTGTAAAACTTTTTGTGTCATTGGATGGTTCATTTTATATAAAATAATTATAAAAACATGCCTATTGCTTACAATAATTATATATTTTCACAACTCACAAATTCATTCTTCCGCTCCAATTAACTGTTCTTATTGATCTTAACCTCCTCACAAATTACGCAAAAAGTAGAGTAAGATTGGTTTTTCTAAATATATTTGGTAGAACTTTAATTTGAGATGTACATTTTTATTGGACATTTTTTTTTCTTTTCTGATTACGTACATTTTTTTTGGGGATTTCATGTATATCCCTCAAAAGCTTAGAAATTATATATTTTCTCCTCTAAATTTCAGAAACTCACAAATTTAATCAATTTACTGTCTTTTCCAATTTAAACTCATTTAAATTTATAAAGTTCCTATTTCACCTTTTATTAAAAAAAATTATACATGTATTACGTGTAACAAAAATGTCTAGCCCTCTAATTGGTAGGTTTTTATAAACAAATAGTTCATTTTTTTACTTGTGACACATACACACATATACTTTGTGCATGTCATAAGTAAGAAAATGAACCATTTATCATCACAACCGACCAGTTAGAAGACTGAACAATTATCTTAAACGAACTACATATTTTTATTTTTTTTAATAAAGAGTAAAATAAATACTTTATAACTTTAAAATGAGTTTTAATAGAAAATGTAATAAATTGGATAAATTTATGAGTTTTTAAATTTTACAGGGGTACATATAATATTATGAAATTTAGAGAAAAATACTTAAAAAAGCATACACGAAATTTTTCCTTCTTTTTAATTGGAATGATAGAAGGACTTGATACGCTCCTTCTAGGCGAAGCAAGAGACCGTGACGCGCGTTTCCTTCCTATCAATCCAAAAGGTTCAGTGCAGCGTGTGCATAAATACAAGTATACAACAGTAAGCAAGGTTGGAATTTCATCGGGAGATAATACGAGATATTTAGCTAGCTGAAAGAAATTCTAACTTTAGGAGAAAGAGAGAGAGAGAGAGAGATGTGGGTGGAGATACTGTGCTGTCTGGTGTTCTACAAGCTTTTCCGACTATACCTCGGCGATGATGTCGACGACTTTGCCGATATCGACAGCTCTCATTGCGACACCTGCTTCACGGTCGCCTCCAGGTTTTAAGTTCCCCTAATTTCTTATTTTTTGAGAAATTGTAAAATACTGACCTCTTTGTAAGTCGGCGATCTTGATTTTGTTTGGTTTTTGGTCAAGTTGCCATCAAATGAGAAAATAATTGGAGTTCTATCGTCTCCTCAACCCCTTCCGATTATTGGATGTTGTTTTGGGTATTTGACAAAATAATTGAAGTTCTATTTCCCTAATTGGTTTTCTCAAGTTCAAGTGATTTTAAAAATACTTCTATGGAGAGATACCACATATGCTCTATAGTCTGTAACTACCTTGATCATAATTGTTCTCATAATAAAGCTGTATCCCTGTACTGGTACACAAGTCTCTGAGATTGTGACTAAAGGACATCTGCCTACTAATCCGTAAAGGGTACTACTAATTAATTAAGCCTTCATTGGGAAATCTGATCCTAACTCATACTACAAATCATTTTGTCAATCTGTACAGATTGGAAAAGCTGTATGGAGGAAAATGCTTCGTCGGACTCCGCATACCTGACCCAGATTCTGGAACCCGTCAGCACATAGACATTGTGCTCATAACTAAAAAGTTTGCCTTTTATACCCTCTTTTTATTATTCTAACTTATTTTCTTCTTTGCTTAGATCAGCCAAGGTTTGTAATTTATGTTGGTCTTTAATAAAATCTGACTGGTATGGCTCCAAAACCTGTGATTGGAATTACTTGTTCAATAAGTTATTGATAATTGAATCTCCTTCTTATATATTGTACGAGGGATTAAATGCCTCCATTCTTTCTGCCTTGGTTATGCCTCCACTTTTTCGACCTCTGTAGCAAAATTGTCAAAACTGAAATAACCAAATAAATTCACTATATGTGGGTACAAAAGTGACATAGATCATATCTAACGGTTTTATTGATAAATTGAGTAATCAAAATTAAAAATGGAGGCGCAGTGGAGGCATGAAAAATGGGTTAGGATCCCCTAAAGTAACTCAAAATTTGAGTTTAGATCCATACCATCCGATCAGAATCCGGGCCAATCCGGCCCGAGATGGAATGCATAGGGATATTATGAGTTTAATATTTGAGTTCACTATCCGGATCTAAACTCAAAATTTGAGTTACTTTAGGAGATCTGAATTCAAAGGGCATTTTAGCCCCCAATATATTGTATCGATATTATGAGTGGTCCATACTGACGGCACTGAAAGGTACTAGCTTGGTGTAATTTGACTTCATACCCATTTCGTTGGGACTTTTCCAAATTTTGACCAAGTTTTTAGTGTATTTGCCAAGACAACTTACCTTTCTTCGTCCTATTCTACACATGTTGATGCCATTCTCAAATAAAACACAGCTACTTGTTTAGTGGAATGGAAAATGGTTTGACAGTTGAGGCTTTCACCCATCCTGTTACTCAACTCTATACATCTTTTTCTTAAAATGGTGAACACATTAGGTCATGTATTACCATAAATCAATTTAAGATCATATTTAGTTTTAAGTTAGGAATTACTCGGTCAACTATTTTTTACTGACAAAATGTTCACTTTCTTTTGCTAGGCAATTTCAGAAAATTAATATTAATAAAAAATAGAGGGCATTTGGTCCTTTTTAGTGGACTTGGCCCTTCCTTACAACTTGATTTTTATGAATGACCGGAAATTGTACATCACATTGCAAATATAACTTCTGTTACTATACAGTTTCATGTTGCGCGTAATTTGTCAACCCCCAAAAAAAAAGAGAGAAGATAAAAAAGGTCTTATGTTCCTTCATATATCTCTCTTGTTGGATTTAAACCATTGTCAGGGAAATATTGGTGGTGGCTGTGAGAAACTTCTCAGGATATGTCCAAGTAGACAAGGAAGGGAACTGGACTTGTATAAGTGACAAGAAGAAGACCAAAACGCATCCTGATCCTGTGAATATTTTTTTCTGTTCTCTAAATATTTTACTTTATTCACTTTGGCTTGAATTGTCGCTCTTATATTATTGCTAATTATTGTAGGTACTGGAGGTATGTGGTCAAATTACAACCCTCCAATCATATTTGGAACAAAGAGGAGCCTCTCTACCAAAAGGGCTTATCATTGGTCGAGTTATTCTTCCCAATCCCTATTGCATGTATGTTAGCAGAAACTACTATAGTAATATTATGCAATTAGTTATAGCGGTGTTAAGCTTACTATGTATTAACAGTAACTCAAAAAGAATGAAAATAAGAAGCCAAAATTGTGTGTTGGTGTTTACAGTAATGGGCCAATACAACCTCTATTTTATCAGTTTAGAGTTTCAGCAAATAACACTAGAATGGTGTAAACCTAATTGCAAACAGTAACATGTTGGGTTTTTTTCTGATTTATTCCAAAAAAAGAAGAAAACTTTTCTGTTGTTCTTTTTATTTGGTTCGATATGAAAGAAAACAAAAATCAATGATGGACTTGTAATCTCCACTCAGTTTGAACATCGTTTTGGATGTGGGCCATTACCATTAAACAGTCTTAAAGATATGTAGACCTTGGAATACTACGTATATCAGGTGCTTATGCCAAGAAGTCTCGTAAATTGTACACTTAATTAATCATTGTCATACTCGTAGAGCGTCTCCATCAATTGGGCAACAGACAGAGGTTTTGACACATGACAAATGGAGAGATCTTAAGCCTGATTCAGGGGCTGGAAATTTTAACTGGGTTAAAAGTGCATTTTCTGGTGGAAAAGGAGAAAATCAAGATGCATTACATCAAAATATTAATTTTATTCTCAGCTCCTCTCCGATGTGGGACAGGTAACGATTTCTCAGATACTTAACCATTACATTTTAATTTTAAGGGAGAATTTGAATATTCAGTAAGGAAAAATGGCAAATTTGCCCCATATCCATTACTTCCCCATTTTCTTCTAAGGGTGATGTTTCTTTTTATTGTAAAATTTCTTTTGAGGTTACTGATTTTGCCTCATGACAGTAATCGTTTAATAAACTGTGATTTATTTCCTTTATCTTTTGATGACGTTGACAACTTTTTTCTTTGTCTCTCTCTGTTTATTTTTTTTTATTGTTTTGCTAACTAAAGAAAACCAACTTGTGGAATGGATAGTGTGGTTAGCCCACAATGAATGTTTTGATTTTTGAACATAGTAATAAGGTGGCCTAATTGTTACAAAAAGTGAAAGTAAGTTGCTACAGAGGGACAAATTGATTTCGGTTACCAACCAATGACATAGAGTGAAGGTTTTGACGTCCCTGAAATACCCTTGTTTTAACACGAGGGAGAACAACTGGATCCCATGTTTCTTGGGAATAGCATTTAATAGAGTAGAACTAGGATGTTCTTAAGCTCACCAGTTCTTTGGCGAGCTTAACTCCAAAACATATCGGAATGACTTCAAATGACGAATCAAAACCATTGAAACCGATCTACATCATGAGTGATGTGTTTACATGTCAAATTTATAAATTTTTGAACTAATTTAGTATAAAGTCACGCGGTAAAAAAAAGAAGGCTTATAAGTTAATTTAATGCGTTCATGTTTCATCATTTTTGGACCGCTTGACTTTATACTAAATTAAATCGAAAATTTGAAATTGACATGTAAACACATCATTCGTGAAGGAGATCGATTTTAACGGCTTGATTTGTCGTTTGAAGTCAATCTGATAGGTTTTGGAATTAAGCTCATCAAAGAGCTTGGTGACCTTAAGAACACCCTAGTTCTATTTTATTTAATATATAATTTGCAAGGCTGTACATTATATTTTGACACATAATATGTTATGATAGCAATTTGTCCGGTAATAATGATCCAGTTAAAATTTTAGATAGTTTGTGTTTGCTGTTTCTCCTGTAATTACAAGAATGACACCGCTGATGACAGCCCTTTTTGCTGTAATTACCAAGTCTTCAAATGACTTATCGTACTACATTAATCCTCATAAAAAATATTACAGAGTTACCTGACCACTATTGGTAAAAATTATACACATGTAGTCAGTCAATAAAATAAAATCATCTAAAAAGTACTTCCCTCTACCCGATCTGACTACTCAACTAATAATATGCCTTCATCATGTTATATAAATGAAAGATTTTCATTAAATTGTCTTTTCTTATGATTTTGTAGGTTGGAACTAAAAGGGGACAGGAGTATGCTTGGTGAATTTATAGAATTTAAGGGGCATGAAGGTGACAAGGCAGCCTTGAAATCTATCAAGAGATCAAAAGTCAGCCGTATCATTGTCCAAAAGGCATCTCTTTTTGGTTTAGGTGCTTATTTCCCTTCATTAATTACAGTTCTATTACAAATTTATTGTTACCGGTAACCGCTCTTCAGCTGTTCAAATCAAACTTTTCAATCAAATTTAGGCCCCAATTGGACCTCCAACATTGAGAAATCAATCGAACTCACGTTGTTCAGCCTATAGTTTGCAATACTCCTTCATTTAACAATTTTTTTTATTTTAAAAAGCAACTCCAAGCGGGGGTACTGGCGTTCCTGACTTTTCAAAAGCAATAGTACATAATGCCGCTAGTATAGCAGGACTACTTTTAAGACAAAACAAAATACAAATAACAACAAATAAAGCCTCTTGAAAAACATAAATCCCCTACCCTCACAAAATAGCCCTAAACAATTATTCCACTGATTACAAACATCTCATCCAGCACAGTTCTAATGCAACACTAAAATACCCTCAATTATCAAATATTTCTTAATTACTGTTATTTTGGCAAGTACAAACGTAATGCTCAATTATTCAACTATACTACAACTATACAATACAAGCAAAGAATGAATCACAAACTGAGTAAGAAGATAAAAAACAACATCTTCAGTTTTTATTTTGCCAATTTCAGTGACCTTATTTTTGTTGTGTTGAGAAACCTGTTTATTGCTAACCATGGAAGCTAAGTGCTATTGTTTTCTCTCAGAAATAAAAAAGTAAATAATGCCTTTTGTGCAATGAAAATTTTTCAGGGAGGTCTAGGACTCAAATTCTGTACTCACTTCGAGACTATAGATCAGATGGTTCTTCCTCTTCTGAATTTATGGAAATTGCAGTAAAACCAGATACAGTGATTGTGTTTGAGCCTCTCAACTCCAAGAAACCTCGCAAGTTCAAGCTTTCTAGGGTCGAATCCCTCTCTCTTAGCCCTTGAGTCTTTAATACTAACTACATCAGTGATGTTGTATTATTAAAGATCTTATATCCATGTTTGTGTGTTTACACATCCACACATACCTGTCGGGCTGTTGCCTAATGCTTGGTTGGTTGTATTACTGTCACATAGTGTTTGTAATTATATAGTATAAAAAGCGACCTTGTACTGATAAGTGATAAGAAAGAATGTCAATGTCAAATAGCTAATCGAAATAATCTGACCTGATATCTTAATTTGTTGGGCAATGCAAAACCGAAATCCAAGTCAACTGCCATCTTTGTACTTTGTTTCGAAGGAATTTTGGGTATAATTTATAGTTGTTTCATTTATTAGTCTAAAAGCTTTCTCGAAAGCTTCTTTTTCCTGTAGCCTTCTAATGGACTTTTCTGAAGGTATATAACTCTGTGTTTACTTGCGTGAATACACAGACAGATTACTTGTGTAGTTTTCAATAAGTTGGCGTGACACATTTGAATTAAGACAACCAAAGAACACCTCAGAAATTGGATTGGAAACATCTCAATACTGGGCTGATCAACTGACGTGTCCAGTTATGATCCCAATTGATTATTGTAGCAATTTTTCTTACTTTCTATTACAATATCAGATTTCATATCACTACTATTTGTTGTGACTTTTTCTGTAGAAATTTTGGTGTAGGTTAGGTTTTTGTACGCCTTTATCCCAAACATTGTGTTAATACACCTAGATTACCTTCTAGCCTGATTGTTATAGTTCAGTTGTATAAAAAACACACATGTAGATTTTATTTCTCCCTTGTTTTTAATGAAGATAATAAAGATTTCCTTGCTAGAGATTGTAGTGCAAAATCAATTTATAAGCTTTGAAACACAAGATGATTGTTAGAGCTGCAAAAAAAATGGTAATTAATGAATAATAGTCATTTACAAGTATACATCAATGATTCGAACAATTTTACTGAATAACAACTCAATAGATACATGAGGCAAATTGGCCATGCACAAAATAATACAAATCCAGTCTCCTAAACTTGAAAAAGCACTGCCATTTATGAACAAATTTCAAGAAAAAAAAAAAATATACTAATTCCTTTTACTCGTACATTTCCAAATGTGTTCCTTGAGCAAACTCCGCCATTATTCTGTTCAATTTTTTGTTCTGGATCCTCTGCTGTTTCGCCTTCAACTCATCGCTGTAATATAAAAGGCGTACAAAGAGATTAGTTTAACAATACTTAGTGTTTTATTTGGTTTAAAAGATTAATCAAACTTAAAATGTAGCCATGTATATTGCAAGTCCATCCAGACTAATTAGCAATTACACCCTTTAATACAAGAAAATAGCATGATAGTTAAAACTTAAACCAACATTATACCTTGCGGGAGGGCAAGGGGCCGAAGGCGCTAGCAACTGTGCTAGTTTGATGGCATCCTCTGGTCGGCAGACTGTATAGTTGAAGCAGAGGTACCGACCAAAGGCACAGGGAGTCTCATATACGGCTATATGTGTATCGGCCAGGAAATCTACGTCGACTGTCACAAGAACACCATCTTCATACATTTCTGGTGTACCCTTCAGGTATGGGCTGGAGGCTGACAAGCCAGGCCCGGTTACCAGCCCGGCATTGACCGAAACCATGTCGATGTCCCGATCCATGGCCAATGCCCATGCGGTCCTTTCCGAGAGAGTCTTTGCCAGAGCATGCCATAGCTGGATGACATAAAACATAAATGAAAACTGTTAGAAAGCTCAAAGTAGCTACCAGTTGAAAAGGTTATGAAAACTGCATTTATTGATGCCAGCTAATTAAATTTCTTTAAGTATGATATCTGATATGCATCCATAAAAATTAGTATGAAGCTGTAGTTGATGGCAACAGTTGATCAATATAATGCATGTGGGTTTGCTGTTTGTTGCTCTGGTTATATGACTACTTGTCCCTCTGTCTGTACTCTGTAAAACTCAGGATGTCAACACCTTCAATCAATGCAAAGGCAAAATAGTAGCATTTTGTCACATCAATCATTTTCCTTAATCATGTTTTTCTTTTCAAATTGTATATCACTGCAACGGTTTCATGCTATTTATACAGGTCAACTTTTTTAACTTGTCAAATAAAAATAGTGTAAAATATAATATTATTTTAATTTAATAAGCAAGAAAAGAATTTTGAATCATTGAGGTATAGTGCAAGAAACGAGGTGTTTGGAGATTACGTTACATCTAGGGTGCAAATTGCAAGAAAACATTTGACTTGAATCTAGTCAAACATTTAATCTGAATATTCAATTATTTTTCAATTATAATTAAGCATGTGAGACATGTGTTAAATTGGTCTTGAATAGTCCCTATATCTAATTAAATATATAGTTTATTAATTTATTTAGTAAAAATATATTTTCAGATTGGAGAATCTTATTTTCTATATATGTTAACTTAATTTTCTCTATTATTTATTTTTTTAAATTTGCTCGCAGCTGTTTCTAACTATAGACTTAATTTCATGAATAGATTCAAAAGGGACCATTTGATTTTGGCTATCTGGCAACCACTTGGTTACAACTACAAGCTTGTACTCAACTGAAAATATAATAAATAATAATAATAATAAATCTGGGAAGCACTTTTTACTTGGTGCATTAAAAGCTAGTGTTAGAAGGGAAAGCTCTGATAGCGCTTATTAACTGACCAGTTTATTATGAAATAGACTTTTTTTATTGGGTGTAGTTTTCTGTGGCACCCATGATGTAGCCACTCCTGATGTTTACTACCTCGCCCCAACATATTAAATAAAATCCTAAATGGATTAATTAGTTAAAAAAATGTTTCTATGGTTTTACCAATTGCTACATAAGAGTTTCATAGAAGATATATGATGTATACGTATTAGAAAGGTAATCTAACTACCTAAATCTTCCCAAGGAATGTGAGAAGTAGGTAATCTAAATCGTCTAATTAACAACATGAGCATATTTAACTGAGTAATTACTTATATTTTATAAATTCTGCTAATTTTTTGCTTATTACTCCAGGGACAAGCAACAAGGGTACCTCTTCTAGTAACTTTTGCACAACAATTTGAAACAACTTTCTTTGATTGAAAACTAGTAGTTTCAAATTTCTCTTATTTGATAATTTGAAAAGTTGAAGAAATTTTGATCTTTGTATCTGATGGCTAGAACAAAGTAGCATATAATTATGAATACTTTTTTGCTAACTTTTTAGTTTGTGAATTCAAAAAAACAAAACAAAAGTGGTGGGTCTACTACAATAGTTTGTCAAATTTATCCTATCCAAATTAAACAGTTCACCCACCAAATCATACCGTAATGCTATCTTCTTTTTTTTTTTATGAAAAATGACAAAATATAGTTCCAAACATTTTAGTATGAATAGAAGTTAGAGAAGCCTAAATCAAAAGGCGCAAACTAAAAATATGCAATGAATATCTCACTTGCATATATAACCTCTCTTCTCACAAAAATGCACATGCTAACTAAATTTGACACCATGCATGCATCTCTAAATCAAACAAACTCAAGTTTAAATATATATTTAACACAACTTATGAAATGATCATATTTACCTTGTACTTGCGACAGAAATTGGGTTCGCTCCAATCCCTCTCATCAAAAACCGGCGACGACTTCCTGTTTTCTTTCCAGACAACGGCTGTAACCGATGACGTGAAAACAATCCGTTCCATGGTATCTATCTGTGCGCATGCCTCGATCACATTATGCGCAGCTCTCACCTCTACCTCTACCATCAAATCCTGTAAATATTTTGAAAATTTTATTTCACTCATTTTGATATAGCAAATAGTTGTCAGTTCAAAAAAATTCCCAATTTTGCTACATGTGTTCAATAGAAAGTGCACTTTTAGTTGTATTTACTGCTTATTCAAAAAATTTACTGTTTGCTGACTTGTGGCCATGTGCAACCTTAAATGCTTGGAAATATTAGCAAATTTGAAAGAGAAATAACCAGCTGTGCCATTAAATATGCCCAACTCATGAAAAGTACTTTTTTTCACAATTTCAGCAACATCTAGAATATTCTCGGTACCGAAACAGTAATAACTTTGAAATGGAAAGTTGTATCAATATTTAGTTGGTTAATAATTTGGTGGAAATATGATTACTCTCTACAACAAATATTTTACTTACATCATATGTAGATTGGTCCTGAGATGCCTCAAACATGTAGAAGAGACCATAGCAACCTTTCATGGCATCAACTATACTCTGATAATCGAACGGGTCAGATCGAAACAACTTCAACCGCATGTTCTCACCAGATATTTTCTTCAATCCATTCAAATCACCTAAAACATATCCATTGAAAAATCAATTAGCGCTTCTCATGCACACACCATATTGGTAATTAAATTGGTACCAGGATTCAAACATAATAATTGTAGGATATATATATAGTGAAAAGAGAAAGGAAGAACAAGTTACTCTGTTTAGAAGAGGCGGCATGAACGGTGTATCCATGGTTTAGGAGTTTCTCGACGAGAGTTTGACCGAGTGATCCTGATGCATCCATGACACATACTGGTTTTGGGTTCTCATATACCGCCGGCGGCGCTTGCGGCATGGTGGTTGATGTTGTTTACTTGTGTGGGTGTGTGGGTGTCTGAGAGAGAGAGAGAGAGGAAGAAGAGATAAAGAGAGAGAGAGAGGTTAGAGGAATGTTTGGAGAGGTGGGGGTAGGAGAGAGGAGTATTTAAAGGGGGGAGGGAAGAAAGGCATTCAAAGGGCGTGTGGGTAGAAGGAGAGAGGGAAGATGAGAAGATAGGTGGTTGGTAGCTGCGTGCTGCTAACTTAGAGTCTTAGAGATAAATAGCAACATAAACATAAATTAATTATATTAAGAGTAGGTCTGATGGGCATCGGACCTATTTTGGTTTGATGGTTTAATCACCGTTGATTTGCTTTAAGATTCGCACAGAACGATTTAAACTTCGTGCATGTTTGTTTCAATTTCGTGCGCACAAATCTTAAATTAGATCGGACGGTCATGATGCTCGTTGAACCTAAAAGTAGGTCCGATGGGCATCGGACCTACTCCATTCTCAAATTAATTATGTGGTTATCTGTGAAGAGACAATAGAAATCTTTATTTTAGTACTGGTTTTAATTCATTTTTTAGCTCAATGTTTATTGAGTATTTCATGTTTTTTTGTTACTTTATTTTATTGTATTGTAATTGAGGAGGGATTCAATTACATCATAAAGTGACATATCTTGACACTATATGTTTATAAGTCAATTTTGCGATTTCAAAATTCAAACAGTAGATTCGAACCTTTCAACGTAATCTCCATATTAAAATGTGCTTGGAGACCAAATTTTACATTTTTTTTTAAAATTGTTTACTATTTATTTAGAATTTTTGAAAATCATTATTTTTCAATGGTTCAGAATTGTCTGGAAACAATAATTTTGTACACATCTTAATAAATACTAAAAAATTCCAAAAAATATAAAATTTGGTCTCCAAACACATTTTAATATGAAAATCATGTTGAATGGTTCGGATCGACTATTTGGACTTTGAGATTGCAAAAATGACTTATAAACATATAGTGTCAAGATATGTCATCATAAAATAGTGTAATTAGATCCCTTCTCATTGTAATTTTGGTTTATTAATAAAATATAAGATTATAAGATACTTTTAATTATTGTTAAATAAGTTTTATTTTAGTTATTTTTGCTCAATACTAATTGAGTAATTTTATACTTTTTTACTCTTATAATTATATGGTACTTCTAGTTCATAAAAAAAAAATATAAGATTGAGGGCAAAATTATTTCAGTACCACACGGGATTGAATAAGTTCTAACAGAGTCATATTTATTTCAGTGTCTATTTAGATCATAAGAGTTCGCTTTGATATTCATATTAAGTTAAAACACAAGAAGGCAACAACATCATTTCAACAAAACATCAACAGAGGCGGCAACAACCACAGGGAACCAACTGGTACCATTTACCAGTTGCCGAATCACACAACCAACAACCAGGTCAAGGGAAACAAAGGAAACAAAGAAAACAAGAGAAACAAAGGGATCAAGGGCCGGTACCAGTAAACACACTTAACTACTATCTCATTTTACCGCTCTGGATTTGAACCCGCTTAACTACTATCTTATTTTATTTATTTTTAAATAAAAAGAAACTACAAACAATTTATAATCGTGGAAAAATTAATGTTCTAATACGTCATGATTAATTGAAAATTACATGATTTGTCAAGTAACCTAATATTGTTTTTATTTTATTTTTCTTGAAATTAGGCACCAATATAGAATATGATTAAATGAAGCATTCCATAATTGTCCTTTTATGATTTACTTCAAAAATTGAGTTTGTATGTTGGTACCTCTAATTTGTTTGGCTTAGTTTGAATTTCCATTCAAGCTAGGAAAATTTCAAAGAAAAATATTGATGATGAATAAAGTGTGAACTTACTTATAGTTCAAGAATAGAATAATATTTAACTTTCAAACAAATTAGAGAATATAATAATATTTAACTTCAAGAATAGAATAATATTTAACTTTCATCAACTTCTATGATTAACCTTCATGTATACCCTCAAAAACCTTGAAATTAGGTAGTTCCCTTCTAAATTCATAATATCAACCTTCTAAATTTTTAAAAACTCACAAACCCAATTTATTGCCTTTTTTTATTAAAACTCATTTGAAATTTATAAAGTACTCATTTTACCCTTTATTACAAAAATATACAAAAAAAATTATGTACCATGTGTAAAATACCTAGTTAGCGAGTTTGTGTAGGCGAATGATTCAACTCTACTTCTGACGCGCACACAATGACATTTAGGTATACGCTTGTGTGCGCGCCACAATGAAAAATGAATAATTTTCCCTCACAAACAAGTTAATTACAAGACCAAACATTTCTCACACAAACTAACTATTTTCTACCTTTTAAAGGGTAAAATGGGAACTTCATAAATTTAAAATGAGATTTAATAAAAAGGTAATAAATTAGGTAATTAAGAATGAAAAATACATAAATTTCAAATTTTGAGGGATATACATGAATTTTTCTCATTATAAATATGACAAATTTTGCTGCTATTGACAAAAAAATAAAGGTATACTCTTTGAGTACGTTGTATGAAAATATAATAGAAGTTGGGGGTGCAATATGCAAAATACCTTGACATTAAATGTGGAGGGTAGGTTGGTTAGGAAAAGAGAAGTAACTAGTATCTCTTCTGTGATATACGGCTAACTACCACCGGCTAACATAAAAACTTGAAGAGATTTTAGAGAGAGAGAGGAAGATGTCAACGAGAGATTTTAGAGAGAGGTAGGTAGCGTAGTTTGACCAAAGAAAGCCCAGAGAAAAAGAGAAATAAAGTAACACAAATAAACAATACAGAGAAAATGTTTTCCGGACCAACATTAAATGCTATACTGGTACCAACAACCATATTTTTTGTTGAAATGATTTATTCTTATATTGGAAATGAATATGATTTTAGTTTGTCTTTTATGGAATCATGATGAATATCCTTTTTGTTTTAAATTTATTCAGTTGTATAAATGCAATTGAGAAAGAACCGCAGGTCCTATTTTCAAAATTGATTTGATTGGACCTCCCAATAATTGGACTTGAGCATTAAATTTTTCATCAATCATGAAGCTCTTGTGCGAACGGACTCTGCTGCTTTTATGAGAGAAAAGTAGAATCCTGCTTTTCCTATCTCGACTATTCAAAATTATTGAGATCTGTGCATGAAAAAATTATTTTATCGAGATACGTAAATGAAAAAATTTGAATAATTCAGATGAGAAAAACAGAATGCTGCTTTTCTCTAAAAAAAGCAGCAGAGCCTTATCCGCTCTTGTGCGGTCAATTTTACCACACAAGATTTCTGAATTTACCAATAGATCTCTGAATTCTGTTGTGTGGTCAAACTTTTTTACCTCTCCTAAAAAATTGATTTGATTGACCTCTCCTAATAATTTACCAATAGATTTCTGAATTCTGTTGTGTGGTCAATTTTTTTAAGCATCACAAGGTTTTTTGTAGGGTGTTATTTTTGTAAATTTTTGTTATATATATCAATAATTTAATATGTCTTTTTTTAATATAATTGCGGCTGTTCACTGCATAAGCAGTATGCGGACACATATGTGATAGAATATAGATAGTATATGCAATTGTACATTATATTATGAAAAACATTTTAAAAGTTATAGAGTAAATAGAATTCTTTACATAGATTTAGCCAAACATAAGAAAATACAACATGATAATAGTATTATTTTCAGGGTTCTCAATAGCGTGCTATAGTGTTTTCATACCATAAAAACTAGGACGCTACCGGCGCTATAGCAGCGCAATAGTAACACAACGCTCTTTTTTTAGTCAGTTCCGCTATGACACGATAAATACTATTTAAATCTTTGATAATTTTAAATTTATTAAATAGTAGATTTTTTTTTTAAAGTTAGAGTATAACGTTGTACATGTGATCCTTAATTTACCACATAAACATATGCAACCGGATACAAACAATTTAAAAAACTAATAAATATCTCTCATTCAAGCATACTTTGATTTTGACAACAAATTTATTTTGAATTTTATATATTTTATAAAAGCATAGGATGAGAGTAAATTAAAGCCCTTCAACTCATTTTGAGTATGGATTTAAAATTTCCAATATGTGACATCATCTTCAAATTTGATATTTACTAAGAATATTAATATTTTAAAATACTAATTTTCTATTCTACCTATATAGTAGCATTTTGCTAAATTAGTAACTGCTTCACATCTCTGCAACTGAAATTGTAATTTGACAAGTAGATTTGATGTTAAGTATTACATACAAAGATCTTTATATTTTGTGGATCAAAGGTGCGTTTTTAGTTCACGATATCAAAACACATGAAAAAGACCTAGAAGGGGACCAGCATTGGCAGATACACATTTTTTAATGCTCTTATAGTCAAAGAGATTTTCATATATACTTCATGCAATTCTTTTTAAAATAGTATATATTTTTTAGTCAGTTCCGCTATGACACGATAAATGCTATTTAAACCTTTGATAATTTAAATTTATTAAATAGTATATATTTTTTTTAAAGTTAAGAGTATAACGTTGTACATGTGATCCTTTACCACATACACATATGCAACCGGACACAATTTAAAAAACTAATAAATATCTCTCATTCAAGCATACTTTGATTTTGACAACAAATTTATTTTGAATTTTATATATATTTTATAAAAGCATAGGATGAGAGTAAATTAAAGCCCTTCAACTCATATTGAGTATGGATTTTAGATTTCCAATATGTGACATCATCTTCAAATTTGATATTACTAAGAATGTTAATATTTTAAAATACTAATTTTAGAATTTTAGTTTGAGAGCACATGAGTACTATTGGTTTAAAGGAGCTTTTAGCAGTTTGATAAAATATTTTATCTTTGATCATAACATTTATATTAATTCACTCAATTTTTCTTTAATCTAATCTTAATTTGAAAGTCAAATAATTTGTTGTTAATATAACACATATATCATATTTTTGGTTGTGGATCCTAAGGAATGCTGATTTTAAGTCCAAGATAAAAAAAAAAATAGAAATATCTTCTATTTTCATTATAGCATCTTCATTTTTACAATTACATGCATTATATATTTTTTTCCTGTCGCATCAATAATTCTAGTAATTATTTTCAGCAACTTTCAAACCATATTTCTTCTCGGTAATGCATTCTATAATATTTAATTGAGTGAGGTTATGGTACTATGCATAGCACGGATTAGTCCATACTACGGAGCCATATTTTCATTTTGAAAATCCTAATGATTGATCCGAACCGTTCAACGTATCTCCACATGAATATGTACTTACAGATTAAATTTTATATTTTTTCGAATTTTTTTACTATATTGTAAGATAGGTAGAAAATCACTTGATCTGAAAATTCTGGACGATGCAAAAACAGTGATTTCTACCTATCTAAAAAAATAGTAAAAAAAATTCTAAAAAATAAAAAATTTAGCCCACAAGTATATTCTTATATGGAAATCATGTTGAACGGTTCGGGTCAACCGTTAGGATTTTAAAAACGAAAATATTGATTCGTAGTACGGACCAATCCGTGCTATGCATAGTATTAGACTCACTCATATTCAATTTGTGAGACATGTATTGAATATGTTAAGGTTATTTTGTAATATTTTGTATCCTTGAAATTGACACTTGATAGCAATTATGCATGATAGTGTAGCATTTTTAGAAAAATATTAATATTAAAATTTTGCTAAATTAGTAACTGCTTCACATCTCTGCAACTGAAATTGTAATTTGACAAGTAGATTGATGCTCTAAATTTTTTAAAGTATTACATACAAAGATCTTTATATTTTGTGGATCAAAGGTGCGCTTTTAGTTCACGAGATCAAAACACATGAAAAAGACCTAGAAGGGGACCAGCATTGGCAGATACACATTTTTTAATGCTCTTATAGTCAAAGAGATTTTCATATATACTTCATGCAATTCTTTTTAAAATAGTTCATGTTGTCAAGGGCTCATGGCCAAGTACCAGTCTTGGTCGCCAAGGAGTACCAGTCTTGGTCGTAAGTAGTACCCTTTATTAATATATATATATATATATATATATATATATATATATATATATATTTAGTCTTATAATTTGTCGATTTATTTCTCTACTCATGACTCATACACAATGACATTTAGGTATACATTTGTGTGCGTGTCACAAGTAAAAAAGAATAAATCATTTGTTCTCACAACCAGCCAATTAGAAAACTAAACATTTCTCTCAAACACGCCACATATTTTTTTTATTAATAAAGGATAAAATGGGTATTTTATAAATTTAAAATGAGTTTTAAAATTTTAATAGAAAAGACAATAAGTTGGAAAATTTGTGAGTTTTGGAAATTTAGAGAGTAAATATGACATTATGAATTTAGAGGAAGAAATATGTAGTTTCAAAATATAAAATTTGATCTATAAGTACATATTCATATGAATATCACGTTGAACGGTTTAGATCTACTGCTTGGAGTTTGAAAATATAGATATTGATCAAATTTATGTCATGCATAATTTAATAAATGAAGGAGAAAAAATAATATATAATTTTATATTTATTAATTACTTACAATAACATGTATGAAATTGAAATTGTTCTTGCATATATTCTTATTAATAAACTAATAAAAAAGTTTCTTACATATATTCTGATCTGATAAAATAAATAATAATTTCACTAATTAAACTCGTTTTATCGAATACAATCCATTAAACAGATTGTATGGCCATCCTTGCCCGTTGAAAATTCAAACTTGAAACCAACACTCTGAGCTAGAGCGGGCCCCAGTTGCATTGATGGTAAACTTGGACTATATTTATATTTATATATATGTGGTGCTGGAGCTTGTTCAGCCAAAAAGGGTGAAGCCGCCACAAACTTTTTTGTAAACACTCCTCATGTGCTAATTAATGTGCAAAAATCTCCCAAAATCTGACATCAACAACTCTGCTTTTTTTATGTCTTTTTAAGAATCGCTCAATTTTGATATTTTATTGTGGCCATATCGACGTAGGGTGTAAATGGAGCGGATAATGCTAATTCTATATACGTATGTCTTTTAATTAGCGGATATGAATATGGATACGAATACGGATACGGATAGTAAGTGGATATCAAAATTTAAAATTATATCCTCTTTAAACAGATTTGGATACGAAGCGGATAATCTATGTATACGGATTCGAATACGAATACAGAACGAATAATTGATGGATGTTAAGTAATTCTACTGAATTTCATAATTGTAACTTACCTAATTTCATAATTAATTTAATAGTCATTCTCTGCAATCGAAAAAAAAGGAAAATGGAGATGTCCATGACACGTTTGAATGGACAAAAATAAAACAAACAAGAGTATATATAGCTGTATAGATATATAAACAGGAGTAGAACTAAGGTGTTTTTAAGTTCATTAAGCCCCTTTGTGAGCTTAACTCAAAAGCTATTGGATAGACTTCAAACAATGCATTCAAACCGTTGAAACCGATCTATTTCATGAGCGATGCGTTTACATGTTAAATTTTTAAAATTTTGAACTATTTAGTATGAAGTCAAGCGGTAAAAAGAAGAAGATGATTTATAAGTTAATTTTAATGAGTTCATTTTTCATCATTTTTTGACCGTTTGAATTTATACTAAACTAGTTCGAAAAATTATAAATTTGATATGTAAATGCATCACTCGTGAAGTAGATTGGTTTCAACGGTTTGAATGTGTTATTTGAAGACAATCTAATAGATTTTTGAGTTAAGCTTACAAAGATACTTGATGAGCTTCAGAACACCCTAGTTCTACTCTATAAACAGCATGACCAAAAAAAATGTTAAAGCAGCGACTTTTTCCGGACGGAAGTGCTCAAACTTTAGTCCCACTACAGAAAAGAAAATAAATCTGGAACCTGTACTATAAAGGAAAACATGTTTTGTATTATGAAGGACCCACCCACGTGATGCCACTTCGTTCACGAGAACCCAATCATTAATATTAAATTTTGGATCCGGATATATACAGATAACGCTCCGTTTAGACCCGCATGAAATTATCTTTCTGTATTCGTATCCGGGTTATTTGTTCATATCCATTAAATACTCTATTCCTTATCCGTGATTATCCGGATCCGTTTAATCCTGATTCATATTACAAGCGGATACAGAGCGGATATCCGTCAGATAATCCAGATCCGTTTACACTTTACACTCCTACATATCATTAAATATCCGGATCCTTATTCGTGATTATCCGGATCAGTTTGATCCGGATTCGAATTACAAGCAGATTCGGAGTGGATATCTGTCGAATAATCCGGATCCGTTTACACATCTACATATCGAACCTATAACGGTTGATTGTTTATTTTTTTTTATATCTTCATTGAAACATGAACTGTGATTTTAATTTATGAGAATTGCATATTTAGAACTAGACCCGTGATTTTTATTAATACCCTCTCAAAAATAAAAATATCAAATCTGCCATTGATATATATTTTTTTTAAAAACGCCATGACCGCCTCTTCACTGGGCGGTCCATTGTTCATACCAAACTGCCCCACGTTTGGGCGGTCACCTATGCATACCAGACCTCCCCATTGTGTGGCGGTTTGGTTTTTTTTTTTTTTTTTTAGGAACAATATGAATAGCAAGATGCTGAATTATAACGCTAAAAATTTGAATTTTTTTTAAATATTTGTTAGATTATTTTTTTTGATGTATAATTAGCATATTTATACTAAAATACACTAAATTGCTTGAAATTATGTTAAATTACGTTGAATTACACTAAATTACGTTAAATTACGCTAAATTACAATAACTTCGCTAATTACGCTGAAATACGTAAAATTACGCTAAATTAGACCGATTTTGTGCCATCTTTCATGAATCATAAAAAATAGTAAAAATTGGTATTCTACAAGTTTATTATGTAACTAATTTACTGAGCTACTTAGATTGAATAATAGAAATGAAAATCTTAATCGGAAACTTCAACTCAAGTTTTGAGGCTCTTCCCTTTGTTTTTTGGCAATTCTTAAATTTAAAAAATAGCATAGCATTATTAATGCATGCGTATTTTCGCAAGCTTTCCGAAAAGTGGTCATTTGCTGAAATCGGACACTCGAGCGCTGTTTTATGGCCGTTTGAAGTTTCGTCGTCGTTTTTCGCCTTTTCAGTGAAGATATCCTCCATATTCATATGTAATTTAGCGTAAGTTACCGTATTTAGCGTAATTTAGCGTAATTTAACGTAATTTAGTGTTATTCAGCGTAATTTAACATAATTTCAAGTAATTTAGTGTATTTTAGTATAAATATACTAATTATACATCGAAAGAAGTAATCTTACAAAAAACCCAGCTAACGTGGGTATATTTATTAATAAAAATATTGGAAACTAGAGTTTAGAAATTAGGGTTTAGGGTTTCTTTAAAATATCACTAATTTTTATAAATATGTTATGTGAAAATTGTAAATCAAATGTACGGTAATTTTTAGGGTTTAGGGTTTAGGATTTTAGAAATTGTTCAAAATAAGAGTTTAGGGTTTAGGGTTTAGCGTAATTTAACGTATAATAAAATTTCAAGTAATTTAGCGTATGTTAATATAAATATGCTAATTATACATTAAAAGAAGTAATCTAACAAATATTTCAAAAAAAATTCGAATTTTTAGCGTTAGATTTCAGCATCTTGCTATTCATATTGTCTCTAAAAAAAAAAAAAAAACCACAGTGGACCGCCCAGTAAAGAAGCGGTCAGGACTTTTAAAAAAAATATATATATATCGAGGGCATATTTGATATTTTTAATTTTTGGAAGGGTATTAATGAAAATCACGGGAACTAGACTTCTCAGTTCTGAAGGACCTTTTTTTAATCTATTTTGTAACTTTTGTTCCCTTGTCTATCCATTAATTCAACTCTTCTCTCCCTTCAAATTATCATATTTTGAATGTAGACTCTGAGGAAGCATCGCAGGTCAATTTTTTTTTTTGAAAAGCTAATTGGCTGCCAAGTTGTTTGTATTAATGCGCAGGTCAAATTTTGATCGTCAAAATTGAAGGCCAGTTTGACATGTATGGAATTTTCTCCCTTCTCTATTCCTCTTTATGCACTGTGGTTGGTGAATTATGGATTTTGATCAAATTCCTAACTACAAAGTATAAGTCTACATATAATGAAAGTATAAAACAGATATAGGTAAGAATTTTTTTTATTAACTTAACAGGTATGAGTATAAGAAAGCAATAAAATTTATTAATTTATTGAGTAAGGATACATGTAATAAGATAAGAGTTATTTCGTATCCGTTTTTTTATAAGATAACTAATGGATATAAAAGTATGTATGATAATTTTATATTTGTACGTATAACTATATAATTTTTACTATTATAAATCATTGATTTATAAAAAATGTTCTTTAATTTATTAATTAGTAATTTATGATAAAATTGATTTATCGAACATTTTATATAATTTTTTAATCAGTAATTCATAACAAAACTGATTTATACAATATTTGTATCATTTTATTCAGTTATTAATTTAAAAAAAAAATTATAGGATAAAAAATTATAATTTTTAAATTTTATGATATTATATACAATGATGTGTCTAATATATTTATTTATATGTTATATTTTTATACTAACTTATATAATCTATCTGTTTATTCGACAATTATCCGTTATTTGTTTCATTATCTATTATCTTAAGTGATATATAAGAGTAGAATATAAGTAAGACTAATATTTAACGAGCGGGTAAGGATAAAATATGCATATGATGAATTTTATACGAGTATGAATATAAAAATGTATTCACATGATCCTTAACCTAACCGTACTCAAATGAATAATACTGTAACTATTGCAAATAACCTTATATATTTATTGAACTCTTGAAGAAGATTAGATGAACTGTTCGAATTGGTTCATTCAATTTTGTCTGTTGAAATATTATTTCAAAAGAAGTTATAATAAATTGTGGCACTCAATTTAATTGTAATTAATAGAATGCTACAAATGATGCAACCTATAACAGTAACTGTTTTAATAGCTTAATCTCATTAATCTCTTCTTTAATTGGCTACTTATGGCAACTGGATTATCCTCTATTTAATTGGTTTCTTTTGGGGAACTTTTTATTGTCATATCCTCTATTTTTAAATGAATGACATTTATATTTTAAATGTAGAAATTAAAAAAAAATTATATATTTTTTTATTTTTCAAGGTAGCGATCAGCAAGTTGAACTCGCTCATTTAGACTGTAAAAATAAATTAAAAGCAAGAGTTAAATCAGAATAGAGGAGACATTAATTCTAGATGGATACTTAAGAAAAAAAAAAAAATTCACTAACGTGTCATGTTTTAGCAAAAATCTATAATTAATTGATGGAAGCAAAAAAGAAATAGAATTTGTCTTTTATTTGTTAAACAAAGTGGAGAGATCAGAAGTAGGGGTGTTCATCGGTTCGGTTCGGTTAAAACCGAACCGAACTAGGCAAACCAAAGTTATAATTCGGTTTCAAAAATAAAACCGAACTGAACTGATTTAGCATTGCAACCGAACCGAACCGAACCAAAGTTTTATTTCGGTTTGTTCGGTTCAAACCGAAATATATTAATTTTTTATTTAAAGCAATTGATTTATAATAAACTGAAGTATATTAAGAAATAAACCGAGGTATTAAGAACTAAATCGGGATATTAAGAAATAAACCGGGATATTAAGAAATAAACCGAAGCATTTAAAGCAATTGATTAAGAAATAAACCGGGGCGGTCCGGAACAAATTCATAATATATAAAATTTCAGTCGGTTCGGTTATTTCGGTTTTCAAAATTTTCAAACCGAACCGAACCAAAATTATAATTCGGTTTTAAAAAGCAAACCGAACCGAACCATTAAACTGAAGAAACTGAACCGTTTGGTCCAAACTAATTCGGTTCGGTTCAAAACCGGCTAAACCGGACCCAATGAACACCCCTAATCAGAAGTCATTTGGCAGAAGTTTGAAAATAAATAAATAAATTAATTAATTAAGCATGTTTCATCATTGATGACTCAAAATATTTCATCATTGATGACTCAAAATCATTGAAAGACTTGTAAATATTTCAACATTGATGACTCAAAATCAAAGATTGAAAATAAATAAATAATTAAGCATGTTTCCTAACAACCATGTTAATTGGGCTTTAACAGTATTGTTTCCATCTAAGAATTTGTTATAAAAAGATTGAAAAGAGAATATAGAAGATTTTTGTAATATAGCCATTGGAACTATATTAGGAAGATTAATTATAGGGCATCTTTAACAGTAAATTTTTATCAAACATTCTCAACATTTCTTGAAATTTAAAGAGAATAAAAGAAATTACTTTATTGTATTTTGTTATATTCTCACATACTCAACTCCTCTATTTATAAACTATTCCTCATTGTTTACATTATAAAACTATTTATAACCTATTATTAATCTTCCTAATATAGCTCAACGGCTATTACAAAATTGAGTGCTGTTCATGCAAAAATTATAGGTGAACAATATTCAATCATTCGAAATTAACACTTATTTACTATATATATGTATTTACTTTTAGTTTTTTGGATTTATATAAAATGAACTCAGAAATTTCACTTGTTACCAAAAAATTATTTTTGAAATAATTTTCAGTTTTCTCCATCATCACATGTTAAAATCTCATATTCACTAATTCAAAATTTATTAAAATTGGTATTTAAATTAATTCTCATTGCATTGCAAAATGTAAGTGATTAATCAGCTCATTATCAGCTCATTATGACTTTGCCAATAATTTGTACCTTTTCAAGAAACTTTAAATTCATCAATACGAGAAGCATTGATTTTTTTATTAATTATAATATAATTTTATAATCTCAAGCATTGTAAATAAATTAAATTGTAATTTTAATATTTAATAGTTGGAATGTAATCTAAATATTAAAAAAATATACACATATAATTATCGTTTAGCCGAAAGAGTCATATTAATATAAAATAATAAAACCATCAAATTAATGCTCTAATTTAAAGCACATTATGTTTTCTTCACCATCACACACTTGTGCAAAATAATAGAGAATTTGATATTTAAATTAGTTCTCATTGTATATTTGTATTGTAAAATGTAAGTGAATATCGGCTATTTTTGTTAACATGAGTTTACTTGTTTTACAATAAATTAACTATTTATTAGAGACAAAACTTTCATTAAATGATTTTGCACAATGATTTTACAATAAATGATTTTGCAATGTTAACTTTCGGATTCATTGTTAAAATGTGAAATAGTAATGTAACATAAGGTATATTGTGATAATTCGTATCATTAAACATCTAAAAAAAAGTTGACTTCAAAAGAAAAGAATTATACTAATCAATACTTGTTTAATTAATTAAACTGAAATTAACTTGTACAATCAAGCACTCAATTAAACAAACACAATTTAATAATACATAACTAAAATTAATTAAACAAGCACAATTTAATAATACAAGAAATTATTAAACAAGCATAATTAAACTAGCAACACTTAATTTTAATAAATTAAGCTAATTTTAAGTTAAGTTTCTATTCTGACGTCTAACATAATATAGTCAATTCACTTATAACTTTGCAGTGTTTGTATTCATTAAGCTAATTTTAAGTTAAGTTCATTGCATAATTAAACTAGCAACACTTATCACTTTGCCGTGTGTGGTCAGTTCATTCTGATATCACTTTGCAGTGTATAGTCAATTCACTCATTTAAACTTTTTTCAAAATCTGATATATATAATTATATTGATCATAATCATAGATTAGTATTAGTACACTTAATATAGTTTAATTGTAGTATTACATCTTCTATAAAAAGAAAAACAAACCAACATCCTAACAAATTTTCCATACATTTGCCGATCACCTATATTCTAAAATTTCTCATGGATTAAATAACTTTGGTTTTGACAAATTGAAATGAGTGAGGCTATGGTGCTATGGATGGGGTCCGTGCTACGGCTCAAAATTTGACTTATCAAAATCGTAACGGTCGATCCGAACCGTTCAACATGATTATAAAATGAATATGTACTTGCAAACTAAATTTTACATTTTTCCGAATTTTTTTACTATTTTTTCGAAAATCACTTGATTTGAACATGGTGGACCATCCAAAAACAGCATATCTAAAAAAATAGTTAAAAAATTCGGAAAAATGTAAAATTTGGTTTGCAAGTACATATTCATTTTAGAATCATGTTGAACGGTTCGGATCGACCGTTACGATTTTTAAAAGTCAAATTTTGAGCCGTAGTACGGACCCCATCCGTGCTATGCATAGCACCATAGCCTCACTCAATTGAAATTCTCATTCCCACATAATTTCCATGTTGCTGAACAGGCCCTTAAAGTTTAAATGTCTCCGTAGGACCCACCATCGTAAAAAATTTACGCTTAGATCCTCTCCGGTACGTAATAGAGAATCTTTAAGAATTAGTGGATCTGGACCGTTCTTTTTAACTTGACACGAATTTCAAAGCCCAATAATACTGCCTCCTGTGATAGCGCGAATCTCAAAACGGGTGGGAGTTAATCTCAAACCGTAAAGTGAGGGGAATCTTTTACGGTACTCGGAGGATACTTTTCCAAAAATTTCCCACCCGTCAGTTTACTCTTCTTTTTCGGTCCCTTCGTCTGTGGGACCCACTTTGCCCTTTTTACAGTCGTTGCAAAGAAAACCGACATTTTTATTAATATCCAAAGTTTAATACAAATTATTAATTATACCAGAACTCAACTCAATATCGATATATACCCAAGCCGGCCATTTTCTGGCCGGCTATGTTCCCTTCCCTAAGCAGGCCATAAAATGGCCGGCTATGTACCTTTTTTTTATTTTTATTTTTTTTTATTTTTTTTTATTTTTAGAGAGACACTATGAAGATCAAAATATTGAAATCTAACTCTGAAAATTTGAAATTTTTGTTTAAATTATTTGTTATATTACTTCTTTGAGGAGGGATCAAATTACAACAATTATTTTTTTTATTTTCAAAGTCCAAATCGTCGATCCAAACCGTTCAACATGATTTCCACAATAAACTGTGCTTGCAGATCAAATTTTACATTTTTTTGAATTTGTTTACTATTTATTAAGTATTTTACAAAAAATAGTCATATTCAGACCATTGAATTTTGTACCCATCTTAATAAATAGTAAAAAAATTCAAAAAAATGTAAAATTTGATCTGCAAGCACATTTTATTTAGATAATCATGTTGAACGGTTTGGATCGACGATTTGGACTTTGAAAATGAAAAAAATAGTTGTTGTAACTTGATCCCTCCTCTACTTCTTTTGATGTATAATTAGCATATTTATACTAAAATACGCTAGAATACTTGAAATTATGTTGAATTACACTATATTACAATAAATTATGTTCAATTATACTAAATTACGTTAAATTATAATAACTTCGCTAATTATGCTGAAATACAGTAAAAAAAACACTAAACTACACAAAATTACGCTATAGTAGACTGATTTTGCTCATCTTTCATGAATCATAAAAAATAGTAAAAAAATTCCAAAAATAGTAAACTTTAGTAATCTGCAAGTTCATTATGTAACTAATTTACTGAGCTATTTGGATTGAATGATAGAAATGAAAATCTTAATCGGAAACTTCAACTCAAGTTTTGAGGCTCTTCTCTTTGTTTTTTGGCGATTCTGAATTTCAGAATCCAGCATAGCTGGCACGGACGCATGCGCATTTTCGCAAGCTTTCCGAAAAGTGGTCATTTGCTGAAATCGGACACTCGAGCGCCGTTTTATGACCGTTTGAAGTTTCATCGTTGTTTTTCTCCTTTTTAGTGAAGATATCGTCCCTATTCATATCGTATTTTAGCGTAATTTACCGTATTTTAACGTAATTTAATGTAATTTAACGTAATTTAACATAATTTAGTGTTATTCAACATAATTTCAATTAATCTATCGTATTTTAGTATAAATATGCTAATTATACATCAAAGAAGTAATATAACAAATAATTTAAACAAAAATTTCAAATTTTCAGAGTTAGATTTCAATATTTTGATCTTCATAGTGTCTCTTTAAAAAAAAAAAGAAAAAAAAAAAGGTACATAGCCGGCCATAAAATGGCCGGCTTAGGGAAGGGAACATAGCCGGCCAGAAAATGGCCGGCTTGGGTATATATCAATATTGAGTTGAGTTCTGGGTATAATTAATAATTTGTATTAAACTTTGGATATTAATAAAAATGTCGGCAAAGAAAACGTTATTTAATTTCAATTTTCTTCCATTTGCGAAGTGATTAAGGTTAGGTTTCTCATTATATAAAGATATAAATCAGAACAAGTCATTGTTGAGATTCGTATCGTATTGAAATGTCTATTTTTTATTTTTGAGAAAGTAAAAAAATATTTTATCGGAATCAGGTAAATAAAAGACTATCTATTTCTAATTCTTTGTTTTAAGATTTAAGATTGTTAAAAATAAAATAAAAACTCACTATGCAAAGAGAAGGAACAAAATTATGCATGCTTCTTTGTCATCCAGAAAAACTAGAAAAGAATAAAGTGTTTTCTTGGTTCTTTAAAGAAAAAAAAAGGTTTCTTGATATGAGTTTGTATCTAGTATCTACTACTACTTTTAAAAAAAAAATTGTAAGACTTTGTAATTTTAATTTGGACCATTCGATTTAAAATGAACATATCGAATTAATATGATATGGAATTCGGAAGGAGAGGGAAGGGTTCATATAAATATGATCCGTTCGTTTTCAATCGTACGACTTTGTTTGTAAATAGTAAGGTCATGTTTGTTTGGAATTCGGACATACTCAGGTTCGATGGGTTTAATCACCGTCGATTTGCTTTAAGATCCGTGCAGAATGCTTTAAAATTTGTGCATGTTTGTTTCAATGTTCGTACAACAAATCTTAAATTAGATTGGACGGTCATCATACTCGTTGAACCTAAAAGTAGGTCCGATGGACATCGGACCTACTCCGTTCTCAACACAGAAAAGGTTCTGGATAAAAAATCTTCTTCTTTGTTTTTCTTTTGAGATAGAAAGATGAAGGTTTTGTCTTTCAACTTTTGTTTAATATTCATAATAAATTTACATCTGCATTTCGAATCCGTTCCAATCCGGTTTGAGGTAAAATGTACGGGTCCCTGTAATATTCGTGTCAAAATAGATCAGATGATATAGATCTAACTAGATTGATACCTTTTACATCCAGCAGGTGCTATCTAGTACTAGAGGCACTAATCAGTTGGGTATCAACGGTACCAACTAGCCATTCGGATAGGCAAGTTCATTAATTATCCACTATAATTATTTATCTATTAGATCAGCTTAAATATTTAAAAAAAATACAAAATAGAGATCAAATCTTCATATTCTATGAATACAAACATCAGAAGTGTCAAAGGTTTACATATTAAGAAAAAAAAAGGACAAGATCAAATGGTCCAAATAGAAAATAAGAATCCAACAAAAAAAGAAAGAACCCTAAAAAAAAACAATTTTACATTAGATGTTGGTTTTTCTCACCAAACTAAGGGTTTGCTCCAGAACATCGTCATCAAAGGGACGGAAAAGAAAGGGAGGTAACACGTGCTCAAATCGGAGTTGCCCGCAACGTTCACCCGCTCAAGAAGCGAGAAAATCAGAGAGAAAAAGAAGGGAGCGGCACTGTGCCAAAAGAACTCTACTTACAAAAGTTCTAAAATCTGCCCCCTCCCGATTTGGGTGTAGAGGAAGTAAACCGGACTCGCTTTTCTTCCTCTGCGCGACCCCTTTCTGGAGCGCAGCCTACGTGATTTCAAACCAGCTAACAACCTCATTTCTAAGTTCTAATATTAATTAATTATTTTAATTTGTGTTCTTCAAATATTCTCCAACATCTTTCTTTCCATATAAAGCAAATTGTTGCTTGAATATGCCGTACTTTCTTAAGCTCTGATTAGTTGCAACAATTATTTGATGCATTATTTATATTATGTGTGCATAATTTATTGTTATAAATGATACACAGACTTAGAGAGATGAACAACAGCATGTTTGATGTTTCTTTCTCTATCAAAATAATGAACTTCTTTAAAAAAAAAAAGACCAAATTATCCCCGCAAGAAACACAAAATTATCACGGTAAAGTGAGAAACTAGAAAGACAATAGACTATGTTGAAATTAGAAAGACAATAGACTATGTTGAAATTGCACCTTTGAATCATGACGGTATTCTGGGTCAACAAATTGACTTGACAAATCAACAGCAGCGGTACACGAGAATTGCGACTTTTAATGCCCGTCGCCGCAACAACCCAATTAATTGTTTTTTGTTCATCTCCAGCGAGAAGCCCGTAGGCAATTAAGGTTCTGTTATTGGGCGCTGTCGCGTACCGGATTTTTAATATCTTTGATTCAGAAACGATCCGATAGGTTAATAGTTGCACTTCCGAGTAAGTCCGATAGGCATCGGACCTACTATAGTTCGATGGGTTTAATCACCGTCGATTTACTTTAAGATTCGTGCAGAACGCTTTAAATTCGTGCGTGTTTGTTTCAATGTTCATGCGCACAAATCTTAAATTAGATCGGACGGTCATCGTGCTCGTTGAACCTAAAAGTAGGTCCCATGGGCATCGGACCTACTCCGTGCTCTAATAGTTGTCATTGTTTTTTCGAGTGGAGTACAAATCTACTTTGTTTTTAGAATTCTTTTAGAATAACAGAATATTTTTTTTTTCTCATTCAACTGTTTAATTTTTTTATTTACAAATTTCGACGAAAATCAACAGTTAGATGAGAAAAAACAGGTTTATGTTATTTCAAAAGAATAACAACCGATTTCTTTCCTTTTGAGTGAGGTTATAATACGATACATAGCATGGATTGGCTCATACTACATATCAATATTTCCATTTTTTAAATTTAAATAGTCAATTTGAACTGTTCAACGTGATCTCATATGAAAATGTACTTGCAGACTAAATTCTACATTTAAAAAAAAACTTTTACTACTTTTTTATTTGATAAAAAATTACTACTTTTGATTGGTTTAAAATTTCTAAATCAAGTGATTCTCTATCTATTTCAAAAAAAAAAAAACAGTAAAATAATTCAAAAAATATAAAATTTGATATACAAATACATTTATATATGGAGAATATTGATCTATAGTACGTATCAATCTGCGTTATACATAGTATCATAGCCTTAAAATTTTTGTATTAATAATAGGGATTATATCACAGTGACGCGATCGAGAGATTAAGTGACAAAACCAAAAGAAAAAAAATGGAAAAAATAATAACTAATGCTAGGTCATTGTGGTTAAAAAGAATTAATAACTAGTGCCCAGCCATTGTGGTTAGACAAAAAAAGGGGAAAAAAGCAGATCAATTTTGATAGAGATTTATTTAAACTAAACGGAAAGTAGAAAAAATTAATAGATCAGATACTGGATGATGGTAGAACTGATCGTTCAAACTACAGTAATTTAATCAAAATCAAGGAATTAATCAACAAAGGGATTAGTGGATGCTAGATCTTTGTCAAAAGCAGTGTTATAAATAACTGTATACGATCGTCGGACGAACATGGTACCACTAAGCGATTAATCGAGAATAATTAAGAATAATAGACCATAATCGGAAATAATCGGCCGATTAGTCGGAAAAATCCATAACGGTTTGATCACTGCCAATGACTAATTGACCGAATAATCGGTCTAAACGGACGTTGTTTACAACACTGGTCAAAAGATGAAATCAATATGCGATGTTAATAAATACTGTAATCAATTGGAAATTTGAAGTGACTAAAATATTAGTTTCCGTGCCATCGGGCCAACGGTTGAAGCCAGTGATATTTGTCTTTCGGTGGAAAAGATTTAGATCTCAATTTGAACATTTTGACTGAATTAAATTGGAGAATTGAAAGTAGTAAAGTTCCCACGAATTTATAAAATGGTGTCTTAATTACATGCATTTTATCTAGGGGTGTCAATGATACGGTAAGGATCGGGTAGAAGTATTTTCATATCTGTATTCGTTACAAATTATTTTTTATCTGTACTCTATTTTTATCCGCTACAAATTATCTTATCCGTACCTTACCTTATCCATTATAGTTGTCGGATAACGAAACGGTAGCGGATAAATAACATATAATACTAATATAATAATTATTTTTATTATTTATTATATAAAATTTGGACTAGTATCTCTAGCTTAGAACATATAGGATCTATTAGTGTACAGTATAATCCATGTAGGCAGTCACCATGTAGGTTCTGGGAAGATATATGGTTTAGAGATTGCTCATTAGCTACTAGGTATCCAGTATTATATAGGAAATGTAGTACTAAACACATATCTTTTAGTGAGGTAATTAATTCCCAAGGATTGAGGGTTCATTTTAGAAGACCTCTGGAAGGAGTGGATTTGGTTGAATGGACTGACATTCTTCACATCATTAGTACCATTTCTTTTACAACAAACCAAGATCAAATAGCTTGGAGATGGGATCACACAGGGAAGTTCACTACCCACTCCTTGTACAGCTTTTTAAACTTTAGAGGTGTCATACCTACCAGCACAGAATTGATATGGTGGTCTTTATCTGTTCCACCAAAAATAAGGATTTTCATGTGGTTACTCAAACATAACTCAATACTTACCAAAGACAACCTAGCCAGTAGAGGATGGTCTGGAGACCAATCTTGTCAGTTCTGTACTGAAAATGAAAGCATTACACATCTGTTTCTAACTTGTACTCTGGCTCAAAAAGTGTGGTTTTGGTTAGGGAAAAGTCAAGAAGTGATGCATACATGGCTTTCTTTTGATGATATCATTCATTTTGCAATACAGCTACCTGTGACTGAAAAAATTGGTTTCCTCCTGGTACTAAGTGCTGTGTGCTGGACACTATGGAGACACAGAAATGATAGATGTTTTAATAATTGCACTACTAAATCAGCTAGAACCATTATCCTTCTAATTAAATCTCTGGTGTATTATTGGGCAGGAAACGTCAAACAAAAGGTGAAGCAAGCTGTAGAAGAGTGGCTGCCCATTATTGAAGATGCAATTCCTTTAGCTCAATACATGCCCTTGGAGATGGTGGTGTATCAGCCTCCAGTGATACCTGATCAGCCATGAAGACACTTACCAAACAATTTTTGTACTTAGCATATATCCTTAGCCCCCTCCTGTGCGGCTTAGTAATAGCTTCTTTAGTATATTTTTGGTACTTGGACTCAACACAAGCTTGGTATATAGCTTGGTTGATATGCATATTCTGTTGCTTTGTGGATCTTTTCTGTTATTGGCTTTTACTCTGATGCACAATGACCTTGTAATTCTTGTTTCATGTTAATGGAACGGGCTTATGCCTTTTAAAAAAAAAAAAAAATTAAAACATATATATTTATTTCATACATGTATAGTACTTTGTTGAAAAAAATTCTAATCATGCTAAGCGCAATGAAACCAATTAAAGCACTCTTTTCAATGCTTATTAATATATATATATATATATATATATATATATATATATATATATATATATTATATATATATATATATATTTTATAATTACCCGATCGGGTAACGGGTACGAAATAGGTTTTACTCATACCCTTATCTGTTTTGATAACATTTTTTTTTTACCCGTACCCGTACCCGATAGATTTATGAAAAAAAAATCTTACCTTACCCGTCTTATTGGACATGGTACGGATCGGGTAAACAGATAAAAGAGTGCCATTGACACCTCTAATTTTACCAAAGAAAAGGAAAAAAAAAAAATTGACCCTGTTTTATAACTATGAAGGTCAAGAACTAGCATTTGATCCAGTGACAAAGACACATGATATCTGATGTGAAAAGTCATGAGTTCGAAATTCAGATGTAAAAAATACTTTGTTGTAATAAGAGGAGAAATTTGAAAATTTGACCTCCATCTTTTATAACTATAAAGGTCAAAATAGAGAACATCGATGCAACATATGAGGATCAAATTTGTAATACATAGCAAAAGTGTATCAAATTACAGTAAAAAAAATGGTCAGGACAGGTAACATGCCAGCTATGCAATCAAAATGAAAACCTAGACCAGCTCTTTGTACAATGTATCTTCACTAAACGGAATTTGTATCCTCTGCATTAACTCAAAAAAGAATCTTTTGAGTTAATGCATCTATACCATCCGATCAGCTTTATGATCCGTGCTAATCAAAATTGCACTAATATTAAAAGACTTCCTGCTTTATAGGCGGGTGCCGGATTGACTCCGTTTAAAATCAGACGACCGAGATGTATTAATTCAAAAGATGCTCTTCTGAGTTAATGCAGCCGATGCGGACTCCACTCAACATGCATAGTTTTGATGAGTCTTGTCAGGAATATTTCACTCACTGAAATTATTGTTCAAATATTTGTACACTTCGCATGTCAGTTACCCACAGAACAAAGGTCACATAAACTTTGCTGGACCATGGGAAAATATAAAAATGAACTTTGTTTTGCAACTGATAAAGTTAAAACTGTTAGAAGTATTATCTCTTTAATTCAATATTAGACATGGCATGTTAAGAAGAAAGTCAAAGAAGCAACATCTTAGTGGATGCAGGAAGCACTAGAGGTGATAGCAGTGTTGTAAATAACGGTATGTGCTCGTCGGACGGACATGGTACTATCAAGTGATTAATTGAAATAATTGGAAATAATCGGCCAATTAGTCGGAAAAATCCGTAATTGTTTGATCACCGCCAACGACTAATCAGCCTAAACGAACATTTTTTACAACATTGGATGATAGCACTCAAAGTTTGGGATCCTACTGATACACAAGTGGTGATCTATGAGGGAAAGCAGTGCACAACCTATGACAGGAGCAAGACAGTCGGGAGAAGTTCACTCGTGAAGTAGATCAGTTTTAACAGTTTGAATTCGTTGAATAGATTTTTTGGGAGGTAGCACCGCGTTTCACTATGCTATAGGTAGCCTTTTCCAATTTTTAAATATCAATTTTAAATTAATAATAATTTTCATTTCAAAATGTTTGCTATTATTTATTAAAAAATGATTTTATCACTTCTAAGTATTTATATAACTATATCTTTTCCTTAAAAATATAATAAAACATATAGAACTTAAAATAAAAAATAGAATAGCAAACAGTTCATGTATTATGCATAGCTTTTGGGAAATTCATATCCCCTCAAGTTAATTCTTAAATTCGAATCATTCTTTAAACCTGGCACGAATCTTCAAACTAACCTCTATATCTATAATAAGCACCGAATTTCTTTTATTCCGACTGAGATAAAATTGAGACCGTTCTATTCTAATTGTATCTGAGAGAGATACAGATTCGCTTTTGGGAGAGGAAGGAGAGAGGTTGATTGTCGAAGTTAAAATTTTAGAGGCCAACTTGTTACAACAACAAAATTTAGAGGTCTCCTATAATATCATCCCTTTATAAAATACCATCTGTACTTAACCATGGTCTCAGGAACATAAATCAGCTGTTATTTCACAGGAATAATATGAACATGTTATTCCAATTCCATCTGTTCAAATTTTTCAATGCGCAAATTTCAACGAAAATCAACAGTTGTGATTGAAATATCAGGTTCCTGTTAGGAATAACAATAGATTTATTTCCTTGGTTTCAGTCCCATAGTATTTTGAGGAGAAATAGTCCCCTACTACGTATATTTATAAATAACACAGGTTGTTATTATTCCAATTTATTTCTTTACTCTCAGTCGCATAGTATTTTGAGGAGAAATAGTCCCTAGTATGTATACTTATAAATAACATAGGTTGTTGTTATTCCAATTTATTTTCTTGGTCTCAGTCCCATAGTATTTTGAGAATAAATAGTCTCTACTATGTATATTTATAAATAACACAGGTTGCTGTTATTCCAATTTATTTTCTTGGTCTCAATCCCATGGTATTTTGAGGAGAAATAGTCCCCTACTACGTATATTTATAAATAACACAGGTTGTTATTATTTCAATTTATTTCTTTAGTCTCAGTTCCATAGTATTTTGAGGAGAAGTAGTCCCCTACTACGTATATTTATAATAATTGGTTTCATGTCAACACATTTGTATCTATGGCATTTTATTTATAATTATTGGTTTCATGTCAGCACATTTGCACATTTGCATCTCTTTTCATTGATATAATTTTTTTGTTCTTCGTTTCATAAACCCGAAGCTGGAAAATTTTCGTTGTTATTATATATCGTCTTAAGTCTTAACTATTGAAAAGCATCAATCTATTATAAATTCATATAAACTGCTTCTAAAAAAAATCATATAATTAAAATGAATAATAAAGTATATATAAAGTGAACAATATAATAACACTCTTAAACTCCATAATAAAGTATATATATTTGTTAATTGGTTAGACATAATCAGTTCAAGCCTATTTTTAACTTCTTTGTAATTAATATTTTCAGTTCAGCACTGCACATTTTTAACTGATAAAATCTACAAACTAAACGCTAACGCTATTAAGCTATTAAAGTGAATCTCAAATTTGATAGTTATAATCCAAACAATAATACCAGAGAAGAGAACAAAAGTATAAATTAATGTGCGCAATAATACTATAAATTTCTGGTGTGCTTGGTGATGCACTGATTCGTATGCTTTTTCGACGAGTTCCTCGCGTTATGTGTGACTAGAGTGGGAAAAATGGTAAGGTAGAGTCGGTTCCGTTACGAAACGGCACAGTTACAGCATGGAACGGCACGGCATGCGTGACGGTTACGTACCGTGATTCGCGTGTCCTGTGTCGTGACTATTCGCGTGCCGTGATTATTTTTTGAAAATTTGACACAACACGTCACGTCACGTGAAAGATCTAGTCACGGCATGGCACAGTAAGTGGTAATGCGAGTAACGTGTAACGACCGTTAGATATTTGATCAAATGGTTATGCGAGTCACATTTGTCACAGCACATTTGGGCACAGCGTAACTCACGTAGTGTAATCATTTGTGTGCCGTGATCATTCCTTGACATTTTAGTCACGGCACGACACGACACATGAAAAATATAATCTGATCACAACATGACACAATACGAGATCAAAATCACAATGTGTTAATTACAACACGGCACGACACGACACGTTTTTTCCACTCTACGCGGAACTATTGTTGGTTCCATTTTGGATTTTTTTTTTATTGCGGAAAGATTTCATTTGGAACTTGACTACTTGAGACGTATGTTTTTTTTTAATAAAATTCAAAGTGCCGTTTATATGCCTTGTAAAGTTGTAAATTATACTATACTACTTATGGGTCCGGATTTGTTCAATAAAATTTTACTCGATAATCTTAATAGAAAGTAAGAATTAATGTTACAAGTTTAATCTATATTCACGAGGTCTACAAAAACAAATTATAAATTTGATACACGGATAAAAATAAAAATCAATATATCTAGCAATACATTCATTAATTTTGATGTTATTTAAATTGATTCGTCAGATCTGTCGAAATAATTAATTATATAATTTTATTGTTGAAAACTAGTGTTTGGTCTAATGACAAAGATAATATTATTTGTATGAAAAATCACAAGTTCAAAATTCAGGCGAAAAATTCTTTTGAATATTAAAAAGTTGTTGAATATTAATTATATGATGACTTAATTCTAACTTAAAATAATAATATTTTGTTATCAGAAATGCAATCTTAGCCTCCAAATGTTGGAATTCATATCACTTTAGGTAACATGATATTTTTGTTTAGATCTGGACCGTCCGATTAGAGTCTGCATGAATACTAAAGACTGGATTCTTATTGGATGGTCCGGATCTAAACACAGAAATATTCTGTTACCTCAGAGGATATAAGGCCAAATGTTGAAGGATAGCCCAACTGTAAATATGAATTTTGAGAAAATAAATGAAGGCCCAATAAGAACATTTAAGATTTCAACCAGTTCAATTTAACAGAAGAGCCCAATCTCTCCAACCCATTCAACCAACGAATAATGGCGGACGGATTGGTGATCTCCAGCACCGACCCGATCCGATCCTTTCTCGTCGCTGCCTCCGGCGACCGGGATCACCTCTCCGACGAACTCCGAATCCTCGCCGCTTCTCTCTCGGTTCTTAGCTCAGTCCCTTACAAGTCTCTCAGGTCTATCTGGTGCGCTCTTCCCGTTTCATCTCGACCATCGCTCCGTGTCCTCCTGGATGGATCAGATTTCGTTTTCACCAGCCCCAAACCACGCGTGAAGGTACAATCCTAATTTTTCTCCTTGCAAAATTTGTTGAAATGTGCAACTGTATACCCAATATGAAATTAAGTTCATTTTCTTTAACCAAATGAGTGTATGAATATTTGTAAGCTAGAATTCGTCTGTAAAAAAAAGGGGCAATTTCATGTATCCCCCTCTAAAACTTAAATATTACGTATTTCCCCCTCAAAAGTTCATAATAACGTATTTACCCTTCAAAATGATGAAAACTCTCATATTTACCCAAAATCAATATAACAATAAAATTTAATACTTAAAATATATTAAACAATATTAATTATTGAAATAAGACCATTATGCCCCTGTACCAGTACCCTGTACCTGTACCAGTACCCTGTACCTGTACCCTGTACCCTGTACCAGTACCAGTACCCTGTACCAGTACCAGTACCCCTGTACCAGTACCCTTGAAGAGAACACGGAGAGAAAGGAGAGAAAGAATGAAGGGGCATAATGGTCTTATTTCAATAATTAATATTGTTTAATATATTTTAAGTATTAAATTTTATTGTTATATTGATTTTGGGTAAATATGAGAGTTTTCATCATTTTGAAGGGTAAATACGTTATTATGAACTTTTGAGGGGGAAATACGTAATATTGAAGTTTTAGAGGGAGATATATGAAATTCCCCCTAAAAAAAAAAAAGAAATTACAAATAATTGCTCAAAGTTGTATTATTTTCCATTGTTGTTTGAGTTCCCCTTTGCAAAATATACTTGCTTATTTTCTTAATAGAAGTTGTGCGTTTTCATATAGTGATGCCGTAGAAAGCTTCTTAAATTCTGCCGGAAGTCTTTAACACAATATTTCAAATATCCTAATTTCTTAATGGTATACTTGTATCGAGTTTAGAGCGAGGAGCTGAAGGCAAGGTTGCAGAAGCTTGCTGAGCTGGTAGAACAAAGGGAATACACAGAGTTAGTAAAAGATGTTGTTCCCAAAAAGGATGACACAGAGCCATTCTCTTCTTACAAGGATCAGATTGGTTTTGGTATGAGAATTATATAATTTATTCAAAATCATTCTAGAATTGTGAGAAACAAGGGAATCCTACATTATTTACTTGGTTTTGCGGGGCTGCAAGAATAATATCTAAAATTATTTATATCGTACCAGATTGTTGCTTTGCTTTGCTTTGTTGAATTAACAGAAGTCTACTTGAAATCCACGCTTCTGTAGCTTGAAGCCTTGTGACTACTAAGAACCAGCTGAGTTGTCCTGCTAGGCAAAAATTATAAAACTTTTACACATTTAGCTTGTACACATCCTGATGTAATGAAGAAACCATGACTTTTTGGTTCTGCCCCTGGTTACTGAATATGCACTGCCTAGTAAAGTACCAGTCTTATTCCAATAAGTGACTTCTTTTCTCAAACTTTTTACGGGAAGTGCACTTACAAATGCTTCCTTTTGCAGGTTTACATGTTGTACTAGTAATGTTCACAGGCTACTTGGTCGGTTATGCCACTTTTAGAGCCCTCTTCAATCACAACCCCATTATGGTAATCTTTCCACTAGCTTTTGCTAGGAAGTTATTTATTTGGTTTTCTAGTTATTTATTTGGTTTTCTGTTATAAACCACCCCTAGTATGGACAAAACAACAAAAGGGCTCAATGAGTTAGTTTTAAAACAGCCTAATTTTGCTTCTTTGAATCAAATATCCTTTGACATTTAAGATGGCTTTGGGGGTTACTTTTGACATAAATTTTGTTAAATAATTAGTGGGGGTCAATTTTGAATTTGTTTTTTAGCATTGTACAAAGGGTTTTGATAACATCATCTTCATGTACATTCAAGGTGCTTTCGAAAATTATAAAAAAAAATTGTATTTTTTTTCTTGCTGTAGAATGCTGCGGGAGGTATACTAGGATTGGTTGGTGGCATGTTGCTTGAGACTGTACTGTTCATAATTAGAGCATCGACCAAAGATATGGTTAAAAATAATGCTACCTCATCCGCCTCAAGGTTAAAAATAAAGAAGCATCAGTAACCTTTAGTCCTGTTTCTACCATGAGTTATGTAGATTTTATTCATTTTCTGTAATATTATTGTTTCCTTATGTTAGTTGTTCAAATTTATAGAACAACTATTCAAAATCATGCAATATGTTATGATAAATCATGATATCTTCTCTTTTTTAATGTAGTTAATGGAAACCGATTTTTTTTTTTTTTTGATAAAAGTGGGAGATAGCCACTGATTTCTTTAGAAATCAGCATTCTGTTACAGTACCAAACAGTTGGTACCAATTTTACAAAAAAACATTACAATAAACTTCTGGATCAAAACCTAGCTATCAATACAATAGTTCTCAGACAAGAAACCAGTTTGCGAAAAATCTAACAAGTACATCAAAATATGAAAATAGGTCTCCAAGTTATTGAATTTCATTCAATCACAGCTAATATCCTCCTAATCTGGTCCAAATCCTAGTATTGGTACCGGATGTTCTTCCAGCTCCTCTTCCTGTGTATCTAGCGATATATGCAGAGGAAGGTCTTGCACCTCAGTGTGCATCATGAGTGAGAGTTTAAGTACATAATCTTCTTTCCTATGTTTACTCCGGAAATAAGCAGAAGCAAAAATTTTGGATCCAATATCCCTGACAGATTTTACTTGTGTACCCCTGAAACATATACTATTTCTTTCTAGCTATAAAGTCCATGAAATAATAATATTTATCCTTTGAAAGAATTTGAGCATCTATATATATACCATAGCTCTTCAATGGAAGAGAAGAATGGAAATTAATCTTTTGGGGTTTAATTTTCTTTATGGATGATCTGTGTCAACCAGTTAGCAATTAATTATAAATATGGGAGCCGTACAGATTTGAATAAAGCTTGTGAGTTGAGGTGAGGCCCAAGTTTGAGCTGGGCTGAAACTTTACAAATGAAGTGAGGCCCAAGTTTGTTCGTTTCTTTGCTTTGTTCCCGTTTCTTCTTCTTTTTTTGTTTGATAAAAAAGTAGCCATTGAGGCCACCTGTTTCGTTGAGATGAAACAAAGTCTTACTACTCGTTACATAGTAAAAAGACAAACTACCCAATTGCCAAACATAAACCCATATTAATATCCAACATAAAATAAAAATATCAAATGTACTTAGAATTTTTGGATTTTTAAACAAAAAAAAAACTTCCTGACCGGTCATTTTTCGGCCGATTTAGGCATCTTTAAAAAAAAACCCAGAAAATCTGAGTACAATTGATAATTTTTATTTATGTTGGATATTAATAAAAATGTCGGGCCTTCTTGTATGCAAGTACCTGACCCGTTCCTTTGGAGAACTAAATTCCACTGCTATGTCGAAACCAAAATCAACTTATTTGCAAGGCTCACAACACACAGTAACACAGATAGCAAATCCAATGATTTGGCGGAGCTTGAAAATCCCTTATAAAAGCAAAGCCTTCATGTGGTTACTGATCTTTACACAGGAGTCCTCATAAGTTCCCTGATTTAGAAGGGGGGTGTTTTGAGATTAGATACATCTAATATAGTTCTCAGAAAAGAAAATAATGAAAATCAGTGGCTCACAGTATGCTGAAACTTATACAGCGCTGGAGCGCTGGAAAGAGAAGGATTTCTTTGCATGGAGGACAATAATTCAAAGCTTTTATTAGGGGTCTAAGGACGGATCATATAACTTTGGTAAATGAAATACTTAATGAAATAACGATTTACGTAATATGAATCAGTAATATATAACGGGAGTGCGTGGCTTAAATAAAAATGAGGGCAAATCAAATAAATGCCCCCATAAAGGTCAAAATATTTATATGAATTATGTTGCAAAATAATATCTTAACGCAGGAGGTATTGAATACCATAGGTTGTACAGTCATTTGGAGACACAGGATGACAGGACCACATTTTGTGGGAATATGTTTATGCAAGTTGATTCTGGAGGGAACAAGAGAACCATCTCCCAGCAAAGCAAGCCGGTGCACCTGCTAATTAATGATACAACACAGAAATACAAAACTGGCAGCGATTTGGGTAGGACTGCGCGCCGCAGGGCTACGGCCAACAGACCATGCAACAGGCTATAGCGCTTTGATAGCCACACTTTTTACTGTTTGAGTACAATGTTAGTACATGCATAGGCATAGTCAGAGGAATAGCCATGGCAATAGGTGCCGGGAAATTAGGAAATTGTAAATACACTTTTTTATTAATACAATGTTAGGGGCATCAAGCAACCAACCTTAAAAAACAAAATTAAGGTAAATTTTTATAAGATCTCTTTATCACCAATTGCCTAGCTCATATAACTGCCAAGCAATTACTTCAATCAAACATTGCACCACAATTCAAAAAGTAAAACCAATGAATATATATTCTCTGAATTCTAAATTTTTTTTTTTTTTGAAAAGGCGTTAATGTCAGTACAAATTGTAATGGTACACCACATCCTGATACCGGGTCGTAAAGATAATGAAGCAAACTAAAGTCTAAAGCTTCACCGACTGCATACGGAGAAACAGAGCAACATCACGCTAAACAAGTCAGCGATCCAAAACATACCAATCCAAGCTACTCAAGAAACTAACTATAACAAATCAATTATTGTCGCTCATTTTATGTGAAAAATTAAAAAACCTACCCCAAATTTTCAAGAAAACCAAAAGTTTTGTAGTAAACTGGAGTTTCAGTATCCTCGTAAACTTGAGTTTGGCAAATGTCGGATTGGTCAGGATTGGTGCAGTTCTTCGCCTCCACCCAGAGTAACCATATTACTTGAGTGTGATAAGTGAAACATGTTAAAAATGTTGATCCATTGACCACCTTTATAAACTCAAGGTGTTCTGTTGTGGTCTTGTCATACTCTGAAACAACAAGCTGCAAGAGATGGTGTATATAAGCAACTGAACCTACTAGCTATAATCAAATTAAATAACTATGACATGATAACTCTTTTAATTAAAAGAAGAAACTCATGGACTTTCCCTTAATTTGGTATGTGACAAAAGTTTTAGCTAGTGGGTACTCTGGTTCATATTTATCATCGAATGGTAAAAGTAACGAATGTTTTGCGACTAAGAGGAGAAATTTTAAATCATAATTTTTTTTTCATAAAATATTATTACAAAGTTCTAGTACAAGATGAAAAACAACCAGTAGAACATGAAAAACAACTAGAAAAAGATGAAATACAACTAGACAAAAGAAAAATGACAAAAGGAAAGACAACTAGTAGAAGATGAAAGACAACTAGAAGAAAATTAAAGACAACTAGAAGAAGATGAAGTACAACCAGTACAAGACAAAAGATAAATAGAAAAATATAAAATTCAACTAATACAAAAATAAAGATAACTAGAAAAAAAATGAAAGACAATCTATAGAACATGAAAGACAACCACTACCAGATGAAAGACAACTAGAAGAAGATGAACTACAAATAGTAGTAAATATAAGACAACTAATAGAACAAGAAAGACAACCAATACAAGATGACAGACAATTAGAAGAACATGAAAGACAACCAGTAGAACATGAAAAACAACGAGTACAAAATGAAAGACAACTAGAAGAAAAAATACAAATAGAGGATGAAAAAAATACAATTAGAAGAAAATGAAAGACTACAGGTAGTAGTTGAAAGACAACCAGTAGAACATGAAAGACAACCATTACAAAATAAAAGACAACTAGAAAAAAATGAACTCCAACCAGTGGAACAAGAAAGACAACCAGTACGAGATGAAAGACAACCAGTAGAAGATGAAAGACAACCAGTACAAGATGAAAGACAACAAGAAGAAGATGAAAGACAACATGTAGAACATGAAAGACAACTAGTACAAGATGAAAGACAACTAGAAGAAGATGAAATACAATCAATAGTAGATGAAAGACAACCAGTAGAATGTGAAAGACAATCAGTACGACATCAAAGACAACCAGTACAAGGTGAAAGACAACTAGAAAAAAATGAAAGACAACTAGAGGAAGATTAAAGACAACACGTAGCATATGAAAGATAACTAGTACAAGATGAAAGACAACAAGAAGAAAATGAAATACAACTAGTAGTAAATCAAAGACAATTAGTAAGAAATGAATGACAACCAGTAAAAGATGAAAGACAACTAAAAGAAGATTAAAAACAACTAGTAGATGATGAAAGACAACAAGAAGAAGATGAAATACAACATGTAGCACATGAAAGACAACCAGTACAAGATGAAAGACAACAAAAATATGATGAAATACAACCAGTAGTATAAGAAAGACAACTAGTACAAGATGAAAGAAAACTATAAGAAAATGAAAAACAACTACTAGAAGATCAAATACAACTAAAAAAGATGAAAAACAATTAGTAGTAGATAGACAATCAGTAGGACATGAAAGACAACGAGTAGAACATGTAATAAGATAACAAGTACACGATGAAAGACAAGTAGAATAAGATGAAATACAACTAGTGGAAGTAAAAAAATACAACTAGAAGAAGATGAAAGACAACCAGTAGAAATGAAAGACAATCAGTACACGATTAAAAACCATCGGTACAAGATGAAAGACAAGTAGAAGAAGGTAAAAGACAACTAGTAAAATTAGAATGACAACTAGAAGAAGAAAGACAACTAGAAGAAGATGAAATACAACTAGAAGAAGAATAAAATACAACTAGAAGAAGATGAAAGACAACATGTATTAGATGAAAGACAACCAATATAACATGAAAGATTATCGGTACAAGATGAAAGACTACTAGAAGAAGATCAAATATGACCAGTAGTAGGTGAACGACAATCTGTTGGTCAACCAGTAGTAGATGAAGAACAACCAGTTGAACGTGAAACACTACCAGTAGAACATGAAAGACAACTAGTACAAGAAGAAAGACAACTAGAAGAAAATAAAAACCAACTAGTAGAAAAGGAAAGATAACTAGAAAAGATGAAATACAACCTGTAATAGATGAAAGACAACTAGTAGAACATGAAAGATAACCAGTGGAACATGAAAGACAATAGTACAAGATGAAAAACAACCATTAGAACATGAAAGACAACAAGACGAAGATGAAATATAACCAGCAGTAGATGAAAGACAACCAGTAAAACATGAAAGACAACAAATACAAGAAAGAGTACAAGATGAAAGATAACTAGAAGAAGAAGATGAAAACAACTAGTAGAAGATGAAATACAACTAAAAGAAGATGAAATGTAGTAGATGAAAGACACCTATAAGAAGATGAAATACAATTAGCAGTAGAAGAAATACAGCAAGAAGAAAATGAAAGACCACCAGTTAAAAATGAAAGACAAATAGTAGAATGATAGGGCTGAAATAAGTAGTGATTTTCCTTATCACTTAACCTAAAATATTGCCAAAATTCAAGTTACAATTGTTTAATTTAGGTCGAATCAGATTACTTTTTCTATTTTACTTGATTCTGTAGAATTGCAGATTTCTTTTGTTTTTAGGGGTAAAACAGGCATAAAATGAAGTATTCTGGACACACATCACAAAGAGAGGCATAGACATGCATCACAAAGAGAGAAGAATACGCAGCACAAGAATTCCATTTGGATAAATAATCCAACCGTGCAACCTCCCTCAACTTGGAAGTTACAACACTAAACTTGGCAGCCAAGCTCCATTAAGCCCACTAACACTTGATGGACGAATCACACCTATCTGAACAAGAGTATAAAACATAGTATAATATAAATAGGCTAGATCTAGGTCTTCTAGACATGCTATTATATGCTAGGATAGCTAATTAGAATAGAATGCACAAAAACTCCATTAGAAGAGGAGAAGATCAAGAGGTGAAGACGGCGTGTAGAAGATTAAGAGAGACTTAAAAAAAGACAATCAGTAGGACATGAAAGATAACCAGTACAAGTTGAAAGACAACTAGAAGAAGATGGAAAACAACTAGTAGAAGATGAAAGCAAACTAAAATCAGATGAAATACGACTAGAAAAAGATGGAAAACAATTAGTAGTATATAGACAATCAGTAGGACACGAAAGACAACTAGTAGGACATGAAAAATAACGAGTACAAGGTGAAAGACAACTAGAAGAAGATGAAATACAACAAGAAGATGAAAAAAATACTAGTAGAACATGAAAGACAACAGTATGAGAAGAAAAACAACCAGTAAAACATGAAAGACAATCGGTACAATATAAAAGACAACTAGAAGAAGATGACATACGACCAATAGTAGATGACTAGTAGATCATGAAAGACAACCATTACAAGATGAAAGACAACTAGAAGAAAATAAAAAACAACCAGTAGGGCATGAAAGACAACTAGTACGATATGAAAGATAACCAGTAAAACTAGAAAGCCAATCGGTACAAGTTAAGATGAAAGCCAACTAGTCACTACGGCAATCATACCCATCAGCGATCGACCAAATCGGTCGCTGATGGAATTTTCGCCGGTCGCTGATGACTAAATCGGTAGCAGATGATCCGGACGCAGTTGCTTCGTCGCTGATGACCACCCCGCTGACGTCACCGGTCGCTGAAGGGTCAGGCGCCGGTCGCTAATGATCCATTTAGTGACCAATTGGTTCTGTCGCTGATGCTGCGTGTTGACGTGGCGCAAGATCATCAGAGACCGATTGGCCGGTCTCTGATGGTTCAAAATCGGTAGCAGAAGGTTGTTTTTTTATATTCTTTTTGTTATTTTTCTTTTTCCCAATTGGTACGAAACGTACCAAGCAATGAAAACATAATTCACAAGCAAATATACAATTTACTGTCGTCGTTTTCGATCGACAAATATATAATTCACAAATAATTCACATGCAAGCAATTGAACAATATAAAATACTGATACGACATCCAATATCAAATATCCAAGCAAATATCCAATATCCAACATCCAATATCCAACATAAACAAGAAATATGTAAAATACTACATAAACATCCAATATCAAAGTACGATATAAAAATAAAATTTGAACTCTAATTACAATTCATTCAATTCTATCTCTATTTAGCGACTGTTCAAACTCAATTATTCAATTTTACATTTTCCAAACAACCTCATGTCACTGCCTTCTATCCCTTGCACTCTTGCACTCTTGCACCTCATGTCACATAGTAATATAACTGTATCGCATTTTTGGTACATGCTAAGGGAATGGTGTATCAGGAATGTGAGGATAAGTTTAAGCAATATTGTAGCACTTCTAATGCCTTGGGTGATTAATATAAAGATTAATAAAGAAAATGCAGTTGATTTTCCTGATTTCATTTTCTGTTGTGCATCCCTACAAGAAATCAGTTTGGATATCCTCAACATCAATGATATAACTTTTATTAGGCCAAAATCAATAAACCTACCTTCCATGAAAATATTAGAGCTGCTGGGAACGTACTTCAACTCTGAGGCTTGATTTGTCCAGTGCCGAGTTCAATAAAGGTATACTGTCTTCTGATCAATTACATAAAACCAAATTTTAGTTTCCTGGAATGCACAACCTTCCTAGATTACCAAAGATCTAAGAATAAACAATATGCTATACAAATGAACCATAATTTATTGCAAAATGTTGCTGGTAAGTGATAATTCAGTGTGAAACCAAAAATTATCTTAAACAGAAGTTCTATGATAAAAAAAAAGAAATAGAAAATGTTTACTATTATAGCAACAACAATCTGAAATTTTTTACAACCCAACAGAATAAAAGAAAATTTAACAATTAGTTGGCAACTAAAAATCTGAAATCCATCACAACCGTTTTCCTCATCCATAGGCAGCCAAGAATTAATTAAGCTTAATTACAAGGCAACGGAAAAGCCATAGGCAGCCAACAATTAATTACTCACCAAAAGAACATTTAAGCATAATAACATGGCACAATTTGAGTTCAACATAACACATAGACATGAAGTCACCCCAAGTATCATGGCAATTCATCAATCTAGTTTTAGCATAATAGCTTAATCGCAAATTAAGCAAGCAAGTCACCAACCCTAATAATTCAATTGCAACAGAACTAATTCCCACATGATTGCAAAGGTTAATTTCACTCAAGTGTAGTTAATCATCATCAAACACAGTGATACTCTAAATTCACTGACCTACGAAATTTCTAGTACTACTCACCAAAAAGAATACGGCTCTTCCAGAAAATTGTCAGAGAGAGGGGGCGGGGTCACAGCAGGGTCGGGTCAGAGAGAGGGGTCTTCACAACGGCGGGTCAGAGAGAGGTTTCCAGCTGCAGGTCAGGCACGGAAGGGATCGGCGGGTCAGAGGCACTAGAGAGGGGTGGAATCGGGATCCATCTCTTCCAGCAGCGGGGATCACGGCGGCGGGGTTCGTGCGGGAAGGGATCGGCGCAGTAGCCGGGGTCGAGCGGCAGCCGCAGCGGTGTTTTTTTTTTTTGGCTAAGCCTAGAATTAATGGCGGGGTTCGGGCGGCAGAGAATAAGAAAGACTTGGCGGGATTTTGAGGGGGCACTCTTCAGCGACCGGGCCAAATCGGTCACAGAAGGGTATGAGAACCGGTCACTGAAGCGTTCGTCGCCAAAACATTTTAATTTTAATTTTTAATTTTTTTTTGGGTCTTCAGCGACCGGTGACCTTACCGGTCTCTGATGCCGGCCGCTGAAGACCAGTTTTGTTGTAGTGAGTAGAACACGAAAGACAACCAGTAGAACATGAAAGACAAGAAGTACAAGATGAAATACAATCAATAAAAGATGAAAGAAAAATAGTAAAAATGAAAGACAACCAGTAGAAAAAGAAAGACAACTAGAAGACGATAAAAGACAATAAGTAGAACATTGATCACTCAGAAGTGAGTGATGTTGTCTTTTAAAATTTATAAACTCAGAAATGCTATCGGTTCGGATAGTAAGCGCATAATCCTATCGAGTAGTATAATCGAGGTCGATCCACAGAGAATATTGGTTCATAGTCTTGAGCGATCAAATCACAATCTCTCGAAAGGCTAGACAAAATCTGAAAATTTGAGAGTTGAAGTTGTGATCAATGTAAATTTGGCAATAATTAAAAGTAATTAAAATAAAGATAGAGATGAGAATTCCTAGAGTTTCGGCACACCATTGCTACTCAATCCTCTTTGATATAATACTTCTACCGGGTCTGATTTCCTGTTGTTATTTATGGAAGACACTACATAGGACACTGCAAGTTATGCAAATGACGGGACTTCCATCCAGATACTAGTTAGGACACTGCGAGTTATCTTACGCAAATGACAGATCTCTAAATACACAAGTTACTACATATGACACTGCGATTTATCTTACGCAAATGACAGAACTTGGTTCGCGTTTTGTTGTTCCGATTTATGGTTTCCCAGCTAAGGTTTTCTTCACATAAATCTAATGACTCCCAACGAGGCTAACTCGTCCAACATAGTCACTACCCTAACGGATTAAACTAGATCATCGATATCAGGTGAAGGGATAATAAATCACAAAAGCATTTCAATCAACAACGAGAAGTCATAATCAACAGAAAATATATATCAAAGCATCATGAGTAACAAGGTTTACTGCCTAGCCCCTAAAAAAAGAACTTAGACGCGGAACGGCATGGTTACAATCACTCCTCTCTTTCTCACTTAATCAAATTTAACCCAAATTACAAAGATTTTATCTTCTTCTTCTGTCCAGGGTGCTTATATAGGAGTGAGGGGACGTCTGGAGATGAGTGGAGGCCAAAAAACCTGATCTGGATACAGCTGTAGCAGTTATTCCCAAAGGGCGCCTTGGTTACGAACCGTACTGGCTGGTAAGGTCCGTATTGAGACTATGTGGCTGAGGTGTTTAATGCGTATTGCGCTATCTCCTAGTTCATATCTGGCTAGGTCCGTATCAGTGAGTACGGGCCGTAACAGAGACTTAGTCAATGAGCGTCGCTTATCCGATTAACCTGATTCTTGCTCCATTTGATGTGAAATAGTCCCAAAACATGTTTTCTGCAATAAAATATAAAGAAGGGTGACAGTAGCATTTTCCTCTAATTAATTAAATATAAGTGTGAGATAATATGCAAAACCTAAGCCAAAATCCTACGTAATTCATCATCATTTTGACTCTGATCACGCCTCCCAATTTGAATTGTTGCTTGTCCTCAAGTAACGACATCCTAGCTAATCAAAGGTTTAGTCTAGGTTAAACCATACAATCTCAAGGACTTGCTTTAAATTAAACTAGAACTTGGGCTTGGTACAATTGACATGACATTAAAAATTTAGAACTTCAAAAATATTCATGACCTATCTCTTGAACAATTTATTCACCCCATGATTGACCTCATTGTGCATTCCTTAGAAAAAATTATTATTGAACAATTCACTTCACAAATATCCCTAAATTTGAGAGTATTAATTTCTCCTTTGATTATAAACGGATCCCTTCCAATCAATAGGAATTATAATGATATGAATTTTGATTTTCCTTCCTAATTGATTGGAGCAAAGTATGACAACTAAGTGTGTTGGTAATTGTGACGATTTTTTGAAAAATTAAATATGCACAAAATTAAAATTTGGGATGTTTTGTCAAGCCTATTAGTAACCAGTCTTGTGTAGGCACCCGTAGTCTTTTTTATCCTCCATCTTTTATTCTCTTTTTTCTTTTTATATTATTTTTGGATTTTTCTCATTTTTTATTTTTTTTTGTATTTTTTCTGTTTTTCTGAAAATTAAAGATTTTTGTGTCACAAGTACCATGATTGCATATAATTCCAAGTATTCATTCATACAAGGAATTATTGCATAGTTTCGCTAGTGGTCTATCTATAATAAATGGATATTCTAGAACACTTTCAAACTTAAGAGACTTTGCAAAAATAAATTACTCAACAATAAAAATTCTAAGGTCTGCAGTTTTTGGTCAACATTCATGGTTAGCAATTAATTGTTCACTTTGAGATCACTAATTACTTTAAAAATTCTGAATTTTTTGTATCATAGCCAATTGTCTAAACCCTAGCCTAACTTAATTGAAAACAATTCCTTATTTGATTAACCTACTCCTACGAAAATTAAAATGCAAGCTAGCTAAAAAGCTCAACCAATCATTCTAGGATTTTCGGTAAAGCCTCCAACCCTAGTCAAAAATTGAGAAAAACTACTAGCATCTAAAAATTAAAAATGCGAAAAATTTAAAGATACATGGTCAATTTACCTCCTACCCCCCGAATAAAATTGAGCATTGTCCCCAATTCTTGAGAGATAAAAATAAAGGAAGTATAAAGTAAAAAGACCGAGGGAGAGATACAACTCACTGCACCTCAATTCTGAGATGGTGGAGGTGGTGGCGGATGATGGATCTCCTTGAAGAATGATGGGTCGAAGAGTCCGTAGGGTGGTGGCTGGTATGGTAAGCCGGTGGTGCGAGCATGCTGGTAGTACTGCTGTGCCATGTAGCGGGTCTGCTATGCCTCCCGTTTATTGTTGTTAACATGCTCGCGTAGCTCGTCTACGCATCAACGGACCTCGCCTACAGTTGTATCGTGTCACACTGCTGGTCTAGTCAGTTGTAGGAAGACCTGGAATCAATGGAGAATTTCTCGATGTTTGTGTTCATCCATTGTACGGCTTTGAGAAAGTCGCCGAATCCACCCTGAGAGGCATCAGATGTCCTCGCCTTTTGTTGCGCTGCTGCTGCAGCAAATATGTCGAGCCCTTTTATTTTCTACCGCCATTTCTTGCATGTATGTTGCGGTATCTGCGGCTCAGGCTCTCTCTTCTTCTTCATTTCTGGCCTCTAAGGCCTCGAAGTCAACCTCATCATCTTCCTCCTTAGTGGCCCCTCTTCCTATAGGGACCGCTTGCTTCCATGTTTGTTGTTGGCTGAGGATCAACGGTTTACAAGGCATTTTAACTGTCATCCTTTTGATGTTGTAAGTGTATGGCTCAAGAGGCCTGCCGTTGATCATCCTCATTACGGTGAGGCATTCGATGTCCAGGAATTTCATGCCTGAGCCTTCTCGCAGGAAGCTTGCATCGATGTTGAGTTGGCGGACTAGAATTGTTGCAATGTCAACGATAGAAACATGTCCCCCCGACCTCTTGTTTTGGCCAATTTAGTGGATGTGATTGCAGAGGAAGTGGCCAATGTGTGGATGCTCTTCTGGAGTTATGAGCATACACTTGAGGATATGTAGCTCGGGGAAGGTGACCTTTGCGCAGGTCTCGCCTCGGGCAAAGAGAGAGTTACTGAGGGCTGCCTACATGTACTTGAGCACCGGATGAATGATGTGGCTGGCTGATCTATTGTCGCTGGTGCGGTCATTGGTGATCAGCATCTAGAAATCTCGCTCCCTCGAACGCTTGAATTCCTTCATCTTTAAGGCAAAAGATGTCACAGAAGTCACTCATTGACATCTACATTTCCTGGTTCATTAGTTGGAATCGATCACATCATTCTTGGAGGAGAAAGTGGCAACGAACTGGCGGGTGAGGTCTTGATAGACCGGGACGTCGATGAGCTTGTTTAGAAAGTCCCAGATGTGCACCCTTTTTGCGAGAGTTCTGAATTGTGCGAGGAGTCCGAGCTCCTTGAGGGTTTCGGAATGGATGGCTTTGTGGTTGAGATCTTGCTTTGTTCCAATATGTCGAAGGTTCTGGAGTGTGATATCCTTGAGAATTTTAGAACCATGGGATGATCTTCTTGCCCTCTCTCCTGCTGTTGTTCATAGTAAGGCGGTTGATCTTGTGGAGGAGAATTCGGTAGTTCTTCGCGTTCCAGACTATGATGGTCGGACGGTTCCGGTGCTGGGTTTTGGGAGGAAGATTCTCCCCTCTTCTTCTTGTCCCTTCCTATCAAAGCTTTGAGAAGGCCTCGTATTTTTGGGGCCATTTATAGGATCTACCAGTCTCTGTTACAGACCATATTGGTCAATACGGACTGGTTACATACCCTTGTGCTGGTAAAATCGGCCAAGTACAAGACTGAATACGGACCATCAACTGTTACAGACCATATTGGACTGGTACCGGTGCTGGTAAAAACTGGTAAAACCTAATTTTTTTTTATATTTTTCGTAATTCTTTATTTTAACTAAATCTAGAAAAGACAAAGGAAAACATAATCCTAAAACTAAATTTCAAAGAAAAATGAAGAAACTAATTGAAAAATTAAAAATTGAAAAGATAAGAGAAGGGGTGAAGACCAAAAATGGTGAAGAGTCAGGGTGCTCACGGCAGGTACGGACTGGATACGGTTCGTACTAGTGATGTGGAGGCGGTTTCCCTTGGTGGCCGGCGATGTAGTGCGAGGGTGTACTCTGGTTGTGCAAAAAAGAGGAGAAGGAGAAGGAGAAGAGGAAGGATAAAGAGAAAGAGGAGGAGAGAAAACGGGAGAGAAACGGCTCAAAAATAGAAAAACCCAAATTTGAACAGTTACTAAACCTCGAGCCTCTTCGTAACGGATTTGCATCTCCCAGATTAGCCTTCATTACGGATCGTATCAGGTGATACGGTCCGTATCCAGTCCGTTATGCTGAACCTGATAACTGCCTCCAAACCTATCTTCTAAATATGGACCGCATTGGCCGATACGGACCGTGTTCGCCACTGTCTTCTTTTCCTTTCAACTTTCTGCTCCGTATTCACTGTCCTGGTCCATATTGATTGATACGGACCGTAATAGAGAATATTTTCTTGTCTTTTCCAATGTTTTTCACCGAGCCATTCCTCCAGCATGTTCACCTGGTCATGAAAAATAGGTAGATGTGATTTGTTCCCCTGTTAAGGTCCTAAATAAACTAGAAATAAATAACTATTGAAAATATATAAAGGTGGCCTTGGGTTGTGTAACATCCCGAAAAATTTGAGTTATTATTATTTATGCTTACAATTTTTTTTCATAATATAATTAAATTAAAACAAACATAATTCCGCTCATTATATTTCTATTTTTGTGTTATTCCTAGTTCATAAATTTTGTCAGTATGTATTCTAATTTTAATTTTCTATTCTTCCTCTTACTTGTTATTAAATATTAACATATATTAACATATAAATAATGTAAATTCGAAATTAATTATTCTCACAATATTACACTCATCTATATTTATATAAACAGTTATATACTTTTTTTTTTTTTTTACTCTTATGTATGAATTCATAATCATCTGATATTTCACAACCTTCACTTTTAACCGTTGCATTATATCATATATCTATACAGTATCTCTTACAACATCTTGCGGATAACTACTACAAAATTAATGAGACGCATCTCTTTGCAAACCAAAATTTCCACCCCCATCTTAATTGTAAACATGTCCCTGATCTAAGCCCCGTTCCCTATTTAAATTAAATTCACTTTGTTTTAGATCATAACCGTCCCCTTTTAATTAACTCCCTGCCGTCCCCCACTCTGTTTTATCCCAAACCAAAACCCCTTCAATTTACTTCAATTTTCTGCCGCACCTTCATCTCACCATCTAAAGAAAAACAAAAAGAAAATGCGAAATATTATAATGAAAATTCTGATACGGATTATCATTTGATTGAGTGCTCGATTCGAATTCCGACTACGTCACAGTGATTCTAGATTGTCTCTGCAATTCGATTTGAAATTATGAGTATCGTGCTATATATCAGGTAACCGGACTTCTCTATAATATGTGTTTTCGTTTTGTATGGTTGATTTGAATATTGGTATTGCATATTGGATTATGAAGTCATATTTAACGGGATAGCGGGTCTAAGGTTGAAATTTGATTTGTGATTGTAGCCTCCCACTGTTGGTTGGATTTCCCAGTGGGTTGGCGGCCTTCCAATGTTGGATGAATTTCCCATTGGATTGGCGGTTTAAGGAATTGTGTGTTGTGGAAGTTGGGAATCCCCTGTGTGATGGAATTCCAACTATGTGAATATGATGTGACTTGTTTTACGGATAACCTAGACCGACGTGCTATCGCCAGTTAAATATACATGCATAATTTTATGTGTATTTGTATGGATTAATCCGGCCTGTTTGAATAGTTGTTAAATTAAGCCAATTATAGAGAAGCGCGTCGTTAAATAACCGGTTACTGAGCTTTGTAGCTGACTCCGTTTTGTTATTTTGTTTTCTTTTCTATTGCGACGTAGGTTGACAGGCCAAGAAAAAGTGCGATGATGATGTTATAATCACGCTTTGGATGGTAAAAATCTTGGGTGTGACAGGTTGCCTCCCAAAAAGCGCTTGTTTAAAGTCGTTAGCTTGACTTTGTTTCGTATTAGTTCCTTCCAGATGTCTTCCTGACAATGCAAATGAGTCGCTTGTCTGCAGGATTGCCTTCAATGTGATATGAGGTCTTGTTATCGTCATCTTTTTTGAAGAATTCGGTTGTGAGTTTCTTTCGTATTATCTTCCCTCATTCGCATGCGACGGGAACTTTCTTCTTTTGAGACGAGGTTGGTTATATCTTCCCCTTTATCTTCCTCATTGCTTGGTGTTTGCGGTCCCGGGTCGAATCCCAGACTCGTGTTGATTCAATCTCATTTAGTCTTTGAGAAATTCTATCGAGTTCTTCGCAGAGGTTCTTGATTGATGCGAGGGCTAAGAGAGGTTAATTCCTGTTGTTGGCGGTATTAGGACTCTTCTTTATATCATCAGTTTGTGTTGTCCCGAAGATTGGATGGGTCTGATTTTTTTTCTCTATCATTATCATCTTGTACACTGAACAATCTCTCCATCTCTGCTACGCACATCACTTCCCTGATGTCTTCTAGTTCATCCAACCATAATTAATCATCACCAGACTCGTCCACTGTGTCCAAGATGTAAACAAGATTGATGTCAGGAGGGATCTCGAAGGTTTCATTCATGTTATAAATCATCTTGTCTTCTCCAACATTTAATGAAATCTTCTCATTCTTGACATCAATCATTGCTCCACATGTGGCGAGGAATGGCCTTCTAAGGATGATTGAAATTTGCTCGTCTTCTTCCATGTCGACTACCATGAAATCTGCTGGTATCCAGAATTTACCAACTTTGATTGGGACATCTAGCAACACTCCCTCAGGATATCAAATTGATCGGTCAGCGAGTTGCAATGAGATTCGCGTTGGTGACAGTTATCTATATTCCAATTTGTCAAATACTGCCTTTGGCATTAAACTCACACTTGTTCCCAAATCACATAGAGCTCTCTTGAAATCCGTTGTACCGATGGTGCATGGAATTGAGATGCTCGGATCTTTCAACTTAGTTGGTAATTTGCTCTGCACAAGCGCACTACATTCCAGATTGAGTGGAATTGTTGAGAATTTTTGGAGTCTGCTGTGATTTGAAAGGATCTCCTTCAGAAATTTAGCCTACGAAGGTATGGTTGCAATTGCCTCAGTGAAGGGGATTGTGATTTGTAATTGCTTGAGTGTCTTCATAAATCTCCTGAATTGTTGCTTCATCTTGTGCTTGGCTAGCCCTTGAGGGAATGGCAGAGGTGGCTTGTAGGGTGTGGTGCGATGTATTTAGGTTCAGTTTGTCGTTCGTCTTCACCTACGGTGTCATTCTGCTCCACAATAGGGTTTGCTTGCATTTTGAATACGGGCGGCTTCGATTTATGCGGCTCGTATTCTTCAAAATGAGGTGGTTCTGCATGCGTCTCATTGGAAATTAGATCAGGCATTGGAGGTCCCTTATAAACTGTGCCGCTCCTTAACGTGATGCATTTACAAGTCTCTCTTGGATTTTCTTCTGATTGGCCCGAAAATTTGCCTTTTCCATGTGTGATGCTCAAGAGTTCTTTCGCCATCTTAGAGACATGATCTTCTAAGTCTTTGATGCGGTTTTTCAAGGATTCGATCTTTTGCGTGATTTTGGCATTCACCTTGTCTTACTTCTCTAGGAATCTCTCCATTAGTGATGTGATGTCAGGTTGCTGTGGTTGGTTGTACTGCCTCGGTTGGTAGTTCGGTTGAGAATTGTTGTATCTTGGTTGGTAATTGGGTTGTGGTTGGTAGATCTGTTGAGGTGCAGCAGGCCTTTGAGTGTGAGAGATTTGGATGGTTTCGGTTATTCAGATGGTACGAATTGTAGGCGGGTTGAGGTCGAAAGCTGTTATTGATGGCGTATACTTGTTCTGTTTCTTCCTCAGTTTCCGTCACATTTGTACATTCGTTCATCTCATGCGCTCCTCCACAATAGCCACATACTGTTGCGGCAATGACTGCTGCCATCGTTCGCTGCTTGGTCTGCTTGTTGAGTGCTAATTGCAAAGAATCAATCTTTGTGCTAAGCATGGATATTTCATCAACTTTGTGTATGCCAGGTATTGGAGTTGGCTTCTTGCGCTCTGGGATCCAGTAGTGTTGGTTGATCGCAATCTCTTCAATTAGGTTGTAAGCCTCGTCAGGTTCCTTATTCATGATTGCTCCTCCTGCAGAAGCATCAATATGATAACCTATCGGTAGGGTTTAGACCATTACAAAAAGTTTGAACAATCAGCCATCTTTCTAGATGATCACTCAGAAGTGAGCGATGTTATCCTTTAAAATTTATAAACTCGGAAATGCTATTGGTTCGGATCACAAATGCACAATCCTATCGAGTAGTATAATCGAGGTTGATCCACACAGAATATTGGTTCAGAGTCTTGAGCGATCAAATCACAATTTTTCGAAAGGCAAGACAAAATCTAAAAATTTGAGAGTTGATCAATGTAAATTTGGCAATAATTATAAGTAATTAAATAAAGATAGAGATGAGAATTCCTAGGGTTTCGGCACACCATTGTTATTTAATCCTTTTTGCTACTTCTGTCGGGTCTGATTTCCTGTTGTTGTTTATGGAAGATACTACATAGAACATTGCGAGTTACTTACGCAAATGACGGGACTTCCATCGAGATACTACATAGGACACTGCGAGTTATCTTACGCAAATGACAAATCTCTAAATACACAAGTTACTACATAGTCACTACCCTAACGGATTAAACTAGATCATTGAAATCAGGTGAAGGGATAATAAATCACAAAAGCATTTCAATCAACAATGACAAATCATAATCAACAGAAAATATCTATCAAAGCATAATGAGTAACAATTCATCATGTACCGATTGTCTTTTATGTGTCTTTCATCTTCTTCGTATTGTATTTCTTCTATCTCTAGTTGTATTTCACCTTCTTCTAGTTGTCTTTCATCTACAACTGGTTGTATTTCATCTTCTTTTAATTGTCTTTGATCTTCTACTAGTTGTGTTTCATCTTCTTCTAGTTATCTTTCATATTGTACTAGTTTTCTTTCATCTCGTACTACTTGTCTTTCATGTTCTATTTGCTGTCTTTCGCGTTCTACTTCTTGTCTTTCATGTCCTACTTCTTGTCTTTCATCTACTACTGGTTATATTTCATCTTCTTCAAGTTGTATTTCATCTTGTACTTGTTGTCTTAAATGTTCTAATGGTTGTCTTTCATCTACAACTGGCTGTATTTCATCTTCTTCTAGTTGTCTTTCAAGTTTTACTAGTTGTCTTTCAACCTGTACTAGTTGTCTTTCATCTATTACTATTTGTATTTCACATTCTTCTAGTTTTCTATCATTTTCCATTAGTTGTCTTTTATTTTCTTCCAGTTGTCTTTCTTCTTGTACTAGTTGTCTTTCAGGTTCTACTTCTTGTGTTTTATCAACTATTGATTGTATTTCATCTTCTTCAAGTTTTCTTCCATTTTCTTCTAGTTGTCTTTCATCTTCTAGGCTTTCATCTTCTCATAGTTATATTTCATCTTGCACTGGTTCTCTTTCTTCTTGTACTGATTCTCTTTCATGTACTGGTTCTATTTCATCTTCTTCTATTTGTCTTTCATGTTCAAATGATTTTTTTTTCATCTTGTACTAGTTGTCTTTCATGTCTACTGGTTGTCTTTTATTTTCTTCCAGTTCTCTTTCTTCTTGTACTGGTTGTCTTTCAAGTTCTATTTCTTGTGTTTATCTACTACTGGTTGTATTTCAATCTTCTTCTTGTTTTCTTTAATCTTCTACTAGTTGTCTTTCATCTTTTTCAATTTTCTTTCATCTTGTACTGGTTGTCTTTCACGTTCTACTAGGTTGTCTTTCATCTACTACTAGTTGTATTTCATCTTCTTCTAGTTGTCTTTCATGTTCTACTGGTTGTCTTTCATCTTGTATTAGTTGTCTTTCATGTTCTACTGGTTGTCTTTCATCTACTACTAGTTCTGTTTCACCTTCATCTAGTTGTCTTTCATGTTCTACAGGTTGTCTTTCACGCTCTACTGGTTGACCTACTAAGTGTCTTTCATCTACTACTGGTCTTATTTCATCTTCTTCTAGTGGGATTTTATCTTGACTTTGTACCGATTGTTTTTCAAGTTCTATTAGTTGTCCTTCATCTCATACAGGTTGTCTTACATATTCTACTGGTTGTCATTCATCTACTACTGTTTGAATTTCTTGTTCTTCTAGTTGTTCTCTTTCATTATCTTCTAATTGTCTTTGATCTTGTATTGTCTTTCTCGTTCAACAGGTTGCTTTCATCTACTACTGGTTATATTTCATCTTCTTTAGTTGTCTTTTATGTTCAACTGGTTGTCGTTAATTTTGTATAGGTTGTCTTTCATGTTCTACTAGTTGTCTTTCAACTACTACTGGATCTATTTCATCTTCTTATAATTGTCTTTCATGTTCTAGTGGTAGTTTTTCATGTTCTAGTGGTACACTATCATCTTCTTGTAGTTATCTTCCTTTTTGCATTACTTGTTTTTTGTATTCTTCTAGTTGTCTTTCTTCTTGTACTGGTTGTATTTCAGTTTCTACTTCTTGTGTTTTATCTACTACTGTTTGTATTTCATCTTCTTCTAGTTTTCTTTCATTTTCTTCTATTTGTCTTTCATTTACTAGTTGTTTTTTATCTTCTTCTAGTTCTTTTTCATCTTGTAATGGTCTTTCACGATCAACAGGTTGTCTTTCATCAACTACTGGTTGCATTTTATCTTCTTCTAGTTGTCTTTCATGTTCTACTGGTTGTCTTTCATCTTGTATTAGTTGTCTTTCATAATCTACTGGATGTCTTTGATCAGAGTCAAAATAACGATGATTTACGTAGGGTTTTGGCTTAGGTTTTGCATATTTTCTCACACCTATGTTTACTTTATTAGAGAAAAAGGCTACTGTCACCCTTCTTTATGTTTTATTGCAGAATACAGGTTTTGGGACTATTTTACACCAAATAGAGCTAGAATCGGGTCAATCGGATCAGCGACGCTCATCGACTAAGTCTCTGTTACGGTCTGTATTGGCTAGTACGGACCAGGCCTAGCATAGACCAGGAGATAGCGCTAGAAGCATTAAACCCTAACTGTCAAGGACCTAATACGGACCGTATCACCTAATACGGCCCGTATCCGAAGGCATCTCTTGGGAATAACTGCCGACAGCTATTTTCAGATCAGTTTATTAGCCCCTACTCAACCTCTACACGTCCCTCCACACCTATATAAGGCCCCTGGGCAGATGGAAATAGTTATCTTTGTAATTAGGGTTAGATTTGATTAAAGTGAGAAGAGAGGAGTGCTTGTAACAATGCCGTTCCGCGGCTAAGTTTCTTTTCTTAGGGCTAGGCAGTAAACCTTGATACTCTTGATGTTTTGATATATATATTTCTGTTGATTATGATTTCTTATTGTTGAAACAAAATGCTTTTGTGATTTACTATCTCTTCATCTAACTTCAATGATCTAGTTTGAGACCGTTAGGGTAGTGACAGTGCTTTAATGGCAAGAGAAACTATTTGTATGAATTAGCCTCGTTGAGATCTATTAGGTTTATGTGAAGAAAACCTTAGCGGGAAAACCATAAACCAGACCAACAAAACGCGTACCAAATTCCATCACTTGCGTAAAGTAAATCGCAGTGATCTGTGTAGTAATTTGGGGTATTTGAGAGATCAGACATTTGCTTAAGGAAAATCGCAGTGTCCTATGTAGAATCTCGGTGAAAGATCTGTCATTCTTGCGTAACATAAATCGCAGTGACCTATGTGGTGTCTTTCATTAAACAACAACAGAAAAATCAGACGCAACAGGAATATATTGTCAAGGCGGATTGAGTGGCAATGGTGTGCCGAAACCCTAGGAATTCTCATCTCTATCTTTATTTTAATTACTTTTAATTGCTTCCTAATTTACATTGATCAAAACAACATCTTTCAATTTACAGATTTCATCTAGCCTTTCGAAAGATTGTGATTCGATCGCTTAAAGCATTGAACCGATATTCCCTGTGGATCGACCTCGAATATACTACTCGATAGGATTGTGCGCTTGCAGTCCGAACCGATAGCATTTACGAGTTTATAAATATTAAAAGAAACATTGCTCTCTTCTGAGTGATCAGTCTTTCATCTATTACTATTTATATTTCATCTTCTTCTAGTTGTCTTTCTTTTTCTATTATTTGTCTTTTATTTTCTTCCAGCTGTCTTTCTTCTCGTACTGGTTGTCTTTCATATTGTACTTCTTATGTTTTTATCTACTACTGGTTGTATTTCATTTTCTTCTAGTTTTCTTCAATCTTATTGTAGTTGTCTTTCATGTTCTACTAGTTCTATTTCATCTTCTTCTAGTTGTCTTTCATGTTCTACAGGTTGTCTTTCATGTTTTACTGGTTGTCTTTCATCTACTACTGGATGTATTTCATCTTCTTCTAATTATCATTCATGTTCTACTTGTTGTCCTTCATCTATTACTGTTTGTATTTCATCTTCTTCTAGTTCGCTTCCTTTTTCTATTACTTGTCTTTTATATTTTTCTAGTTCTCTTTCTTCTTGAACTGGTTGACTTTCACGTTCTACTGGTTGTCTTTCATCTACTACTGGTTGTATTTCATCTTCTTCTAGTTGTCTTTTATGTTCTACTGGTTGTCTTTCATCTTGTATTAGTTGTCTTTCATGTTCTACTGGTTGTCTTTCATCTACTACTGGTTTTGTTTCATCTTCATCTAGTTGTCTCTCATTATCTACTGGTTGTCTTTCACGTTCTACTAGTAGTCTTTCATCTTCTACAGATTGACCTACTGAGTGTCTTTCATCTACTACTAGTCGTATTTCATTTTCTTCTAGTTGGATTTCATCTTGACTTGTACCGATTGTTTTTCAAGTTCTACTAGATGTCCTTCATGTCGTACTGGTTGTCTTTCATATTCAACTGGTTCTATTATATTTTCTTCTAGTTGTCTTTCATCTTGTACTCGTTGTCTTTCATGTCCTACTGGTTGTCTTTCATGTTCTACTGATTATCTATCTACTACTAATTGTTTTTCGTCTATTTCTTGTCGTATTTCATCTTCTTATAGTTGTCTTTCATCTTCTACAAGTTGTTTTCCGTCTTCTTCTAGTTGTCTTTCATCTTGTACTGGTTGTTATTTATGTCCTCTTAATTGTTTTTCACTATCATACATGCTTTATTTCATCTACTACTGGTTGTATTTCATCTTCTACAAGTAGTTTTCAACTTGTATAGCTGTCTTTCATGTTCTATATGTTGTCATTTATGTTCTACATGTTGTTTTTCATCTTCTTGTTGCTGTCTTTCATCTTCTTCTAGTTGTGTTTCAACTTGTAATGGTTGTCTTTCACATTCTACTTGTTGTCTTAGTAGTATTTCATGTTCTTCTAGTTGTCTTTCATCTTCTGCTATTTCATTTTCTACTAGTTGTCATTCACCTTGTACTTGTTGCCTTTCACGTTCTACTTGTTGTCTTTCATCTACAATTGTGTGAATTTCATTTTCTTCTGGTTGTTGTCTTTCATTATCTTCTAATTGTCTTTGATCTTGTACTGGTTGTCTTTCATCTACAACTGGTTATATTTCATCTTCTTCTAGTTGTATTTCATGTTCTACAGGTTGTCTTTCATCTTGTACTAGATGTCTTTCATGTTCTACTGGTAGTCTTTCATCTACTACTAAAATCTATTTCATCTATTACTATTTGCATTTCATCTTCTTCTAGTTATCTTCCTTTTTCTATTATTTGTCTTTCATATTCTTCTAGTTGTCTTTTTTCTTGTACTGGTGGTATTTCAGTTTCTACTTCTTGTGTTTTATCTACTACTGTTTGTATTTCATCTTCTTCTAATTTTCTTCCATCTTCTTTTCGTTGTCTTTCATCATCTAATACTTGTTTTTAATCTTTTCTAGTTTTTTTCATCTTGTAATGTTGTCTTTCATCAACTACTGGTTGTATTTCATCTTCTTCTAGTTGTCTTCATATTCTACTAGTTGTCTTTCATCTACTACAATTTGTATTTCATCTTATTCTAGTTGTCTTTCGTTTTCTGTTAGTTATCTTTTATTTTCTTCCAGTTTGTCTTTCTTCTTGTACTGGTTGCCTTTCAGGTTCTTTTTCTTGTGTTTTTATCTACTATTGGTTGTAATTCATCTTATTCAAGTTTTCTTTCATCTTCTTCTAGTTTTCTTTAATCTTCTACTAGTTGTCCTTCATCTTGTACTGGTTGTCTGTCATATTCTACTGGTTGTCATTCATCTACTACTGTTGGAATTTCATCTTCTTTTGGTTGTTGTCTTTCATTATCTTCTAATTATCTTTGATCATGTACTGGTTGTCTTTGTCGTTCAACATGTTGTCTTTTTCATCTACAAGTTGTTTTTCATGTTCTACTGGTTGTCTTTCATCTTGTACTAGTTGTCTTTCATGTTCTAGTGGTTGTCTTTATTACTAATTGTATTTCATCTTCTTCTACTTACTTTCTTTTTCTATTAGTTGTTTTTTAATTTCCTCCAGTTGTCTTTCTTCTTATACTGGTTGTCTTTCAGGTTCTATTTCTTGTGTTTTATCTACTACTAGTTGTATTTCATCTTCTTCTAGTTGTCTTCATTCTTCTACAAGTTGTCTTTCCTCGTTTTCTAGTTTTATTTCATCTTTATAGGTTGTCTTTCACGTTCTACTGGTTGTCTTTCATCTACTACTGGTTGTATTTCATCTTCTTCTAGTTGTCTTTCATCTTCTTCTAGTTTTTTTCATCTTGTAAAGGTTGTTTTTCACGTTCTACTGGTTGTCTTTCATCTACTACTGGTTGTATTTCATCTTCTTCTAGTTTTCTTTCATCTTCTTCTAGTTGTCTTTCATCTTTTTTCTTGTTTTCTTTCATCTTATACTGGTTGTCTTTCATCTACTACTGGTTGACCTACTGAGTGTCTTTCATCTGCTACTAGTCGTATTTCATCTTCTTCTTGTAGGCTTTCATCGTGACTTGTACCAATTGTTTTTCAAGTTCTACTAGTTGTTCATCTCGTACTGGTTGTCTTTCATATTCTACTGGTTCTATTACATTTTCTTTTAGTTGTCTTTCATGTTCTATTGGTTATTTTTTCTCTTGTACTGGTTGATTTTAATGTTGTACTAGCTGTATTTTTTCTTCCTTTTGGTGTATTTCATCTTCTTCTAGTTGTCTTTCATCTTGTACTAGTTGTCTTTCATGACCAACTGGTTGTCTTTCATGTTCTACTGATTATCTATCTACTACTAATTGTTTTTCGTCTATTTCTTGTCGTAGTCATCTTCTTCTAGTTGTCTTTCATCTTCTACAAGTTGTTTTCCGTCTTCTTCTAGTTGTCTTTCATCATGTACTGGTTGTTATTCATGTCCTCCTAATTGTTTTTCACATTCATACTGGTTGTATTTCATCTACTACTGGTTGTATTTCATCTTCTGCAAGTAGTCTTTCAGCTTGTATAGCTGTCTTTCATGTTCTATATGTTGTCATTTATTTTTTCACATGTTGTTTTTCATCTTCTTCTTGCTATCTTTCATCTTCTTGTAGTTGTCTTTCATCTTGTAATGGTTGTTGTCTTTCACGTTATACTTGTGGTCTTAGTAGTATTTCATCTTCTTCTAGTTGACTTTCATCTTAAGCAATTTCATTTTCCTCTAGTTGTCTTTCACATTGTACTCGTTGCCTTTCATGTTCTACTGGTTGTTTTTCATCTACAACTGCTTGAATTTCATCTTCTTCTGGTTGTTGTCTTTCATTATCTTCTAATTGTCTTTGATCTTGTACTGGTTGTCTTTCTTAATCAACATGCTGTCTTTCATCTACTACTGGTTATATTTCATATTCTTCTAGTTGTCTTTCAAGTTCCACTGGTCGTCTTTCATCTTGTACTAGTTGTCTTTCATGTTCTACTGGTTGTCTTTCATCTGCTACTGGATGTATTTCATCTTCTTCTAATTTTCTATCATGTTCTACTGGTTGTCTTTCATCTATTACTGTTTGTATTTCATCTTCGTTATCTTCCTTTCTCTATTACTTGTCTTTTATAAATTTCTAGTTGTCTTAGTTTCTATTTCTTGTGTTTTATCTACTACTGTTTTTATTTCATCTTTTCTAGTTTTCTTTCATCTTCTTCTAGTTCTCTTTCATCTTCAACTAGTTGTCTTTCCACTTCTTCTAGTTTTTTTCATCTTGTAATGGTTGTCTTTCACGTTCTACGGGTTGCCTTTCATCTACTACTGGTTGTATTTTATCTTTTTCTAGTTGTCTTTCATGTTCTACTGGTTGTCTTTCATCTTGTACTAGTTGTCTTTCATCTATTACTATTTGTATTTCATCTTGTACTGGTTGTCATTCTTTTTCTATTAGTTGTCTTTTTTCTTGTACTGGTTGTCTTTCAGGTTCTTTTTCTTGTGTTTTTTTCTACTACTGGTTGTATTTAATCTTCTACTACTTGACTTCATCTTGTTCTAGTTTTCTTTCATCTTATACTGGTTGTCTTTCACGTTCTACTGGTTGTTTTTCATCTACAACTGGTTGTATTTCATCTTCTTCTAGTCGTTTTTCATGTTCTACTGGTTGTATTTCATCTTGTATTAGTTGTCTTTCATGTTCTAATGGTTGTTTTTCGTCTACTACTGGTTCTGTTTCATCTTCATCTAGTGGTCTTTCACGTTCTACTGGTTGTCTTTCATCTACTACTGCTTGATCTACTGAGTGTATTTCATCTACTACTGGTCGTCTTTCATCTACAACTGTTTGAATTTCATTCTCTTCTTGTCTTTCATTATCTTCTAATTGTCTTTGATCTTGAACTGGTTGTCTTTCAAGTTCAACTTGCGGTCTTTCATCTACTCGTTATATTTCAGCTTCTTCTAGTTCTCTTACAAGTCCTACTAGTTGTCTTTCACGTTCTACTTGTAGTCTAATAAGTCTTTCATCCTCTGCTATTTCATTTTCTTCTATTTGTCATTCAAGTACTTGTTGCCTTTCACGTTCGACTAGTTGTCTATCATCTACAACTGTTTGAATTTCATCCTCTTCTGGTTGTTGTCTTTCATTCTTGTAATTGTCTTTAATGTTCTATTGGTTGTCTTTAATCTATTACTGTTTGTATTTCATATTCTTCTAATTGTCTTTAATGTTCTACTGGTTGTCTTTCATCTATTACTGTTTGTATTTCATCTTCTTGTAGTTATCTTCTTTTTTCTTTTACTTGTCTTTTATATTCTTCTAGTTGTCTTTCTTCTTGTACAGGTTGTATTTCAGTTTCTACTTCTTGTGTTTTATCAACTACTGTTTGTATTTCATCTATTCTAGTTTTCTTCCATCTTCTTCTAGTTGTCTTTCATCTTCTACTTGCTGTCTTTTATCTTCTTCTAGTTTTTTTCATCTTGTAATGGTTCAAATAAAGAGAGATAAAAAATTTGTATAGGTATAAAAGGAAATGCATACTTTGGACCATTCACGTTTTACTGGTTGTCTTTCATCTACTACTGGCTGTATTTCATCTTCGTTTAGCTGTTTTACATGTTCTACAGGTTGTTTTTCATTTTGTACTAGTTGTCTTTCGTGTTCTACTGGTTGTATTTCATCTATTACTATTTGTATTTCATCTTGTACTCGTTGTCTTTTTTTTTCTATTAGTTGTCTTTCTTCTTGTACTGGTTGTCTCTCGGGTTCTTTTTCTTTTGTTTTGATCTACTTCTGGTTGTATTTCATCTTCTTCTAGTTTTCTTTCATCTTTTTCTAGTTGTCTTTAATCTTCTACTGAGTTATCTTTCATATTGTACTAGTTGTCTTTCACGTTCTCCTGGTTGTTTTTCATCTACAACTTGTTGTATTTCATCTTCTTCTAGTTGTCTTTCATGTTCTGCTGGTTGTATTTCATCTTGTATTAGTTGTCTTTCATGTTCTAATGGTTGTGTTTCATCTACTACTGGTTCTGTTTCATCTTCATCTATTTGTCTTTCATGTTCTACTGGTTGTCTTTCACGTTCTACTGGTTGTCTTTCATCTTCTGCTGTACCTACTGAGTGTCCTTCATCTACTACTGGTCGTATTTCATCTTCTTCTAGTTGGCTTTCATCTTGACTTGTACCAATTGTTTTTCAAGTTCTACTAGTTGCTCATCTCGTACTGGTTGTCTTTCATATGCTACTGGTTCTATTACATTTTCCTCTAGTTGTCTTTCATGTTCTATTGGTTATTTTTTTTCTTGTACTGGTTGATTTTAATGTTGTACTAGCTGTATTTGATCTTCCTTTTGTTGTATTTCATCTTCTTCTAGTTGTCTTTCATCTTGTACTCGTTGTTTTTCATGTCCAACTGGTTGTCTTTCATGTTCTACTGATTATCTATCTACTACTAATTGTTTTTCGTCAATTTCTTGTCGTATTTCATCTTCTTCTAGTTGTCTTTCATCTTCTACAAGTTGTTTTCCGTCTTCTTCTGGTTGTCTTTCATATTGTACTGGTTGTTATTCATGTCCTCCTAATTGTTTTTCACTTTCACTGGTTGTATTTCATCTACTGCTGGTTGTATTTAATCTTCTGCAACTAGTCTTTCAGCTTGTATAGCTGTCGTTCATGTTCTATATGTTGTCATTTATATTTTACATGTTGTTTTTCATCTTCTTCTTGCTGTCTTTCATCTTGTAATGGTTGTCTTTCACGTTCTACTTGTGGTCTCAGTAGTGTTTCATCTTCTTCTAGTTGTCTTTCATCTTAAGCAATTTCATTTTCCTCTAGTTGTCTTTCACCTTGTACTTGTTGCCTTTCACGTTCTACTGGTTGTTTTTCATCTACAATAGTTTGAATTTCATCCTCTTCTGGTTGTTGTCTTTCATTATCTTCTAATTGTCTTTGATCTTGTACTGGTTGTCTTTCTTGTTCAACATGCGGTCTTTCATCTACTAGTTATATTTCATCTTCTTCTAGTTGTCTTTCAAGTTCTACTGGTTGTCTTTCATCTTGTACTAGTTGTCTTTCATGTTCTACTGGTTGTCTTTCATCTACAACTGGATTTATTTCATCTTCTTCTAATTGTATTTCATGTTCTACTGGATGTCTTTCATCTATTACTGTTTGTATTTCATCTTCTTGTAGTTATCTTCTTTTTCTATTACTTGTCTTTTATATTTTTCTAGTTGTCTTTTTTGTTGTACTGTTTGTATTTCATCTATTCTAGTTTTCTTCCATCTTCTTCTAGTTGTCTTTCATCTTCAACTAGCTGTCTTTCATCTTCTTCTAGTTTTTTCATCTTGTAATGGTTCATTCACGTTTTACTGGTTGTATTTCATCTACTACTGGCTGTATTTTCTTCTTCGTTTAGCTGTTTTTCATGTTCTACAGGTTGTTTTTCATTTTGTACTAGTTGTCTTTCGTGTTCTATGATTGTATTGCACCTACTACTATTTGTATTTCATCTTGTACTGTTGTCTTTTTTTTCTATTAGTTGTCTTTCTTCTTGTACTGGTTGTCTCTCATGTTCTTTTTCTTGTGTTTTCATCTACTACTGGTTGTATTTCATCTTCTTCTAGCTTTCTTTCATCTTCTTCTAGTTGTTTTTAATCTTCTACTAGTTGTTTTTCATCTTGTACTGGTTGTCTTGCACGTTCTACTGGTTGTTTTTCATCTACAACTTGTTGTATTTCATCTTCTTCTTGTTGTCTTTCATGTTCTTCTGGTTGTATTTCATCTTGTATTAGTTGTCTTTCATGTTCTAATGGTTGTTTTTCATCTACTACTGGTTCTGTTTCATCTTCATCTAGTTGTCTTTCATGTTCTACTGGTTGTCTTTCACGTTCTACTGGTTGTCTTTCATCTTCTACTGGTTGACCTACTGAGTGTCTTTCATCTACTACTGGTTGTATTTCATCTTCTTCTAGTTGGATTTCATCTTGACTTGTACCGATTGTTTTTCAAGTTCTACTAGTTGTCATTCATCTCGTACTGGTTGTCTTTCATATTCTACTGGTTCTATTACATTTTCTTCTAGTTGTCTTTCATGTTCTACTGGTTATTTTTTTTCTCGTACTGGTTGATTTTAATGTTGTACTAGTTGTATTTTTTCTTCCTTTTGTTGTATTTCATCTTCTTCTAGTTGTCTTTCATCTTGTACTCGTTGTCTTTCATGTCCAACTGGTTGTCTTTCGTGTTCTACTGATTGTCTATCTACTACTAATTGTTTTTCATCTATTTCTTGTCGTATTTCATCTTCTTCTAGTTGTCTTTCATCTTCTACAAGTTGTTTTCCGTCTTCTTCGAGTTGTCTTTCATCTTGTACTGGTTGTCATTCATGTCCTCCTAATTGTTTTTCACGTTCATACTGGTTGTATTTCATCTTCTGCAAGTAGTCTTTCAGCTTGTATAGCAGTCCTTCATGTTCTATATGTTGTCATTTATGTTCTACATGTTCTTTTTCATCTTCTTCTTGCTGTCTTTCATTTTATTGTAGTTGTCTTTCATCTTGTAATGGTTGTCTTTCACGTTCTACTTGTGGTCTTAGTAGCATTTCATTTTCTTCTAGTTGTCTTTCATCTTAAGCAATTTCATTTTCCTCTAGTTGTCTTTCACCTTGTACTTGTTGCCTTTCACGTTCAACTGGTTGTTTTGACATCTACAACTGTTTGAATTTCATCTTCTTCTGGTTGTTGTCTTTCATTATCTTTTAATTGTCTTTGATCTTGTACTGGTTGTCTTTCTTAATCAACATGCAGTCTTTCATCTACTACTAGTTATATTTCATCTTCTTCTAGTTGTCTTTCAAGTTCTACTGGTTGTTTTTCATCTTGTACTAGTTGTCTTTCATCTCCTATTGGATGTATTTCATCTTCTTCTAATTTTCTATCATGTTCTACTAGTTGTCTTTCATCTATTACTGTTTATATTTCTTCTTGTTGTAGTTATCTTCTTTTTTCTAATTACTTGCCTTTTATATTCTTCTAGTTGTCATTCTTCTTGTACTGGTTGTATTTCAGTTTCTACTTCTTGTGTTTTATCTACTACTGTTTGTATTTCATTTTTTCTAGTTTTCTTCCATCTTCTTCTAGTTGTCTTTCATCTTCTACTAGTTGTCTTTCATTTTCTTCTAGTTTTTTTCATCTTGTAATGGTTCATTCACGTTTAACTGGTTGTCTTTCTTCTACTACTAGGTGTATTTCATCTTCGTTTAGCTATTTCATGTTCTAATGGTTGTTTTTCATTTTGTACTAGTTGTCTTTCGTGTTCTACTGGTTGTATTTCATCTATTACTATTTGTATTTCATCTTGTACTGGTTGTCTTTTTTATTCTATTAGTTGTCTTTCTTCTTGTACTGGTTGTCTCTCAGGTTATTTTTCTTGTGTTTTTATATACTACTGATTGTATTTCATCTTCTTCTAGTTTTCTTTCATCTTCTTCTAGTTGTCTTTAATCTTCTACTAATTTTTTTTCATCTTGTACTGGTTGTCTTTCACGTTCTACTGGTTGTTTTTCATCTAGAACTTGTTGTATTTCATCTTCTTTTAGTTGTCTTTCATGTTTTACTGGTTGTATTCATCTTCTCTTTCATGTTCTAATGGTTGTGTTTCATCTACTACTGGTTCTGTTTCATCTTCATCTAGTTGTATTTCATGTTCTACTGATTGTCTTTCACGTTCTACTGGTTGTCTTTCATCTTCTGCTGGTTGATCTGCTGAGTGTCCTTCATCTACTACTGGTCGTATTTCATCTTCTTCTAGTTGGCTTTCATCTTGACTTGTACCAATAGTTTTTCAAGTTCTACTAGTTGTTCATCTCGTACTGGTTGTCTTTCATATGCTACTGGTTCTATTACATTTTCTTCTAGTTGTCTTTCATGTTCTACTGGTTGATTTTAATGTTGTATTTTTTCTTCCTTTTGTTGTATTTCATCTTCTTCTAGTTGTCTTTCATCTTGTACTCGTTGTCTTTCATGTCCAACTGGTTGTCTGTCATGTTCTACTGATTATCTATCTACTACTAATTGTTTTTCATCTATTTCTTGGCGTATTTCATCTTCTTCTGTCTTTCATCTTCTACAAGTTGTTTTCCGCCTTCTTCTAGTTGTCTTTCATCTTGTACTAGTTGTTATTCATGTCCTCCTAATTGTTTTTCACTTTCATACTGGTTGTATTTCATCTACTACTGGTTGTATTTCATCTTCTGCAAGTAGTCTTTCAGCTTGTATAGCTGTCTTTCATGTTCTATATGTTGTCATTTATTTTTTCACATGTTATTTTTCATCTTCTTCTTGCTGTCTTTCATCTTCTTGTAGTTGTCTTTCATCTTGTAATGGTTGTCTTTCACATTCTACTTGTGGTCTTAGTAGTATTTCATCTTCTTGTAGTTGTCTTTCATCTTGTAATGGTTGTCTTTCACATTCTACTTGTGGTCTTAGTAGTATTTCATCTTCTTCTAGTTGTCTTTCATCTTAAGCAATTTCATTTTCTTCTAGTTGTCTTTCACCTTGTACTTGTTGCCTTTCACGTTCTACTGGTTGTTTTTCATCTACAACTATTTGAAATTCATCTTCTTCTGGTTGTTGTCTTTCATTATCTTCTAATTGTCTTTGATCTTGTACTGGTTGTCTTTCTTAATCAACAAGCTGTCTTTCATCTACTACTGGTTATATTTAATCTTCTTTTAGTTGTCTTTCAAGTTCTACTGGTTGTCTTTCTTGTTCTACTGTTTGTCTTTCATCTACTACTGGATGTATTTCATCTTCTACTAATTTTCTATCATGTTCTACTGGTTGTCTTTCATCTATTACTGTTTGTATTTCATCTTCGTTATCTTCCTTTTTCTATTACTTGTCTTTTATATATTTCTAGTTGTCTTAGTTTCTATTTCTTGTGTTTTATCAACTACTGTTTTTATTTCATCTTTTCTAGTTTTCTTCCATCTTCTTCTAGTTGTCTTCATCTTCAACTAGTTGTCTTTCAACTTCTTCTAGTTTTTTTCATCTTGTAATAGTTGTCTTTCACATTCTACGGGTTGTCTTTCATCTACTACTGGTTGTATTTTATCTTCTTCTAGTTGTCTTTCATGTTCTGGTTGTCTTTAATCTATCACTATTTGTATTTCATCTTCTTCTAGTTGTCATTCTTTTTCTATTAGTTGTCTTTTATTATCTTCTTCTAGTTGTATTTAATAATCTACTAGTTGTCTTTCATCTTTTCTTTAATCTTATACTGGTTGTCTTTAACGTTCTACTGGTTGTCTTTCATCTATTACTGTTCGTATTTCATCTTCTTGTAGTTATCTTTCTTTTTCTATTACTTGTCTTTTATATTTTTCTAGTTGTCTTTCTTCTTGTACTAGTTGTATTTCAGTTTCTACTTCTTGTGTTTTATCTACTACTGTTTGTATTTCATCTTTTTTAGTTTCTTCCATCTTCTTCTAGTTGTCTTTCATCTTCTACTAGTTGTCTTTCATCTTCTTCTAGTTTTTTCATCTTGTGGTTGTCTTTCACGTTGTACTGGTTGTCTTTCATCTACTACTGGTTGTATTTCATCTTCTTCCAGTTGTCTTTCATGTTCTAATGGTTGTCTTTCATCTTCTACTAGTTGTCTTTCATCTATTACTATTTGTATTTCATCTTGTACTGGTTGTCATTCGTTTTCTATTAGTTGTCTTTCTTCTTGTACTGGTTGTTTTTCAGGTTATTTTTCTTGTTTTTTTTATCTACTACTGGTTGTATTTAATCTTCTACTACTTGTCTTTCATCTTGTTCAAGTTTTCTTTCATCTTATACTGGTTGTTTTTCACGTTCTACTGGTTGTTTTTCATCTACAACTGGTTGTATTTCATCTTCTTCTATTTGTTTTTCATGTTGTACTGGTTGTATTTCATCTTTTATTTGTTGTTTATTATGTTCTAATGGTTGTTTTTCGTCTACTACTGGTTCTGTTTCATCTTCATCTAGTTGTCTTTAATGTTCTACTGGTTGTCTTTCACGTTCTACTGGTTGTCTTTCATCTTCTACTGGTTGACCTACTGAGTGTATTTCACCTACTACAGGTCGTCTTTCATCTACAACTGTTTGAATTTCATTCTCTTCTTGTCTTTCATTATCTTCTAATTGTCTTTGATCTTGGATTGGTTGTCTTTTATCTTCAACTTGCGATCTTTCATCTACTCGTTATATTTCAGCTTCTTTAAGTTTACTTTCAAGTTCTACTAGTTGTCTTTCACGTTCTACTTGTTGTCAATGTCTTTCACCCTGTTGTATTTCATTTTCTTCTATTTGTCATTCACCTTGTACTTGTTGCCTTTCACGTTCTACTAGTTGTCTATCTTCTACAACTGTTTGAATTTCATCCTCTTCTGGTTGTTGTCTTTCATTCTTGTAATTGTCTTTAATGTTCTACTGGTTGTCTTTCATCTATTACTGTTTGTATTTCATCTTCTTCTAATTGTCTTTCATGTTCTACTGGTTGTCTTTCATCTATTAGTGTTTGTATTTCATCTTCTTGTAGTTATCTTCTTTTTTCTATTACTTGTCTTTCTTCTTGTACTGGTTGTATTTCAGTTTCTACTTCTTGTTTTTTATCTACTACTGTTTGTATTTCATCTTTTCTAGTTTTCTTCCATCTTCTTCTAGTTGTCTTTCATCTTCTTCTAG